>CM067217.1:81171972-81705374 GCA_034190945.1 Octodonta nipae | reverse complement strand
AATAATTGTTCTATTACTGCCTTTTTTGTGATAGCGGGTGGTTTGAATTAAAATTAAGATACCTAGCAGACCATGTTTGTTTTGTATACTACTCTACTCGGTATAAATATTTCCATTGTTTTGACGTTATGTCATATCTAAAAAAAGTAAGTTTCTTGTTTTTGTTCGGTTTCTGTTGGAAACACTGGATTTTTTTCGTGATAACCGTTATAGAACATAGCATAGCGGCGCATTCGTTTGCAAAATTGTTTTAATTCATATTTTTGTTTAAATCTCGGAGGTCTTCTTGATTATAAAAGTATAAGATGACACTTCATATCTTTGACGGTATTGTTTAAACAACGAAAAACTATATAGCCTAGAAAAATAGATTTTTTTTGCAATTAATTATTTTTTTAATTTTTTTATATTCATTACAATATTTCGAATGAAAAAAGTCGTCACACCCATCATGGTATCTCCAACCCATTAATTGTTATGCATTTTTTTAAATTGGAAATTGCCGAAATTGCTAATTTTCTGGAATTAAATAATATACCTTAAAATTGAAATGCTAAAATTTTTAATTTTTTATCAAAAATTTCACTATATTAAACATAATTTATATTTAAAAAAGAACCGACTTCTGCTGACTTAAAATAAAAACCATTTAGAAACCGTGTGCAATCAATCACTATTTTCAAACATGTCATCTTTTTTATCTGATTTAAGGTACAATTCAATTGAAAATTTTATTGTATTCTTATATATATATATATATATAATATATATATTATATATATATATATCTGTATATATTTGTTTTTAAGTTTTCGCGGGCACTAAATGTTTTAGGTGGTTTCCGGAATTCATCCGCGTAGTTGATAACTGATCCCTACCGGGATCGATGGTAAAATGACGACGTTTCGGCAGAGTCACATCTGCTCTCTTCAGGTCGGTTCGCATAATTCTCGTAGCTTTCTGCTTTCGCGCTTCTAGTTACTCGAATACAGTATTCGAGTAACTAGAAGTAAGTCATTAAATTGGGTCAGTAAAACTGCAAATCTTTCCCAATTTAACCATTGCCCTATCTCCGCTAGTTTCCGTGATCCCCATACTGATCATCACAAAAAACTCAAAAAACTATATACATCTGAATAACAATAATTTTACCTTTACTTCAAATACCTTCTTTAAGCAACTAATTATATTCCAACTATATATCTTTTTTAAACCGCCCTGTATAACTGTAATTCTACTCCAACTTATATTTCAACCATCCTGTATATTCAACTACTGACAATTTTTAAAGCCTTTTGTATAACTGTAATTATTTTCTGTATAACTCTAGTTTTGCTTCACTCTTATCTCAACCACCTTGTATACGCAACTACTTATGTGCCACCCAATACTTAGAATATTTTTAAAATATTTATAGGCACACCCTGTATAACTAATTCAATTCCAACTTATATTTCAACCATCCTATGTATACAACGGCTTATGTACCACCTAATATCACATGCACGCACGCACACACCTACAACCGTATACGTATACTTTTTCTCATCCATTAATATAAATTTTTACATTAAATTATATGAGAAACAGTAATGTTATTTATTTAATGTATTACCGCTGAAAAACCGCGACAAAATTTTACAAGTGCATCGTCTGCCTTTCTCTTACTAATCATTTACATCGAGATGAGAGTGAGATAAAGATACTCCTCTTTCAACAATGCATGCGCGTAGGAAGCACATTGTTATAATGTATAAAAAAAAAAAAAGAACTAAACAAAATTTTTAAAATCAATTTAGGCTATTTCGTTTAATATAGTTTTAATTGAAGAAAATTAGGAATTTCGGCGATTTCCAATTTTAAAAAATTCATAACAATTAATGGGTTGGAGATACCATGATGGGTGTGAGGACTTTTTTCATTCGAAATATTGCAAAGAATATAAAAAAATTAATTAATTGCAAAAATGCATTTTTTCTAGGCTGTATAGTTTTTCGTTGTTTAAACAATACCTTCAAAAGATATGAAGTGTCATCTTACACTTTTATATTCAAGAAGACCTCCCGGACTTTTTTTTTAATTTTGCAAACGAATGCGCCACTATGCCCTGCACTATTAAATGCTGCTAATATGTCATTTGTTTTATCACACGGCACTGCTGTTATACTCGTACAATCATCAACATTCCTCGAAGTTTCCTTGGACTTCCATCGTCTTGAAGTGGTTGATCACACAACGTTTCAATAGCTGTGTATCTGCTAACGTTGTGAGATCAACCACTTCATGAAGATGGAAGTACAAGGAAACTTCGAGGAACGAGTTACATTGCCTACCAACTATTAGTCTGAAGTTGTTATAAAAATTTACCCAGTCTGTTCCCGGTTTCATTCCGATGAGACATCAATCGCTGGGATAGAAAAAAAGAGCTTGAAGGTTCGGATGGAAAAAAATGTTATCTCGAAGTAACTCGATAACTGTAAAATTGACACTCGATTGTACGAGAGAATTCGATGCTGATTTTAAAAGGAGCGGCCCATCATCGCAGGAGTTAGAGACGGCCAAGAGCTTATGTTGTGTTATTATTGTGATATTCGAATCAGCTGTTGTGTATATTTGATGTGAATAAAAGTTCTAGAAAACTGAAACTCCAATTGCTTAATTTCCAACAATACAAAGGAAACTGAGATACATAAAAATAGAGTTTTCAAATACTAATTAACAACCATGTACCATTATATAGGTTAAGTTTGGGACATTTCACAATAAAATAACCGAACTCATAAATATAGGCTTAAGATTGCAGTGAACAGTGACATTAAAAACTGCTTGACAAGTGTTATAAACTATAGTGGACTTGACTTTATGGACATATAGTGAATTTCCTTAGGATAAGACATATGTAAGAATTTAGCAGGTAAACTGTTGTGAGTCAGGGGGAACTTCCGAAATTATTAGTTAAACGAGGTTGGTGTAACGGAAATTCCTCATTACACTTTTAGGAAATTAATTAAACAATTATTAGCATAACATCATCATAAACCATTCTAGGTAACCCCATTAAATTCAGCATGTCTACAAAAATTATCTCGTACACCAAATAGTTTAAATAGCAAAACAACGACAGATGGCACACTTCGATAATTGATATCAATCGCGAACCATCAGTCGACAGTTCAAAATGAAGCATATTAATGATTAGATGTAGTTAGCATAGTGTAACCAAGTAATCAGTAGAAATAAACAGATAGTCTTTACAACTAGTATTATTAGTCGAGGCCGCTGCCTGCAACATTATAATATGACATGGCGATCCTGAACCGTAAATAATGATCAATATTCACAATTTCAATTGCCTCTCTTACGAGTGTTGATTTCGGGTGATAATATATTTGGCAGTACTCTCTGTTCTCAAAGTCTATTCGGTGTGACGTCGTGGTGGCGTGTTCCGCAATGGATGTTGTTTTTTCCTGCTTTCTTATGGCGTTCTGGTGTTCATCACGTATAGCTTGAATTCTTCTGTTAGTTTGCCCCACATAGGTTTTATGACAGTCTGCACATGAAATCTCATACACTTCCTGTTGTTCTAAAGGGATCCTCGTCTTCGGAGTCCTCAACACCGTGGTTATTTTTCTGTCTGTATTGAAAATAGTATCGATATTGTGTCTCCGTAGAATTCTTGCAATACTGTCCGTGGTACCCTTGACATACGGTAAATAAGCCTTGGTTATTGGTGTCTCATGCTCCTCGTCTGTTTGTCTCGGTTTTGACTTTAGGGCTCTTTGTATATTTCGGTCTGTAAATCCGTTTTGTCTCAGAGCTGTTTTTAAACTGTCCATTTCCTGTTCGATGTTATCCTGGTCAGCTAGTCTTTGTGCTCTGGTTACTAAAGTCTTGACGACGGCTTGTAGTTGTGCTGGGTGGTGATGAGAATTAGCATGAAGCTATCTCTTGGTGTGAGTTGCTTTTCTATATACGTATGTATGGCCAAGGGTTCCATCTTCCTTCCTTTTTATCAGAACATCAAGGAATGGCAGTTGATTGTTGGCTTCAACCTCCATGGTAAATTTTATTTTGTGATGGATGCCATTAAGGTGGTCTAAAAATGTGTTGAGGTGTTCCCCCCCATGAGGCCAAATCACAAATGGATCATCCACATATCGCAACCATAAACTGGGTTTAAGAGTTGCTGTTCTTAGTGCCAACTCCTCAAAGCTCTCGATAAAAAGGTTAGCTATTACTGGTGAAAGTGGTGGTCCCATTGGAGCTCCTTCCACTTGTTTGTATCGTTGGTTCTCGTAAACAAAATAGGTGTTCATCAGACAGTGTTTTGTTAAGTCTACAAGGTGTTGAGGTGGGTTGTATTTTTCTATTATGATATCCAAGGCTTACTCGAGAGGGATGTTGGTGATAAGGGACACTACGTCAAAACTTACAAGAAGACACTCTGATTGTGAGACCGTTTTTCTAAGTATTTCGATGAAATGTGTCGAACTTTTCACGTATGAGTCTGCCCCCTCTGAAAACGGTTGAAGTTGTTGGGCTAGGTAATTGGCTAGCTGTTGTGTTGGGGATCCAATTAAGCTTACTATTGGCATCAAAGGTGCACCTTTTTTATGTACTTTTGGCAACCCATAGAATTTCGGATATCTCGATGACTTTTCACGCGGAATGAGTTGCAGTTGGAGATTTTTGTGGAAACACCAGTTTCAAAATTAGATGAGAACACCGCTGAAATAATTAGACAAGATGTGTCACATGTTTTAAGAAAGTCTAAACCACCCAAATGAAACCTATCTATAGAAGAAAATGAAACCTTGAAACAACTTCGCCTCAACAAGGACATTGTCATTCTACCTGCTGATAAAGAAAATGAGATTGTAATTTTAGATACAGCGGATTATTCAAACAAAATACAAACATTGCTAAAAGATATAACATATAAACAAATTACTACTGACCCAACACCTTATCTGGAGAAAACAACCAAGGCCAAAATCCAAGCAAGTAGGATCAACAAAAATCTCCAACTGCAACTCACTCCGCGTGAAAAGTCATCGAGATGTCCGAAATTCTATGGGTTGCCAAAAGTACACAGAGAAGGTGCACCTTTGAGGCCAATAGTAAGCTCAATTAGATCCCCAACACATCAGCTAGCCAAATACCTAGCCCAACAACTTCAACCGTTTGCAGAGGGGGCAGACTCATACATGAAAAATTCGACACATTTCATCGAAATACTTAGAAAAATGGTTTTACAACCAGAGTGTCTTCTTGTAAGTTTTGACGTAGTGTCTCTTTTCACCAACATCCCTATCGAAGCATTGGTGAAACGTCTGCAAGATTCAAACATGAATCAAACTAACGAACGGATGTACTCCCGGATGAATACTTCTTCATATAAATTGAAATGGAAAGAAACTTATCCAAATAAAAGGGAATCAAATCAATAATAAGTTCTGATTTAATAAATGAATAGTATATAAAATAATAAATGATGAATTGAAACAAAGTCAATATTAGAGAAACATGAGAATTTTGTAAAATGATTCTAAGACACGTAAAAGTAATATGAAAATATCAAATTCAATTTAAAGATCAAAACGTGAATAGAAATGATTGAAATATAAACTAGACTGTAAACTGGTAATGTGTAGATGATTTACACAACAAAATTCAATCAGTAGACGCATTTTTGAAAATTAGCAAATGTGACAGTTTAAACTAAATTTATTAAAAAGAGAGTAGGAAATCAAATGATGATATAAAAATATTCTATTATGTTACAGTATATATATATATATATATATATATATATTATATATATATATATTATATAGAAATTTAATAGACTCTTTAAAATAATAAATTCTATATTATATTTTATAACATTGTAATTCATAACACATAACACCTTTTTTCTCATAATGTAATATTATACTTTTCTTTCAAATTGTCACGTAGCAGATCTCATTTCACATTTTAATCTTTCATATTATATTACTTTCGTCTCGTATAGCTAAAATATGCTCATCTGCTGTTTTAACTTCACAGAATTTCTTTCCTTTTCATTGTTTAAGTTTATATAGAGTCAGCACATTATTTATTATAAATTGTTATTCACGACCTTCAGTCCGGCAGATGATTTCCTTTACTCATAGTGTTAATATTATTGTACTCAAGTTATCAAGTATTAAAGTTTGTTAAATAATAATAATTTTTTTTAAAAAGTCATTTTGAAAAGAAGTGATATAAAAGTGGCGCAGTCAGTAGGATTCCAGAACGTTACTAGAACCGGCGAACGAGCTTAACTGGTAGCGGCGGATCCTAATCCCTTGAAGGAAGAAAGAACCTCTCGAGACGTCCCAACTGTAACCGTAGAACAAGGCAACTAACTACAACTGCAGAACACGGCAGCATCGATGTTCCATTTAATGTGAGTACAAACAGGAATCATCTCGCAATTTTTAATTTTACCAATAATTTTGATTTTATTTTTTTTTTCTGTTCGGACGACCAAAAAACCCGAACCATATTTTTAACCATACCAATTTTATTTTTGTACCTTATATTTTTGAATTTCTTGATTTATTTTATTTTATTCTTTTACCATATTTTGTTTGCAAATAGTGCACACTAACTACCTTCCTCCATTATATGTTTTATTGTGTTTCCAACAATCTGAAAAATTTATTGCACTTTAACCGATTTATACATTTATTTTGAACAAATTTTATTTTTGCTTAGTTTTCAAAAAAATTTTTTTCTCCCATTTAATAAATTTGAAAATGGCACAACAATCTCCCAGAGACGGCTCTGAACCCGAGCCCTATCGGCTATCCGAAATATTCTCTATCGTTCCAGAGTTCGAAGGAGATCAGATCTCCTTGGGAACATTTATTAATGCGTGCGACTGTGCTTACAACATGTCGACGGGCGATCAAAGATACCTTTTACTTATCCATATTAAAAATAAATTAAAAGGCAGAGCGGCCCAACTAATAAATTCGCGTAGCCCCGCGTCTTATTTAGAATTAAAACAACTCTTGAATCTTCATTTCGGAGATTCCAGGGATTTGACGTCCCTGATACAAGATCTACAACGCCTTCAGCAACTATCCAACGAGTTACCACTTACTTTCTACAACCGGCTACAAGTCCTAACAGCAAAAATGCACGCCAATATTCAAAAGGCATCCAATTTAAACGCAGACCAAAAGGTCGCACAAACAAGTCTAATAGACACTATGGCGCTTAACACCCTTCTAACCGGGTTAGAACCGCGTCTCGGACAAATCATCCGTGCCGGCAATCCAAAAGACCTTTTAGAAGCCAATGTAAGAATCAGACGCGAACTACAGTTATCGTACTTTGAGAACCAGAAAACTACGAAACAAATTCCTCCGAGGCCCAACCAATCTTTCCGAAGGCCTAATCCTCAAAATAATAAGTGCTTATCTTGCGGTAGACTTGGACACATCGCCTCCGAATGTCGTTCCCAAAATTACCAAGCACCCATTTACAATAACAATAATGGTAACAACAACTATATGAGACCAAACCCTTTCGCTAATAATGGTTCCCAAAATCAGCCTCCACAATTTCGGCAAAATCAGCCTCCACAATTTCGGCAGAATCAGCCAACATTCAGGCAAAATCAGTCACCTCTTAGACAAAACCAATATCCTAATCAGCCAAGACAATTCCAACAAAATATGCAACAACCTCGTCAGTCAGTGATTCAACAGAACCCTAATTTCCACCAAAATCCAAACAGGGCACATCATTTAAGTTGCACAAATTCTTTGGATAATTACAACGATTATTATACAGCTAATAATCACCCATATGAGGATTATCATACAGCTGATAATCAAAGAAATTACGACTACTATACAGATAATAGTTATTCATACGATACAAGAAATACTAGTTATCATACTGCTGATAACTTCGGCGAACAAACCGATGATTTGGACCCACTAGAAAATCAAAACTACCAGGATTTTCTTTCCCTCCCAAATCCAGTTCATCCACCGGACATAACAACCAACATCACATCACAAATACAAACAAAGAATTTAGACGACATGAATCCGAACGTAAACTTCCCGGAACAAACGTTCCTGTAACTACTCTTCACACTGTCAACCCCAGAAACTTATACTACATAAACGACGCTACTGGTCAATACAAATTGCTTATAGATACAGGCGCAGGAATTTCAATTTTCAAAGAGCAAACTGTCAAAAACTTTCCTCAAAGATTCCAAGAACATGTAGTTATTCAGGGCATCACTGATCAAAAAATTTCAATTTCCCAGTCAACCCTTGTACCATTTGCTCCTGGTAACCCCCACAAAGTTTTTATTTGTAATCTTGACATCGACTTTGATGGCATTTTAGGTTTAGATTTTTTGGAACATTACGAATGCGTAATAGACTTAAAATCTAAGCAACTTAGAACAAATTTTAAGGATATCGCTCTTCACAAGGTCCCTACCTTGCCTTCTTCAGATATCGCATCTCCAACAATTCCCAACACACAAAACCCAATAATTTTCCGAACTATATTTCTATAGAACCCCGCACCGAAAAAGTATGTAAACTGCGATGTCACCTTGCTAATACCGACGCTGTTCTACATACTATAGAAAAGAAAAAGTCAGATTACCCAATTCCTTGGTATATGTAAACCAAAATGGCGAATTCCTCACTTCAGTTATAAACGCCAACGCCATCCCAAAAACAATTAATTTCGACAACTTCACTATAGAACCCCTTACTCAAACACAACCCTGCTTCAATTTTAACAACTCTTATGACTCTGAACCAGTTGACAGAAACTTATTAATTCGACAACAACTCAGGACAGATCACTTAAACGTTGAAGAAGAAGATATGATTACGAGCCTTTGTCTAGACTTTCAAGACATATTTTTCTTAGAAGGCGACGCATTATCTTTTACGAACGAAATCAAACATTCGATCGAGACAAATAACTCAGACCCATCTATACCAAATCTTATCGGTACCCTCAGGTCCATAAAGAAGAGTTAAAGAACAAGTCAGTAAAATGCTTGATCAAGGCATCATTCGTCATTCTATCCCCCTTGGTCTTCCCCAGTTTGGGTTGTTCCCAAAAAATTAGACGCCTCAGGCAAACAAAAATGGCGTGTCGTCATTGACTACAGGAAACTGAACGAAGTCACAGTCGACGACAAATACCCCTTGCCAAACATCTCCGATCTTTTAGATCAACTTGGCAAATGCCAATATTTCTCGACGTTAGATCTCGCCTCCGGTTTTCATCAGATAGAGATCGATTCTAAAGACATTCCCAAGACAGCATTTTCAGTCGAAAACGGCCATTACGAGTTTGTTCGTATGCCGTTCGGTTTAAAGAACGCCCCGTCCACATTTCAACGTGTCATGGACAACATCCTCCTTGGAATACAAAATGAACGTTGTCTAGTATACATGGACGACATCATAGTATACTCCCCAACGATTCACGAACACATTTCCCGGTTGACCGAAGTCTTCAAACGTCTTCGCACATCAAATCTTAAGATTCAACCCGACAAATGTGAGTTCTTAAGAAAAGAGGTAGCGTATCTTGGTCATCTAATTACGCAACAAGGTGTAAAACCGAACCCCGAAAAAATCAGTTGTATCCAAAACTTCCCAGAGCCAAAGAACCCGAAAGACATCAAATCTTTCTTAGGATTGGCCGGATACTATAGAAGATTTATTCCCAATTTCGCTAAGTGTCCAAACCTTTAACAAAACTGCTTCAAAAAGACACTAAATTCTTCTTTGATTCCGATTGTAAGGCAGCATTCAATGATTTAAAGAAGCTCTCATCTCAGACCCCATCCTTATTTACCCAAATTTTGAAGAACCTTTTCTTCTCACCACAGACGCCAGCGCTTTCGCGATTGGTGCAGTCCTTTCACAAGGCCCAGTTGGAAAAGACCTTCCGATTGCTTATGCCTCCCGCACTTTGTGTGCCGCCGAAACCAGATATTCCACCATTGAAAGGGAATTGCTTGCCATTGTGTGGGCAGTCAAAGCCTTCCGTCCTTATTTATTTGGTCGTAAGTTTACTTTAATTACCGATCACCGCCCGCTTACGTGGCTTTTCTCGATCAAGGATCCAGGCAGTAGACTTGCCAGATGGCGACTGAAGCTGGAAGAGTACAATTATAAAATTGAACATAAACCAGGCAAGATAAACAGAAACGCCGATGCTCTCTCGCGAATTAAAGTCAACCACTTCCAACAAATCGCGAATTTTCAGTCAAAAATCCATGCCTTCAATGATACCGACTCAGAAGACGAACCCGAACCAGAACCTGAACTTACTGACGAACACCTTACTAACGAATTTAATAAATTTGTTGACTTATATAAAACAAGATCAATAATTGACTATTCAAAGATCGAAACTACTAATTCCCAACTTCTGGACAAATCCCATAAACAAATTATTTCATTTTTCTGGCAAAACAAGTTAACTGATCTACACGAACGAATCATGGACGATATTTTCGAAGAAGATATCACATTCGAAAACAATTCCATCAACACCTTCGCAAGTAAATCAGTTAAAGACCGCAAATACTTTATAACCCCCTTGCCATTTGACCCTGAAATAGTCGTACAATTTCTGTTCTACATTATTTACAAATCACGAGATACATTCGATCTTGAAACCACATATTACGTCGAAAACAACTTAGAACTCCCAATCCTTGAAACTTTTTCTTATGTCTTTGCAGACAAAGACATTAAATTAAAAATATGCCAAAACGTCATAACTACACCCTCAGAGGATGAAATACCTCAGATTTTAGAACACTACCATCAAGGCAAAAACAATTTGCATCGCGGAATTAATGAAACAGTAAGGCGAATAAAAGAGAAGTATAACTGGACCGGTTTGACAAAAAACGTTGAAAATTTCATCAAGTCATGCGAAATTTGTCAAAAAGTCAAAATATGTAGAAAAAACTTGAGTTCTCCTCTAGTCATCACAGAAACGCCGAAAACACCTTTCGAGCGAGTCAACATCGATATCTTTGAATATCCCACTCGAAATTATGCTCTAACAATCAGGGACGAGTTAACAAAATTTACACAGGCGTATCCTATAAAGGATAAAACGGGAAAAACTGTTGTTAACACGCTCATCCTTTATTTTCAACACTACGGCACCCCGTTGAGAATTCACTGTGACTACGGTCGTGAGTTCGATAACGTATTAGTAAAAGACCTCTGTGAATTCTACGAAATAAAGTTAACCTTCTCTAGTGTAAGTCATCCACAATCAAACGGTTCCCTTGAACGCTTCCATGCGACATTATCGGAAATGATCCGGGCAAATATCGCCGAAAATCCAAACGAACACCCATTTAATGTTCTGCCATACGCAGTCATATGCTATAACAACACCAAAAATAAGACTCATGGTTTCACTCCTTATGAGTTGATTTTTGGTCACACGTCGAGTAGACCACCGGAAACGCTTTACAACCAAAGAACCTCATTTCCAAGTACGTTAGAGATCTTAATAACCGTATGGATATTTTTACAAATTAGCGCGAGCCAAAACCGAACAACAAAAAGGAAAAGCCAAAGCACGTTTCGATCAACACGTACCCGAAAAACGACCCACTTATAACATAGGCGACAAGGTATATTTAAAAGAATCCCAAATTTCAAGTAAGTCACAAAACAAATTTAATGGCCCTTTTCAGATAACTGAACTTTTCCAAAATTCTGCAACTCTTCTAAACCCCGAAACGAATCAATCTACAAAAGTAAATTTTGACAGATTGAAACCGTATTTTGAATAGAAATTACTTTATTTCAGACTATTTGGACTCTTCACAATCGTGACGTCCCAATATTCAATAACTCCCATAAACAACACAGTAGGACTCTTCTTTCATGAAGAAGGAACTGTCAAAATATCAAACGATAAATGGACACTACTTGTCTACAAAGATCTTCACCCTTTCGTTGACGCAATTGCCAACAATGACAACATTTTGAGCACTTTAATCGATACTATCCATTCAAACTTAACTACCCGTATGACAGTATTTAAACCTCAAGTACAAACTCATATTAGCCTCCTAAAACAAATATCTGACACAGTAAACTTAAAATATCAAGAGATATTCGCAGACACTAAACTTTACAACTCCAAGAGGCAGAAACGAGGACTTATTAATGGTATAGGAACAATTTGGAAATCAATAACTGGAACTTTAGACGCTAGTGATGGTGAATACTTTAATGACTGTATCAACAAGATAACACATGACGAACAGCAAATCGAAAATTTACTAAAGAACCAAATTTCAGTAACGACTTCCGTAATCAAAAACTTCAATGCAACAGTTCAGAAACTTCAAATAGACGAAGAAACGTTTAACAGGGACATTGCCAAAATCAAACAATCTATCATGTACATTTCAGACAATCTTGCATTTTTCGAAGCACTAGTCAAAACATTAGATCTATGCGAATCATTAATGGAAAGCTATGTCTTTATCCAAGACGCCCTAAATGATGTATTGTCAGCAATATCTTTCGCTCGTATTAAAATGTTACACAGTTCAATAATAAACCCGCCGATTTAGTCGAATCTCTTCAACTTGTTTCTCAATCTTTGCATAAAAATATTTGCCTTTATCAATTTACGCCCATAATATTGCACAATATATTGACATTATAGAGTTAGAAGCATTTCAGTTAGATACAAAAATAATTTCCGTTTTGAAAATTCCTTTAGTGAATCCTGAAACTTTTATCCTTTATCGTTTATACCCAATCCCCATTCTGGACGACCGAACAGGATTCCATCATATTTACCAACATAACTAAATATATCGCGAAGAATGATGATTCATTGTTGTATACCACATTTCGGAACTTGGACAACTGCAAACCCTTAAGCCGAGTTCAGTGGATATGTTCAGATGTTCTTCCGTATCCTATAGACAGCGATTCCATCTGTGAGGCCCAGCTTTTGAAACAGTCCACCTTCCTTCCAAAAGTTTGCCAAACTTCGATACTGTATGCCAAAGACTACAATGTTTACGAAATCAGTTCAAATGTATGGCTAATTTCTGTTTCCGATCTTCTACCAATCACCATAAAGTGTAGCGGCAACAACGTTGTAACCAAAACCATTGCAACCAATTCAATCCTCCAATTGCAATCAGACTGCAATGCATTCATCAGCAATACTCGAATCCATTCAAAAAGGTTAATTGAAGATTCCCAAAATATTACATACAAGAGCCATCCAGTTCAAATACCCTACAACTGCTGTGCATCCATCCCACCAAAGAAGTACGTCCCAGATCTGAAACCCTCAGATTAAACAAGATCGACGCCGACGACCTCAACATAGCGCAACACAAGCTCAACCAATATTCCGATGAATTAGACAAATTAATAAACCAGCCGTTTATTAAAAAACATACATCTTGGTTCACAATTCTAACCATTACTTCCATCATCGCATTAATACTTTTGTACATTCTCTACAGGTGCACCACAAGTGATGACCCGCCATCACCTCCACCAATGCGAAGTCGAAGCGAAACCAGACGCTTCAGATTCTCCCCAGAAGACGCCCAAGCCTCCACTCCAGGAACCCATAGAAGAAGATGAACTTAAACCAATGGTCTGAAAAGTTGAAGCATAGCATCAACTTTTTCGGGATAAATGGAGTTGTTATATAGAAATTTAATAGACTCTTTAAAATAATAAATTCTATATTATATTTTATAACATTGTAATTCATAACACATAACACCTTTTTTCTCATAATGTAATATTATACTTTTCTTTCAAATTGTCACGTAGCAGATCTCATTTCACATTTTAATTTGAAGACGCGAGATGTAATTGTAATTCGGAACCTCTGTGTACTGATTCTCTCGAAAATCCTAGATGTCGGTCTTACATCTCGCGTCTTCAAATTTAACGAAATGCATCAAATGCATAAAGAAGTGTTCGAGAGGCAAATTGTGGGAAGCGCAACTGATGAAGGTTCCCTAACCAGAAACAATATGTATTATATTGATATATAATATATATTGTCTTGCGTACAAAGGAATGACACCTCGAAGAGAGTATTCAATATCTCTGACAGGTGAAGTAACCTGAAAAATTTTATCGTGACATTCTGTCCTAGGAGTTGAGAGAGAACAGCAATTACACGGAACGGCTCCAGATTCGGAACCTCTGTGTACTGATTCTCTCGAAAATCCTAGATGTCGGTCTTACATCTCGCGTCTTCAAATTTAACGAAATGCATCAAATGCATAAAGAAGTGTTCGAGAGGACATTCAATTGTGGGAAGCGCAACTGATGAAGGTTCCCTAACCAGAAACAATATGTATTATATTGATATATAATATATATTGTCTTGCGTACAAAGGAATGACACCTCGAAGAGAGTATTCAATATCTCTGACAGGTGAAGTAACCTGAAAAATTTTATCGTGACATTCTGTCCTAGGAGTTGAGAGAGAACAGCAATTACACGGAACGGCTCCAGATTCGGACCTCTGTGTACTGATTCTCTCGAAAATCCTAGATGTCGGTCTTACATCTCGCGTCTTCAAATTTAACGAAATGCATCAAATGCATAAAGAAGTGTTAGAGAGGACATTCAATTGTGGGAAGCGCAACTGATGAAGGTTCCCTAACCAGAAACAATATGTATTATATTGATATATAATATATATTGTCTTGCGTACAAAGGAATGACACCTCGAAGAGAGTATTCATATTTTAATCTTTCATATTATATTACTTTCGTCTCGTATAGCTAAAATATGCTCATCTGCTGTTTTAACTTCACAGAATTTCTTTCCTTTTCATTGTTTAAGTTTATATAGAGTCAGCACATTATTTATTATAAATTGTTATTCACGACCTTCAGTCCGGCAGATGATTTCCTTTACTCATAGTGTTAATATTATGGTACTCAAGTTATCAAGTATTAAAGTTTGTTAAATAATAAATAATTTTTTTAAAAAGTCATTTTGAAAAGAAGTGATATAAAATATATTATATTTGTTTTTAAGTTTTCGCGGGCACTAAATGTTTTAGGTGGTTTCCGGGAATTCATCCGCGTAGTTGATAACTGATCCCTGCCGAGATCGATGGTAAAATGACGACGTTTCGGCAGAGTCACATCTGCCCTCTTCAGGTCGGTTGGCATAATTCTCGTAGCCTTCTGCTTTCGCTTCTAATTACTCGAATACTATTAGCAGCAGAAGGCTACGAGAATTGATTTCTAAATAAAAATGTGTTGTGCCCTCTAACGTTTCGGTAATTCATTGGAATTGTTATAATATATAGTTCATAGATTAGTGGACAAAATCCAATTTCAAAAAGCTCAAGTTTATAGAAATCGGTTAAGCCAAACCAGAATGGCGAGCGTTTGTTTTCAACAAGTTTCCACCCACGTTTACTTGACAAGATAGAACCAATACTTCTAATAAAAAGTATGCGAAACGTTTCTAAAATTACGATTTTCTAGTTTTTGTAATACTTTAATTAGGTAAATTTTGTAGAAAATGAGCGATTTTCACTTTAGGTGTTCAGTTACGCCCTCTAGCGATCATCGTACAGCACTTTAAATAATTTGCAGGTTTTTCTCGTGTTCACTTTAGTCTAGGATATTTTTTCCCCAAAGATGTACTACTAGCCGTTTCTGAGATATAGATTGCTGCCATTCTTATTTGCCCACCCTGTATATATTTTAAGTCAAATGTGAAATCAAAAGTTACAGACTTTTTTCAATAGATAAATAATATATCTAAAGTTCGTATGGTGGAAACTGTAGATTTTTGTAGTTGTGATACATACACATAAGAAATTGAAACTGTGAATTTATTTTTTTTTTGTGAAAGTTGTACTCCCAGAGTAGATTTTAAAGGAAATAATTGTACATGTTCATTCTGGTTGATTCTGCTGGTTTGGAGTTAATAGCCACAGTATTGACCAAGGACCAACAAACAGCTAGTGCTGCAATGAAATATCTGCCAAGAGTACAAACACTTACCGCTTAAGAAATAGTTTTGAAAATACATTTCATGGGTATTTCATTGAACGAAGGACAATTATATATTTTTTGATTGCCTTCACTTATTAAATGCTTACTCAAAAAAAAAAAAACAATTACATTTCATTCAAAATGTTGAACGTAAAGCTGCATCTTTATCCCTTTCTGGGAATATATATATATATTTTCAGAAGGATGCAAAATTGGTTGCGATTTTTTCTGATAATAATTGTGTATAAAAGGCCAGGATAATTTAAACCATCAACTACAGTTTTTCAAATCAGAGTACCCTTATTGTATTTCATTATGCAATTCTGTCTTAAATTGTAGGAATAGAAATAGCAATTAAATTAATAATTAATATAAATTAATATAGAATTTATATTTTAATAGAAATTCTAACTGTAATTCTTTCTTACAAAAACAAATTATCAAATTAAAGTAAATATGCAAATTATTAAAAATTCATTTCCAGACTATGTGCAAGTCAAACTTCAAATTCTTGTAAGACTTCAATTAACATTATGACAGGATTTCTTGCATTTTGGCTCTAATTTGATTATATACTTGGTGTTGTGTCCCCGCAACTTGTTTGTTCTTAGTTTTTAAAGTTGATTGAATTATTCAATTGATTTTTAAACTTTTGCACCTTTTTCGAAAACTCTCCGTCGCGCTAATGCTAATTTATATTTGTACATATTTTTGTCTCTAAAAACAGAAAGAACTGTGAATCGTGTTGTGACCACCGTCCAGGTCGGTAGCTTACGCTCTTTTTAATTCCGTCTTAAGACGGCCGCTTTTTGTTGTTATTGTGTTACGATTTCGCGAGTTATCATTTGTTTCTTTTGTGTTTACAAAAGCGCATCATTTGTTTGTTAAACCTGCATTTTTGTTTGCTCAATCAATGAACATTACGTCGCTATTTTTGTGTAACGTGTTGTCCAGACGAAGCTCTAAAACAGTTCCTGCAGCTGCGGGTCTAGCCTCTGAAGAAAGAAGAACCAAGAAAACAGTGATTAACTTTTACTGGGTGACTTCATTTACCCAACGATACATTGCTTTATTGATTGTTCCGCTAAAGGCCCTTCGTCAATTACATACTTGCATTGAACTAAAACCGCAACATCTGATTTATACATTTTTTTGGATATTATATGTAATGTGCTATCGAAGACATTACACTTGGATTTGTTGATCTTTTTTCGTTTCTGTTTGAAAAATTGAATTTGATAATAATACCTTATTTTTTAACTCAACCATTTGTGCATTTTTTATAAAATGACTCGTTTGACGCATTTCTTTCAACCAACACACCCTCATTGTATATATAACTAGCCGCGTAGGGAATGTTTAATGTTTATTAATCTTTCGCAAAAAGAAATAACTTATGAAACATATGAATTATCCTAAATAAAAAATGTTCTAACTTGTTTAAACCACCCTACTTAACTATAAATTCACCAATTCCGAATATATTTCACTCAAACTGCAAGTATTTATGGGCGCCCCTATATAACAATTTTATTCAACATTTTTTTAATCACCTTGAATAACTGTAACCCTACTTCACCCTATATTGCAACATCCTGTATATGCTGCTGTTTATTTGTCAACCAATATAACTATTTGAACACCTGACTATAATAACTCTTCGCTAAGCTGTATTTAAGCTATGCAACTGCTTATGATCTACGCTGTAAAAAATTATTTCTGATATTTTTTGAACCACCTTTTAAAGTACTATTTCTCTTTACTATATTACTATAATCTTGCTCATCCCCATATTTCAGATATTGCTTATAGTAGAATACAACGGTTCATGGTCTACCCTATATAACAATGATTTTTTAACTTTTTTAGATCTACCTTGATGGAAATACCGATGGAACGCTTGGTGTGTCACGAATTTAAAAACACAGTTTTGCACCCTAACACCAAAATTTTATTTAAACACTCACCCAAACTGCAACTGCTTACTGGCCACCCTATATAACAATTTTATTCAAATTGTTTTTAACTGCTTTGTATAACTAAGTCTACTTCCATCTACATTAAAACCATCCTGTATACACTGCTGCCAATTTGTCAAATATTACAACTTATTTTTGAACCACCCATTATAACCACCAGATATAACATTTATTAAACACACTATAACTCTGGTCCACTCACTATCTTATATATGCAACTGCTTATGGACTATGCTATATAACTATTTTTGAACCACCCTTGGAAGTATAATTTGTGTGCACCCTGTATTTTAACCACCCCTTATATGCAGCTTTTTCTAACATAAAAGTAATCATGAATATGCCACAAACAACGTTTAGAAGCCAATTGTTGTAATCACACTGTGTGAACGATAATTTTACTTCGATCCATGTTTCAGATATTACATATATGCAACAGCTCATGTTCTATCCTATAAAAAAAATTGTCCAACCTGTTTAACTATAATTCTACTCCACCCGCTATTTCAACCATCTTGTATATGCAACTATAATCGGCCACCCAGTATAACCTTTTTTTGTACCACCCTGTATAACTATAAATCCACCAATACTCAATATATTTCACCGAAATCGCAACTGCTTATTGGGCACCGTATATAACAATTTTTTTCAGCATGTTTTTGAATCACCTTGTATGCATTACAACTACCCTGTATGGGCTACTGCTTATTGGTTAACCAATATAACATTTTTTAAATAATTTACCATAACACTTCTCCACCCTATATTTCAACTATCCTATCTTTGCAACTTATTATGAATTTCACAATTTTTCCACATATTTGATTAACGACATTATAATGTATAATTTCTTTCCACACTTCATTTAAACCACCCTCCATTTACAAGTTTTTCTAACCTTGTTTGAATCACACTGTATAACTATAACCTTACTGTGCCCCATGTTTCAGGTACTCCATATATACAACTGCTATATAACAAAATTTTTCTAGCTTTTTTTCTCACCCTGTATGATTATAACTCTACACCACCCTATATTTCAATAACCTTTTACATGCAACTATTTATTTGCCACCCTGTATCCTTAGAATCCCACCCCACCTTATATTTCAACCGTCCGGTACATGGAACAGCTTGTAAATCATTACATTACTTACTTAAAACCCACCTGCATAGCTGTAATTATACTCCGCGACATATTTCACCCATCCTATATATGCAACTGCTTGTGGATATAAAACAAGTTTTTAACCACAACATAAACTATAATTCCACTCCATCTTATATTTCAAACACACTGTATAAACAACTGAGTAATATACTTGTTTCTTGAAACTTGCTTTTTTTAAAACTTTTTATTTCAAACATGTACTACAATTATTATTTTGGACTAATTACAAGCATATAACTACTTACAAATTCAAGTCAAGACTAACATAAAATACGATTAACATAATTCAACAAAAATGCTTAATGAAATATAATCTAGGCGACACGATGGCGCCGCTGACTCTGTGCTCGTGTCTTCTGTGCCTTGTCAGCGTATCATTTGTAGATTGTTCATGTAACTCCTCCATCCCTGGATGAAGTTCTGGGAGGGACGAACAGGACTGTATGGGTTCCATCCCTGGAAGGCTCTTCTTGTGGCTTCATTCTGCATGGTAATTTGTTTCTGAATCTGTATAACAGAATTAATGCACAAATAATTATTAAAATGTAAATTGGGCTTGACCAAAAGTGGGCAGTGTCGTTGACCTCTATGGTTTCGATGGGGTGCAGGCGATGCTGTTCCTATTGGAGCTTGTGGAGTTCATCGAGTGAAACCTTTTCTAACTGGATTGGGTTGGTCCTTGTTGACTGGTGAATGAATGTTGCTTTTATTTTCGGCAATGTCATTGGCTGTTCTCTGTTTTTGGTGTTGGTGAATTCCTCTTCGGGTGTACTGAATTCACAACCATGTGGTATCTCGATCAGGAATGTTCCCTGGAGTTGTAGAATTCCTGAAGATTGGTATTGAGTTGAAACTTTCATGGGTTTCAGGAAGATTGCGATACAATGAGCTTCTGTGTTTTGCTCAATCAAGGTGGTATTGATGACTATCGGAACGTGTTGGTAAAGGGCTTCTTCTTCTGACAGTTGGAGTATGTGTGAGACGCAATCTGGAGTCTTGCTCTGGAACTGGATGGAAATCTTCTGGCAGAGGTATTTGTTGCTGATTTTATTGCATTGTTGCGTAGAGTTACTGGTAGAGTCCATAATTCATTGTCAAGTAAGGTGAGGGTGGAATAATTGTGGTGGAGTTTATTGTGGGTACAGAATACAGGTGGTAGTGAGTCAATTCTTCGGGATATAATATCGGGAAGTGCAGGATGAATACTAACATTTAATTTGAGTAGTAGGCATCGATAGATATAAGATCATAATATTTAATCAGGTGTTCTATCTCACCATAAAATAGTTGTTTTTCATTATGGTTCTCTAACTTTTATAATCCATTCAATTTCTTGCTGTTTTATAATACTGTTATGAAGAGTATGAGTTCTTGCAAAATTTTCCAGATCTGTTAGTAATTGCAAAATTATTTGTAATGACAAATTTAATTGGTCCAAGAGTTTTCTTTCTTGCATGTTATAATTAAAATCAAATATACATTTTGTAAAGTCATCATTAATATTTCTGATTTCTTGCTCTATAACTTTTCGGTTATTAATTAACAGAGTCGTTGTTTTATTGAAGTTATCTATCAAAATGGTAGTTAAAGATATGTGTTGATTCACCTTTTCAATAACGTTTTTCTGATTTTTCTTATGTGTTGATATGGCTTCATCATATTTTTGAGCATCTTCCTGGTCTAGATTGCCTGATATAACTTTTACTGCGCTTCCAAGAAAATTGAAAAGTCCTCTCCTTTTTCTATAATGTGAAGAGATTCTCTGGAACTTTCTGTTCACTGCTTCTAATTGGTATCTTAAACTTTGGTCAAAGTTGTGTAGCATATTAAAGTATGGTAAGCGGAGTTTAGCTGATATTGATTTTGAAGCGTTTTCATATTCATTTTCTATTGAGCTGATTTCTTGTGCGATTGGGGTTAAATTGTAGTAATGAATGAAGTCGTGTGTGCTAATCTGGATCTTTGCTGGTCCTAGCTTTAGGGGAAGGATTCCTGGATTTTCTTTCAGGTCCTGGATCTTTATTTATTGTGCTGCCACGATGTTCCATCTGTAATGATTTTTTGCAATCACTTTTTGGAATACGTTTAATGTTTCTCTTATGAATTAGAGTGTTTTGAGATTGTATCGTGGCGGGATTGTCTTTTTTCACAATTTTGGCATTGTATCTTGGAAAAAGTTTATTTTGTCTGGTACTGGTTTTTGTGTAAACTTTGGTGTCGGGTTTGTAAGTTACTGGTGGTTGTCTTTTAAGATTCGTTTTTTTGTTTTTTCAATAATTGTATTTTTTGTATCAATAGTTAATTGATTTATTTGTTTATACAAGACTTTAGTTTTTTCGCGGTGTTGTTGCATATAGTCGTTCATTAAAGTTTTGTCAATGTCTATGTCGAAAGTGTCGTAGGTGTTTAAATGACCGTTTAAAATATTTATAGGTTTTTGTTTGGTGGTAGAATGAGTAGAATTGTTAAATGCAAGTATAGCATAAGGCATTTGATATTAAGTTGTTTATTTTTTGTCTGTAAAATTCGTAAATGTTCAATAATGGTTGAGTGAAATCTTTCAATCATACCATTGGATTGGGGGTTTTTGAAAGTAGTATAGTGAATAGTTATTTTGTGAGTTTCGGCAATTTCTTGCATAAGTCCGTTCTTGAATTCGGTTCCATTATCTGACACTATCATTTTTGGAATGCCATGGTGTGTGATAAATATTTGAAGATTTTTGATAATGCTTACTGCGTTTGCGCTTTCCACAGAATAGGCTTGTCCATATTTCATTTCATCAATAATGGTTAAAAATTTCTGTCCTGCTGCTTGGAAAGTGTCGAGATGGATAATTTCCATTGGTCTCGTAGGTGTTGGGGTTACCATAAATTTTGGTTTTGCTGGATTTTTGTCATATTTGTTGATCTGACAAATTTCACAAGTATTAATATAATCCTCAATATCTGCTTATATTTATGGCCAATAGTATCTTTGCCGCAGTTCAGATTCGCAGTTTATGTCTTCTAAAATTATGTTACATTTTACTAGGTCATATGCAGAATTTTTGAACATTTCTCTTAAAAGTCCACACGTTGGTTGATACATAACGTCAGGATGAAGTGAATGGCATGTTTAATTTTAGGTGGAATATAATTTTTGAAAAAGTTAATAAGGTTTTTAACTGCGTCATTTTTCCTATTTGAATATGTATTCTCTTTTTATTTTAAAAAATTCGTTCCATTACGGGATTTGCAGGAGAATATTTAACAAATTTCGTTATTCCTTGATTATTGTAATAATTCAGCGGTTTTTCTGAAATAGGTATTGTAAGAGTTGGCGATTCTTGCTGTGAATGTGTAGTGTTTCCACTGTCACTATCGCTCTCGTCTTGAGGTATGTCAATAAGTTCATCAGCTGTTTGGTTTCGGATGTATCGCGATTTAAGTTAGTGTTACATTGTTCTAGGTCGGGCTCTTCATCAGCTGTTTCTGTGGATTCGCTGTTTGGATCGCATTATTGATTCATTTCGTTCATAATTTCAGTGTCAAGTTCATCAGGTGGATTATTATACATAGAAAGTTTTTTGTTGAAATCGTCCATGTATTTATTTAAGTTCTACTTCTTTTGTGTTAATTTCAATCCTTGAAAGAGCATCCTCGTTGGTGATTATTTCATAATAGTGAATAGGTAAAGTCAAATTTTCAGTAAGTAATTTTGATTTTGGAAAGTCTACACGTGCTTGTAATAATTTTAAATTGTCTAAACCAATTAAACCATCGAATGTTTTGTGTGAAATTTAAATAAATAACATTTTAATTTGTTATGAGAATTAAATTCTAAAAAACAAGGTATTCCTGCACAACATTCTTGAGTATAATTTTGAAAAATTGAGGTAACAACAAAAGGTTCATGTTTGATAAATTTTTTATAAAATTTTTCGGCAATATCAGGATTTAAAGATGATTTTGTGGCAACTGAATACAAAGAACCACACGATGCTGTGGCAAAAATAATACACCAGGAACTAGCGCTGAAACTTGAGCTATCACAGTCGGACAACACCCTACCATATATACAAACCCGAATCTATTTTAAAAAATAACAACTACATGCTGTACTGGGACCGCACGATACTGACCGATCGGACTGTTGCTCACAAATAGGCCAGATATAGTTTTAGTAGATAAAATCTCTAGGAAAACAACCTTAATTGACATAGCAATCCCTAACAACAATAACATAAATATTAAGCAGGCTGAAGAAATAGCCAAATACATGGATTTGGAATTTCAAATAAAGACACAGTGGGACACACAAACTGTACCAATTGTTATGTCAACAACAGGAGTAGTCCTAAAACTTCTACTAAATAATTTAAAATACCTCGGTCTGGACAAACATCTTACGTCTCTTGACATATTTTTCCAAAAATATGTTGATTTTAATTTTTTAAGTAAACGCTTTTGTCCGCAATGGCCACCATAGGTTGGATCTGTGTGGAATTTTTCTATTATACTTGCCTTATCATTTCTGTTGGTAATAAGTACTGGTTTATGACATAAAATTATTTTCACATTCTTCAATATTCCTTGTCCCATTTCTTTGAATTCATTCACAGTGTACACTTAAAATATTACATCCTCGAGGTACAATTTTAATTGTAATTTTTCAACACTACCAGCCATTTTATTTAGCTTAGATAGGATTTCTTCTAGGGGAAATCTACCATTGGTTACGTGCAGAGAACAATTTGAGCTCATTTTACCTTTATGTTTTATAAACATTTGCAATGAATTTGGGAAAAGTTTAAATGATAATATTGGCAATTTCATCAAGTGAACGTTACCTAATGCTTCAGCTAAGGGGGTATCTAGTAATTTAGCTTTTGATCTTGTAACAGCGAGTATCTGTTCTACGTTTGTATGTCTTGTATGTCTTTTTGTATGTCTTTGTTGTCTTTTTAGTTCGTCTGAGTTTATGCGCGATAAAGCGTTCGCGACGGAGTTGTATTTACCGCACGCCCGTTAATTTTGACGAAGGGATTTTCATGCTGTAGAGATAGACTAAAGGGCGGTGATCTGTTTTGACTATAAAGGAATGGTTATAGAGATAACATTTGTAGTGGTTTATTGCCCAATGAATGGATGTTAATCCCTTGAGAATTGTGGTTTGTGACTTTCACCTTTTGTGAACGATTTCGATGTGTATGAAATCGGCAGCTCTACACCTTCGAATTCTTGGGATAATACTGCTCCGCAGGCTTCGTTAGAGGCGTCTGTCAGAATGAACCGTTTATTAAAATCTGGATATTGCAAGATGGGGGGGTTAACCAAAGATTGCTTAAGAGAGTTGAATGCTTTTTGGCATTCCGTGGACCATAAGAAGGTTGCATTCTTTCTTGTTAGTAAATTTAAAGGTTTGGAGATTTCTGCAAATTTAGGAAGAAATCTACGATAATAGTTACAAAATGCTACAAAGCGCTTTTCCTCGTCTGCAGATTTGGGAGTTGCGAAATTTTTTACGATTGAGTATTTTGAATCGTCTGGGAGTATTTCTTGATCGGTAACTTTATGTCCTAAAAAACGTCACTTCTTTCCTAAAAAAGTTGCATTTTTCGGGGTTGAGTTTAAGGTTGCATTTCCGACAGGTTTCCAATACTTTTTTAAGATTGTTTAGATGATGATTGACGGAACAACCGATGACTATTAAGTCGTCCATATAGAGAAAAGCTTTTTCTGGGGTTAAGCCGGCGAATGCTATTGACATGATTCGGCTAAAACTATTGGGGCTAAGTGATAGTCCAAAAGGTAGTTTCGTGAAGCGGTATGAGCCTGAGTCTGTGCTAAAACTAAGGATTTCTCTGGATTCAGTGTCCACGGGAATTTGATGGAATCCTGATATCAGATCTATCACTGAAAACCATTTGGCTGTCCCTAATTGATCTAGGATATAGTCTATACGCGGTAAGGGAAATTTGTCTGGTATCAGTTTTTTATTTAATTGCCTGAAATCTACTACTAAGCGCCATGATTTCTGTCCGTTTTCACCTTTTTTCGGTACTAGCAATATAGGGCTGTTATATTTGGATGCTGAGGGTTCAATAATTCCGTCTGCCAACAATTTATTTACTTGTTCGTTAATTTCGCTTTTCAAATATTGTGACTGTCTATAATTTTTAGTATATACAGGGATATTGTCAGTTAATTTGAGCTTCTGCTCGTAAAAGTTATTCGTAGTTATAGGGTCTGTTTCGAGGGGAAAAATATTTGAAAATTCGCTACATAATTTTTTCAAGATCGTCCTTGCCTATTTCTGGTATTTTACTCGTGATCAGCTGTTTAGTCAGGTTATTGTGTCGGTTTTGAGTTATTTAATGTAAATATATTGAATTGATCTAGGTTAGTAATTTCCGGTTTAAAGTTCTTAAGTCTAACGATATCTGTCGTTGTATTTAGAATTCGGATGATAGGATAATTTGGTGAACCTAATGTTCGTGCGATGTGAACTCCGGGTTGGATTTCGCAGTTTGTTACGACAGCATCTTGGTTAAGGGTTTTTAAAGTATTAATTTGTCTATAAACTTCACATCTAGGTGGGATAATGATTCCGTTCTCTTCAGTGTCGCTTGAAATAGGAATTGAAATTTTGTGCCGATTTATTCTCAGCGTTAGTAATAATAATAATTTATCATGCTTTCGAATTTAATAAGAAAATCTCTCCCTAAAATGGCATGAATGGGTATTGGAAAATCTGACGATACTATTTGAAAGTCGTATTATACTGGATGTCCGTCAAAAAGGAGTGTGAGTTTTGAAGTACCTAGGGTTATTTGGATACAGAAATTCCTTTAATATTGCAAGAATTGTAGCTGTTTATATGGAAATTGGTGGGAAGATAGGAATCTTTAAAAATGGATATATCTGCGCCTGTGTCTAAAATAAAAGAAAATGGTTTGCAGTTGTCGTAAGTTTCCAAGGAAAGTTCGATGAAATTTGAAAATGATAAATCGATACTGAAAATTTTTAAACAGTTGTCCCAATCCCAGATTGTGGAAAAGTTCGTTTCCCTGGTCGTGCTCAGATTCTAGATATCTTGGACCTTGTCAGTTGTGAAATTGTCTGTTTCGGTAGAAGCTGTAGGGAGATGTATGCGTTTTATTACCGTTGTAGTTTCGGTAGTCTCTCATCTGTCTTCCGTAGTTTATTTTATGATAGTATTTTCCTCGTTGACCAGATGAGATTTGCTTGTTAGCTGGTTTGTAGTTGTAATTACGATTATTTTTACTAAAATTGTTCCGGTTAAAGTAGAATAAGTCGCTTTCTGCTGTAGGTTGCGGTGTGATATTCCTTAGTTTATCGATGATTTCCATCGCACTTTTGAGTGTTCCAGCCTCTATGATCAGTTTAGTTGTCAGAGTTCGCGCTTTGAATTAAACTTCTGGTTAGTGTATCTGTGGAAGAGTTTTCCGCTACTTCCGATGGTACTCCTTCCATGATGTAAGCTCTTTTTTTAATTTGTTGCAAATTACCTTTAATTCATTTGCGTAGTTGGCGTTGGTTCTGGCATTTTGTTTGAAGGTTGAGAGTTTATTACCTATTGTTCTAGAGTTCTCGAATTTTGAATTATTTTTCAGGTTGTCATATATGTCCTAATCATAAGAAAGGAGACAAACTGGAATTAATTATAGAGGCATAGCACTATTGGAGACATGCTACAAGGTAGTGGCGCAATGCATTACAAGCAAACTGGGAGAGTACACAGAAGGAGAAATAGGCGAGTATCAGGCCGGCTTCAGTCATAATAGATCTGTAACTGACCATATTTTCACACTAAAAGAAATTCAAAAGAGCTGCTATGATTACAAAATCCCGCTGTACGTCCTATTTGTAGATTTTAGACAGGCTTACGACCGAATCAGCAGAAAACAGATATATAGTGCAATGAGAGAGCTGCGAATACCAAGCAAGATTATCAACCTCACATTAATGACACTAGAACAGACTATAAACGAAGTTTCATGGAAGAGCCAAAAGTCAGATATTTTCGAAGTGGAGCAGGGACTCAGACAAGGGGACCCCATATCATCAACCCTATTCAACTTGATACTTGAAATAATTATAAGAAGAAGTATGGTTAAAACAGAAGAAACAATATTCAAGAACGAACATCAATGCCTAGCCTTTGCGGATGACGTAACAATAATTGCAAAAAATAAGAACGAATTAATAAGGGTGATAGGAAGAAAAGGAACGGAGGCGAAGAAGTTTGGGTTAGAAATAAATCAAGAGAAAACAGCATACATGGTAATGGGAGCGATGGAGAGTAATACTGAGACAGAATTAAGGGCAGAAATAGGAGATGGACAAACATATAGATTTAAGAGGGTGAGACATTGTACATATTTGGGGGTCAAAGTCGAAGAAAATGGAAGAGAGGATGCAGAGATTAAAGCAAGGATAGCAAAAGGAAGCAGGAAGTTTGGAACGCTGAGAGTTTTGCTGAAATCTAAGTTTGTCTCGAGAAAAACCAAAGAAAGAATATATAGAACAGTAATTCGAGCGACAGTTACATATGGAAGTGAAGCATGGGTACTTAACAAAACAGACGAAGAAAGGATCGAACGATGGGAAAGGAATATGTTAAGTAACATTTACGGAGGCATAAGAACGGAAAGTGGGTTGAGGGGAAGAAAAAATTAAGAACTTGAGAACTTATATGGTGGACCCAAAATATCTACTTTTGTAAGAGCCCAGAGACTCAGATGGCTGGGACACGTAGAGCGAATGGCGAGAGGCAGGATGCCAAAAATAACCATAAACCGAAAACCCATAGGAGTGAAAAGAAAAGGACGACCTCGGAAAAAATGGCTGGACAATGTAACAAAAGATCTACGGAAAATGGGTATAGAGCAATGGAAAGACATGTTTGCCAATAGAGACGAATGGCGACGTGTAATTAAGGAATCACTGTATATATTGTAATTGTATATTGTAATTGCCACATAAAATGTAATTCACGCCCTAGGTCTTCAGGGCCTGTTGTGCGTTATAATTAAAATAAATATATGGAGTTTATCGTGTTTTAGGTGGAGATTAAATCTCGCGCTTTACTGGTTAATCTAGTTTTGATATAAGCAACTGCTGTCTCATGTTCCCCTACATGTAATTGTAGTAGTTCGAGTGCATCTAAAAATGACTGCAGTGTTTCCGTATCGCCGTTGAATTCCGTGGGTAATATTTTACTGATAAGAATGTAAAATTCCGTAGAATACATTGTGAATACAGGCTCCGTGAGCAAAATTTCGTCTTCAACGATCCTAATGTCGATTTTCTCGGTACAAGAGATCGGTATTTTATAGTTTCCTGCTAAATTCTGGAAGGCTCTAAGGATTTTATCCCTGATGATTGTTTCGGCCATTACTTGGTGAAAATTAATATTTTAATTATATTAAAACACTACCACTGTGGTAATTTTCACAAATTTATTATATTTTATCCCTAACGAAGAGAAAATTACGTCTAACTTCTAATCTATCTGGATCTTGTAACGAACTCCAGTGTTTATCGATTAAACTTGTATAATTATTAAATAACAGAACTAACTTGTCCGTGATATCTTTTCTAGTGCTAGCACCTGTTGGAATCCTAGTTTTTAGGGCAAGTTTGGCCTGCGCGGTTATTTCTAGTTTAATTACACCTAATTTCTCATATAATTGTCGAGGTTCAATTGACATTCTACACACTACGTATTGTACGAGTAACTTTGTTAAAGATTTCGTAAAAAATATAATTCGTAAGCACCTCGATATTCTAATTTGCAAACAATACAAGGAAGTTTTCAAATACCTTACAAGGCCAATGACGACTATGGGTCAGCGAAAATATAGTAAATAAAACATTTAATGACCTAGTTATATCACAGGTTATTAACATCTTTAGAGATTAAGTTCATTCATGATATAATGTACTTACTCAGCATGTCCATAATTTCCTTAACAATGTATTAAAGCGTTCGATATTTCTTACATGTATATGCTAAAATAAATCTCATAGAATTCTTAAATTAAGACATAATAATCATAGATACACAAATAATATAAAATATTAAATAGTTCATAATTATGGTCACAGGCAATTAAATATTTTCATATGAGTTACATTTAAAATATTTTATAATGTTCTGTACCTTACAACTTTTAGGGCTGTTGGGCTTGCCTATCTAGAATAGCCATACTTCTTGATATGTCTCTTTTTACACTTCTCCTGGGCAGATTTTTATATGCCCAGGAGACGTATAACAATACGTCTAGCGGGAAATTATCTCCATTTATATAAAGATTGGAATTGACTTCCCCATTGTCGGACGTTTCTTGCGTTTGGCTTTTGACTGTATGGTACCCATTATTGAAAATCATGTAGTTTCGATCGGCTGAATTTATCTGTCATTATTTACGGTTCAGGATCGCCATGTGATATTATAATGTTGCAGGCAGCGGCCTCGACCAATAATACTAGTTGTAAAGACTATCTGTTTCTACTGATTACTTGGTTACACTATGCTAACTACATCTAATCATTACCATGCTACATTTTGAACTGTCGACTGATGGTTCGCGATTGCTATCAATTATCGAGGTGTGCCATCAATCGATTGTTTTGCTATTTCAACTATTTGGTGTACTTGATAATTTTTGTAGACATGCTGAATTTAATGGGGTTACCTAGAATGGTTTATGATGATGTGCTAATAATTGTTTAATTATTTTCCTAAAAGTGTCATGAGGAATTTCCGTTACAAAATAGCGAAGAGGCCTCACAGTCTAAACGCACGCAATGAAAGCCAAGACTTATCGAATTGTTGGAAAATTCTATTAAACACCGTACCGGCCCGTTCCCACCACTGAGCACCATGGGCCAATCACATGCAGCCGTTCACGGTGTCAACTAATAGGCGCCGAGCCGCGAGTATATAACAGCGCTCGCGCTCCTGAAAATCTTAGTATTCGAGTAACTAGAAGTGAAAGCAGAAGGCTACGAGAACTATGCGAACCGACCTGAAGAGGGCAGATGTGACTCTGCCGAAACGTCGTCATTTTACCATCGATCCCGACAGGGATCAGTTATCAAGTACGCGGATGAATTCCCGGAAACCACTTACCATATATATATATATATATATATATATATATATATGACGGCGTTTCGACAGAATCCCATCTGCTCTCTTCAAGTCGGTTCGCATAATTCTCGTAGCCTTCTGCTTACCTCTCTAGTTATTCGACTTCTAAGATGTTCAGTAGCTTGCGCGCTGTTATATAGTTGCCGTTCGGCACTTATCGTTTGGTACAGTGAACAGGTGCGTGTGATTAGCCCTTGGCGCTCAGTGGCCATGCTTCCCGCTTGCTGATTGGTTATTTCCGGTTGAGCTGTTATAGGGCGGGACTGGGCCGGCATGATGTTTAAAAGAATTTTCTAAAAATTCGATAAGTTCTGGATTTCTGTGCGTTTACACTGTCAGCCTCTTCGCGATTACCTCTCTTACGAGTCTCGATTTTGGGTGTTCTATGTCTGCCAATACTCTGGTATTCTCAAAGTCTACTCGGTGTGACCTCGTAGTAACGTTTTCCGCAATGGATGTTGTTTTTTCTTACTTTCTTTTCGTTCTGATGTTCATCACGTCTAGCTTGAATTCTTTTGTAATTTTGCCCCACATAGGTTTTATGACAGTTTGCACATGGAATCTCATCTCCCCGTTGTTCTACGGCGATCGTTTTCGAAGTCCTCAACAACGTGCTAATTCTTCTGTATTGTAATATACTCCGTGGGTTCAATTAAAATTTAAAAACTAATTTTCACTCTCACTTTCTAGAAACTTTTATTTACATCAAATATGCACAACAGCTGATTCGAATATCACAAATATAACATAGGCTCTTCGCCGCACTAATTGCCTCCTGCGATAATGGGCCGCTCCTTTTAAAATCAGCATCGAATCCTCTCGTACAATACATTATCAATTGTACAGTTGCCGAGCTATTTCGAGATTAATTTTTTTGTCCTCCCAGCCATCGATGTCGTATTGAAATGAAAACAGTGCCGGCTTAGGTAAATTTCGCAACACTGCCCCCCCCCCCTTAATTCTGATCGTCCCGGTCAAAAACATCCTCTCCATGGTAGGGAGCGAGTCGATCTAAATGGACCACCTTCAACTTAGCGCTGGGATTTCTACGGATCCGGTAGACGACGTCATTAAGCCTCTTGACAACCTCGTAGGGACCATCCCAGGCGGGTGTAAGCTTTGGAGATTTACCCTTGCTCCGTTGGGGGTTGTACAGCCAGACTTTGTCCCTCTCTTGAAACCCGACTGAATTGGCCTTGAGGTCGTATCGCGTCTTCATCCGGTCACTGGTGGCCAACATCTGCGTTCGGGCTAATTCATGTATTGCCAGCATATTATGTCGGAGGTGGTCGGCATAATCGTTGATGTCTTGGGAGGGTTCTTCGGGGGATCCAAAAGCCAAATCGCAGCTCTTTTCCGAATAGGACCCTCACTGGAGTCAGGCCTGTACTATTATATACGGCTGAGCAATATGCCAACAATGGGGGAAAATCCCTCAACAAATCGCCTGTAGTAGGAACTGAGGCCCAAGAGGCATCGGAGTTCATGCTTGTCTCTTGGGACTGGCCAATCACGGATGGCTTCTATCTTGTCCTGACTCGGAAAAGACGTGGCCCAAAAACTATACTTCTTTTTGGAACAAGGAACACTTCTTCGGGTTGAGTCTCAGGTTGGCATTATTAATTCTGGAGAATACTTCGTCCAGGTTCTTCAGATGGTCGTCGAATGTCTGACCCATGACTTGAATGTCGTCGAGGTATACTAAGCACGTCCTCCATGTTAACCCGCTCAGGACATACTCCATTAGCCTCACGAATGTTGCGGGAGCATTACATAACCCAAAGGGCAAGACCGTGAACTGAAACAGTCTTCTCTCTGTCGTTTTCGTGTAGACCAACCTGTCAATATAGGTCTAGTGTATATGTATATAGTCTTTAGGTCTAGTGTGGAGAACCAACGGGAGCCTGCTAGTGTGGTTAGATTGTTATCAATTAGGGGTAGTAGATAGCTGTCTTTCTTGGTGACGTCATTCAGCTTTCTGTAATCCACGCAAAATCGGGTGGTTCCATCCTTCTTTTTAAGTAGCACGACGGGAGCGTCTCAAATTAGGAGCTATTTACGAGCTTTTAATTGACGTATTGAACGTCAACCCCTAAATTTGTCTAAGGGGTAAAAACCACCCCCGAAAAAATATTGAATTTTAATTTTAAATTTAAAATATATTAAAATTATCTACGATTTACGAGCTCTTTCCTGGTGTAATGCACATAAACATCTAAAAATGTCTAAGGGGTGAAAACAACCCCCCAAGTATGCAGTTTTTTCGAATTTTATGATTATTAAATTTTGAAAAATACCAGCATGATCTACGATTTACGAGCTTTCCAACGGTATATTACACGACAACATTCAAATTACTGGAAGGGGTGCAAACCACCCCCAAATTATGCAGTTTTTTCAAATTTTATGATTTATAAATTTTCAAAAATACCCGCATGATCTACGATTTACGAGCTTTCCAACGGTATATTACACGACTGCATTCAAATTACTGGAAGGGGTGCAAACCACCCTCCAATTATGCAGTTTTTTCAAATTTTATGATTTATAAATTTTAAAAAATACCAGCATGATCTACGATTTACGAGCTTTCCAACGGTATATTACACGACAACATTCAAGTTACTGGAAGGGATGCAAACCACTCTCCAATTATGCAGTTTTTTCAAATTTTATGATTTATAAATTTAAAAAAATACCAGCATGATCTACGATTTACGAGCTTTCCAACGGTATATTACACGACAACATTCAAGTTACTGGAAGGGATGCAAACCACCCCCCAATTATGCAGTTTTTTCAAATTTTATGATTTATAAATTTTCAAAAATACCAGCATTATCTACGATTTACGAGCTTTCCAACGGTATATTACACGACTGCATTCAAATTACTGGAAGGGGTGCAAACCACCCTCCAATTATGCAGTTTTTTCAAATTTTATGATTTATAAATTTTGAAAAATACCAGCATGATCTACGATTTACGAGCTTTCCAACGGTATGTTACACGACAACATTCAAATTACTGGAAGGGATGCAAACCACCCCCCAATTATGGAGTTTTTTCAAATTTTATGATTTATAAATTTTGAAAAATACCAGCATGATCTACGATTTACGAGCTTTCCAACAATATATTACACAACAACATTCAAATTACTGGAAGGGGTGCAAACCACCCCCCAATTATGCAGTTTTTTTTGAAATTTTATGATTTATAAATTACACGACAACATTAAAAAATACCAGCAATTTTATGATTATTAAATTTTGAAAAATAATCTACGATTTACGAGCTTTCCAACGGTATGTTACACGACAACATTCAAATTACTGGAAGGGATGCAAACCACCCCCCAATTATGCAGTTTTTTCAAATTTTATGATTATTAAATTTTGAAAAATACCAGCATGATCTACGATTTACGAGCTTTCCAACGGTATATTACACAACAACATTCAAATTAATGGAAGGGGTGCAAACCACCCCCCAATTATGCAGTTTTTTTGAAATTTTATGATTTATAAATTTTAAAAAATACCAGCATGATCTACGATTTACGAGCTTTCCAACGGTATGTTACCCGACAACATTCAAATTACTGGAAGGGATGCAAACCACCCCCCAATTATGCAGTTTTTTCAAATTTTATGATTTATAAATTTTGAAAAATACCAGCATGATCTATGATTTACGAGCTTTCCAACGGTATATTACACGACTACATTCAAATTACTGGAACGGGTGCAAACCACCCCCCAAATGTGCGGTGTTTTTTCAAATTATAATAAGATTGTAAGTTCCTATACTTAAGAAAAAAACAAGAACTTGAGGAAACTAAATTTTTCAGTGCTGGATTAACTCACAAAATATTTTTTCTCAATTAATTCATTCATTATGCGGTTTGTACACTAGTAATGTAGTTTTGCCAATAAGGATACTCAGTAATGAAAACGATATTACCATCTTATTAGTCCATCCACAATATTTTTGCATAATTATTTTAGTCCATTTTCAAATATCTAAATTTAGAACGTTATTTTTGGCCTATTAAAGAATTTTCATTTTAGATTTTGATGAAACATTCGAAAAAGCCTTCTTGCCGCTCTTTGTAATGGCCTCTTCTGTAGAATGAAAAAATAAATTTGAATACACTGATTATGTGAATATATTGAAAACAGTTCTCTGATAATTGTTATCTAATATTTGATTGGTGTCACTGGTTCTAGTCGAGGCAATATATTTTATTAAAGCAGTAAAAAATTTGTAATGTGGTATTTTCTGATTGTCTTCTAAACGTTGTTTGTGGCATATTCTTGATTACTTTTTCATTTTGCAATCACATCAATAAATATAAAGCCATTGACAACGAAGTCAGAATAGACTTTGAAACGTTTGGTATTCCTGCAATATACGTAGTTTTATTTCTATTGTGGTGTTATTCCCCAAAAAAACATAAAAGTAATCAAGTGGTATTTTCTATTGCAGGGGTTACTTAAATTCTTGAATCACATAAGTAATATACGCCACTCTGTACTCATCCTTTACGTTCAAACTCATATATAATATACTTCATTATACAATTAATCGCTATCATTTGATTTAAGAACATTTCTTTTTGAAATTCAAGTACGTTGAATTTCTCTCAATAAGTAGGTATATTGAAGTAGTTATTTATATATTTATTATCAATAAACATTTTAACAAAAAAATCTAATATATTTTATGGCATTAACCAGTAATTTCAAATGTGAAATCGTCCATCTATGGAAATTTTATTAAGTTATTAGTTACAGGTAGGAATATTGGCACCTAGATGGCGAGACAACACATTTGTTTAATTCAGTCAAGTACCTTTGATCTTTTATGTCTTCCTATTTGTATTTTTGGTTTGCTATGAATAATCTGATTATTGTGGGTACAAAAATAATAGTTGAAAGAATAAGAACGAAATACATTGCCCTCTCAGATACCAAACTCCTGTTTTATATTTCTTGTATAGATTATAGATTCAGCCCATTTTCAAATGGTAAAGGTTAGACAAAATAAGAATATCATTTGACTTATATTTTCTGAAGGTTAGTTGAAAAATGCCGACTGGAATTAATCTGTGTATTTCGTAATACATAAATATTGCTATTTCTATTTGAAACAACTGTTTTAATATGTTAATTAGAAACAAAAAACTTTGAGGTAAATATTAAAACTTTAAGCAACAGATTTTGAAGAAGAAGCGAGTTGAATACAAAACCAGAAGAAACGGTAACACGTGGTCCATAAAGATGGTTACAATTTTTCGTTAGATTCAATACTTAATTAAAAGATCATAATTCATAATACAATTATTTATCCGAACAATGACTACCAACAGTAGTCGTTTTTTAACATATTGTTGGAAAGCTTGTACATGGTAGATAATTACACCTTACACCATTTTCAAAATTTGTAAAATCTAGATTTCTAAACCTTTGCCGTAGTAACGATAATATTTAATATTTTCATCCATTTCAAAACTCTGACGGTTTGAAATAATTAGTCATTTAGGTAGTTACTTGCACCTTTTAGGTGATTTTGAAGTGGTCCTGCAATGTATCATTGAAGAGGTACTAAATCATAGTTTATGTTGCTAGTTTTCTAAATTTAAGAACTACAAATTTGGAAAAAATTGCATAATTTGGGGGTTGTTTGCATTAGTTACAATAATTTGAAAGTAAGTGTTATATATCCTTGAAGAGCTTCTAAATCGTAGATTAGGCTGTCAGTTTTGAAAATCAACAAAATCACATAATATAGACAAACTGGGAAATTAAGGGGGTTGTTTGCACCCTTTCCAAAAATTTGAATGTAGTATTTTAAAACTCGTAAATCGTAGATCATGCTGAAATTTTTCAAAATTTATAAATCATAAAATTTGAAAAAACTGCATAATTGGGGGGAGGAGCGGCTTGCATCCTTTCCAAAATCTTGAATGCAAACGTATAATATCCCGTTGAAAAGCTCGTAAATCGTAGCTGAGGCCGGCAGTTTTTGAAATGAAAAAATACATAATTTGGAATAACTGGTAAATTTAGTGCGTTGTTTGAACCTCTCCCAGTAATTTGAATGTGGTCGTGTAACATACCGTTGGAAAGCTCGTAAATCGTAGATTATGCTGGTATTTCTTTAAATTTATAAATCATAAAATTTGAAAAAACTGCATAATTGGAGGGTGGTTTGCACCCCTTCCAGTAATTTGAATGTAGTCGTGTAATATACCGTTGGAAAGCTCATAAATCGTAGATCATGCTGGTATTTTTCAAAATTTATAAATCACACAATTTGAAAAAACTGCATAATAGGGGGGGGGGGTTTGCACCCCTTCCAATAATTTGAATGTTGTCATGTAATATACCGTTGGAAAGCTCGTAAATCGTAGATTTGCACCCCTCCCAGTAATTTGAATGTAGTCGTGTAATATACCGTTGGAAAGCTCGTAAATCGTAGATCATGCTGGTATTTTTCAAAATTTAATAATCATAAAATTTGAAAAAACTCCATAATTGGGGGGTGGTTTGCATCCCTTCCAGTAATTTGAATGTTGTTGTGTAACATACCGTTGGAAAGCTCGTAAATCGTAGATCATGCTGGTATTTTTCAAAATTTATAAATCATAAAATTTGAAAAAACTGCATAATTGGAGGGTGGTTTGCACCCCTTCCAGTAATTTGAATGCAGTCGTGTAATATACCGTTGGAAAGCTCGTAAATCGTAGATAATGCTGGGTAAATTTTGAAAAAACTGCATAATTGGGGGTGGTTTGCATCCCTTCCAGTAACTTGAATGTTGTCGTGTAATATACCGTTGGAAAGCTCGTAAATCGTAGATCATGCTGGTATTTTTTTAAATTTATAATTCATAAAATTTGAAAAAACCGCATAATTGGAGAGTGGTTTGCATCCCTTCCAGTAACTTGAATGTTGTCGTGTAATATACCGTTGGAAAGCTCGTAAATCGTAGATCATGCTGGTATTTTTTAAAATTTATAAATCATAAAATTTGAAAAAACTGCATAATTGGAGGGTGGTTTGCACCCCTTCCAGTAATTTGAATGCAGTCGTGTAGTATACCGTTGGAAAGCTCGTAAATCGTAGATCATGCTGGTATTTTTGAAAATTTATAAATCATAAAATTTGAAAAAACTGCATAATTGGGGGGTGGTTTGCATCCCTTCCAGTAACTTGAATGTTGTCGTGTAATATACCGTTGGAAAGCTCGTAAATCGTAGATCATGCTGGTATTTTTTAAAATTTATAAATCATAAAATTTGAAAAAACTGCATAATTGGAGGGTGGTTTGCACCCCTTCCAGTAATTTGAATGCAGTCGTGTAATATACCGTTGGAAAGCTCGTAAATCGTAGATCATGCTGGTATTTTTGAAAACTTATAAATCATAAAATTTGAAAAAACTGCATAATTGGGGGTTGGTTTGCATCCCTTCCAGTAACTTGAATGTTGTCGTGTAATATACCGTTGGAAAGCTCGTAAATCGTAGATCATGCTGGTATTTTTTAAAATTTAATAATCATAAAATTTGAAAAAACTGCATAATTGGAGGGTGGTTTGCATCCCGTCCAGTAACTTGAATGTTGTCGTGTAATATACCGTTGGAAAGCTCGTAAATCGTAGATCATGCTGGTATTTTTTAAAATTTATAAATCATAAAATTTGAAAAAACTGCATAATTGGAGGGTGGTTTGCACCCCTTCCAGTAATTTTATTGCAGTCGTGTAATATACCGTTGGAAAGCTCGTAAATCGTAGATCATGCTGGTATTTTTCAAAATTTAATAATCATAAAATTCGAAAAAACTGCATACTTGGGGGGTTGTTTTCACCCCTTAGACATTTTTAGATGTTTATGTGCATTACACCAGGAAAGAGCTCGTAAATCGTAGATAATTTTAATATATTTTAAATTTAAAATTAAAATTCAATATTTTTTCGGGGGTGGTTTTTACCCCTTAGACAAATTTAGGGGTTGACGTTCAATACGTCAATTAAAAGCTCGTAAAAAGCTCCTAATTTGAGACGCCTCACAAAATTTTTTTGTTTGTTTTCTGAAATGGCGGTGCTAAGTTTACGTAAAGTTAGCACCGCCAATAGTTTTTTGCACTTTTTCCATAGTAAATATTGAGCTCAAAAATCAATTTAGGTAAAAATCAAGAGCTCCTAAATAGCTCGTAATTCCCATATGTTTTAATTTGAGTTTCATTTGAGTTTCTGTAAAATGGCGGTGCTAACTTTACTGACCTTCTGGGTAGGACAAGTGCACTAAACGTCTAACTTCTGCTTCGTATCTTTTGTCCAGGATGGCGATGATCTTGTCAAAATTGCCTTGTTCATCGACTGGAATGCTTTGGAGGAGTTCTAAAGCAGGACCTCTTAAGGAAATTACAAGAGAGGTAGATTTTTCTTGGTTATCCCATCCATTAGCTGTAGCCACGGCTTCAAATTGCCGTTTATACATGGGCCAAGATGAGCTGCCATCAAATGTGGGTGGTTTGCTAACGGAACCTTTGGTACTCCTGGTGTTCTGGTATTTTCCTCGCTGTAAGTCCTGTTCATTTTTTAAATTTCTGTTTCTACTTTGTTTTGGATTTCAAATTTCACCTGACTCTGGATGAAATCGATGTCATCTACTTTGGTTTCAAGAGTCTCCACACTATTTTTTAGGATCTTTCTATCGTCGTTTATCTCTTTTATAGCTGCCTCTACTATTTGCATTCTTTCATTAACTTGTGATACTATTTGCATTAATTGTTCAAATTGCCTCCTGCGATGATGGGCCGCTCCTTTTAAAATCAGCATCGAATCCTCTCGAACAATCCAATATCAATTCTACAGTTGCCGAGCTATTTCGAGATTACTTTTTTTTGTCCTCCCAGCTATCGATTCGTATTGAAATAAAAACAGGGCCGGCTTGGTAAATTTCGCAACAGTACTGAAAATAGTATCCAAATTGTGTCTCCCTAGAATTCTCGCAATACTGTCCGTGGTACCCTTGAAATACGGTAAATAAGCCTTGTTTATTGGTGTCTCATGCTCCTCGTCTGTTTGTGTCGGTTTTGTCTTTAGGGCTCTTTGTATATTTCGGTTTCTAAATCCGTCTTGTCTCAGAGCTGTTTTTAAACTGTCCATATCTTGTTTGATGTTATCCTAGTCAGTTAGTCTTTGTGATCTGGTTACTAAAGTCTTGACGACGGCTTGTAGTTGGTCTCGGTGGTGATGAGAATTAGCATGAAGGCCAACCGTCCCATCTTCCTTTCAAATTATCAGAACATCAAGGAATGGCATTTGATTGTTGGCTTCAACCTCCATGGTAAATTTTATTTTGTGATGGATGCTATTAAGGTGATCTAAAAATGTGTTGAGGTGTTCCCTCTTATGAGGGACCATCGTAACCATAAACTGGGTTCAAGACTTGCTATTCTTAGTGCCAACTCCTCAAACTTTTCCACTTGTTTGTTTCGTTTATATCTGAACATTTTGTAGACTTAACAAGACACTGTCTGATGAACACTTATTTTGTTTACGAGAACCAACATTTCTTCACCTGTCCCCCATAAGACAATTGAATTTTTGCAAAATGATTAAACTCATTATTATTTATTTGGAGAAAAAGTATATACATCGATTTTCATGCCTGTATCTCTTTATTCAATTGTGTTGAATACTTTTAGTATGAGGCAATTTCTGAATTTCAGTTCCTTCTACATTTGGCTAAATTAATTACATGGAATCTTTTTATGCAACCAACATTACATGTGCGTTGTCAAAATCTTTCTATTATTTTATTTCCACATTCTGAAATCACTACAATTTATCTGTTTGTAAATATATAAATAAACAACGACATCAGAATTGCCAATGGTCAAGAGATAGCTTGTTTCGAGCCAGTAGAGACCATCATCAACTGCGAAGAAGAGTACCAGACGTCAGTGAAGGAGACAGGGCCCAGTAAAGAGTTCCTACAACTATTTGCTGACCATTTGACACAACTTACACCAGAGGAACAGAAGAAAGCCAAGCAATTTATCACAAAGCACTGCCAAATTTTTAACAGTCAAGATGGAACCACCGATCGCACAAACATCATTCAGCACCGAATAGATACCGGAAAGGCTCAACCCATCAGAATACCACCTAGACGACTACCATTGGGGCAGCAACAGGCACCCATTTTAGTGATGTCTTTGGAAGCTAAAATGGAATGGGGGTTTAACAATGATATGTTGGTAACAATTTAAAGCAATGATCATGCCAGAGTACTTACATGTGTCTTTGTCTGAAAACAATAACAAAAAATGAGAAGCAGATAAATTGAGTTATTTTTACAAATTCGATGCAGTCGGTTTTGAATACTTTATTTCCACCAAAGAGAGAGAGAGAGAGAGAGAGCAATAACCAATGAGAGAATAAAATAAAATATTCTTTAACTGCAACAAACTTGACCTATATATCTACCGAGGAATGAGAGAGAGTTGAAAAATCCGATTATACGAATACAAACAAACCCTAATTAAGTAAAAACAAAACTATATCCACTATATGCTAATGACAAAATATTAAATTTTCCACAAAAATGAGCGAGAAACGATTAGCGAAATCAAAAATAAAATACTTTGTCTTGTAGCAATTTTAATGAAACGTAGTGTACACGATGTTTACCATATTATGAGCGCAAAAAACAAGTAGAGTTTTAAACGAGATTCTACGTTGATATTTTACTTAATTGAGGATTTTTACCGATCGCAAAAATGCGTACTATTTATCTAATAAAAGCAGTGCAAATCCGAGCTCGAAGTGGCCAATTGAAATGGAATGGGGGTTTAACTATGATATGTTGGTAACAATTTAAAGGAACGATCATGCCAGAGTACTTACATGTGTCTTTGTCTGCTCTGATGACCGTTCTGTAGGCGAAGTGGACTGTATATTGAGAAGCTGACCCCGCACTGCCCTTTAGTGGTTTTTACTGTGTCTATTTCACGACCGGTGAAATGAAGAACTAGAGAGATTAGTTCTTTTACGAGCGAGAGTGTCTATATCCGTCCCAGACGGTTGATCAAGCTACTCTGGCAATGAGTGTGCGCGTAAAAATCACCAACAAAAACCAAAAAAAAATACAAAAGCAAAGATTCGGAATTACACTGCTAATCCAAAACTCTTGTTCCAAACTAAATATACTAATCTACTAATAAATGTTAATGAATCCTCAACATAAACCGCCCACCGAAATACAAGGTATTTCAGCCAGCTAACCCGGAGGGCGCGGGTAGTGGACATAATTTTACGAAAGGTCTTTGTAAAGACCCAGTGGCTGTACGAACTGTAGCCACTCTCGAGATCCCGTCAGAGCCCGGATGGAGTTCTTCAACTCTCCCTAACTGCCATTTGAGTGGCGGTATATTATCACTCTTAATAAGTACTAAATCGCCAACATGTAAAGACCGCGACATGTCATTCCACTTTTGACGTTGCTGCAGCGTGTGTAAATATTCGTTATGCCAACGTTTCCAAAAAACCTGATGTATTTTCTGGAGCAATTGCCATCTATAAAATTTATTACAGGGAATGTGAGTAACAATAGGCTCAGGAATAGTAGATAACGGAGCTAAAGTGAGAAAATGTCCGGGAGTAAAGCCTGATAAATCATTAGGATCCGAACTCATGGGGTATAGAGGACGTGAGTTTAGAACGGCTTCGATCTGGGTAAGAACTGTATTGAATTCCTCATATGTTAGAATTTGCGATCCTACAATTCTTAAAAGATGCGATTTTACTGACTTCACAGCAGATTCCCATAGGCCTCCAAAATGTGGAGCCGAGGGGGGGATTAAACGCCCAAGTAATATTCTCGGTAGCTACGGCGTTGGCCATATAATCATTGAGAATTTTATATGCACCAACAAAATTGGTACCTTGGTCAGAGAATACATGAGAACATCTTCCTCGTCTCGCTATGAGACGTTTGAGACAACAAAGAAATGTTTCAGCTGAGAGACTAGAAGCCAGTTCGAGATGAAAAGCTTTCGTAACAAAACAAACAAAGAGACAAATATAAGCCTTTTGAGGCTGGACACCTCGTCGCTTCCAAGGAGTCACAAGAAAAGGTCCAGCGTAATCAAAACCGACAACTGAGAAGGGTTTGACTTCTGAGATCCATGATGCGGGTAAATTACCCATAAAGGGTTCAAGAGCTTTGGGCTTAACCTTAAAACATCGTAAGCAATTAGAGAGAGTACGCCTAATTACTCTACGAGCGGATAAAATCCAAAAGTGTTGAGAAATTAAAAAATACAGAGTTTGAAAACCAGGATGTAGGTTTTCTATGTGGTAATTTTCAACAATCAATTGAGTTAGACGAGGATTTTGAGGCAACAAAAGAGGAAACCTTTTGTCATAGGGAAGTTCAGAGGCTTGTGAACGACCGCCCACCCTGAGGAAACCATCACTATCAATGAACAGGTTGAGTTTTCTAAGAGTTTTAGGTAAGCGTCGTTTATTTTCTATTATATCAAGTATATCTGAAAATTCGAGATGTTGTACTCTTTTAACTAACATGAGAAGTGCTTGAAATAACTCGAGTGAACTGAAGTGAGTAAATAACTTAGAGTTAGGGTTTTTGCAATTGTATATAAAGCGTTTACAATATGCCAAAATTCTTTTGAGTTTGTTCAAAGAGGAGAAACGATTGAGTAATGTGTCAATAGAGTTTAGAGAACAGAGAGTTAAGAAAATATGTGGTTTTTCTTCTACCGTACATTCTGTCTGAAGCAGAATATCCTTTTGAGGCCAACATTCCTTTGATAACAATAACCATGTAGGGCCATTCCACCAAAGTTTCTTTTCTACAAGTGATTGAGGAAACAACCCGCGACGAGCACAATCCGCCGGGTTGTCTATTGAGGACACATAAAACCAGTATTCAGGTTTAACTTTATCCTGAATATAGGAGACTCGGTTACTAACGAAAGTTTTCCAGCGATGTGGAGAGGATTTGATCCAAGTGAGAGCTACTATTGAATCAGACCAGGCATATATCGAATCTATATTCAACTTATTTTTGTAAGTATGGACAACAAATTCGATCAAACTTGATAAGAGGACAGCACCACATAATTCCAATCGAGGAATGCTAAGGGTTTTAAGCGGTGCAACTTTAGATTTTGCGTATAGTAAAGACACTTGAGCAGGGCGATCAATATAGAGAAATTTAAGATACATTACAGCAGCATATCCCAACTCAGAGCTGTCAGAAAAACCATGTAGTTCACAGGAAACGAATGAGGTCGAGACTATTTTTCGAGGTATCATGAGATTCGAGAGAGAAGGGCATTCCTGTTTATATCGTTTCCACTTTTCACGGATATCTGCAGGAGGTGAGTCATCCCAATCACATTTTAAAAACCACAATTTTTGAATGAGGTGTTTAGCAAGAAATGAAAGAGGTGATAATAATCCAATGGGATCAAACGTCCTGGCTAATTCGGAGAGCATATTCCGTTTAGTACAAGAGAGATCTAGAGGCGTAATTTGATAGAAGAACGTATCCAAGTTTGGTTGCCACTGCAGACCTAAAACTTTCAGACTCAGGAATATTTACGAGCAGTTCTGGTGTATTACTCGCCCATTTATGAAGTAAAAAACCTCCTTGTTTGAGTAAATGAATGAGGTCCGTTTGCACCTTTTGTGCTGTGAGAAGATCAGAAGCGCCTGTGACCACATCATCCATATAAAAATCTTCTAAAAGAACTCTTGATGCTATCTCTGAGGAGTGTTCATCCTTGGCTAGCTGAAGCAATGTCCTTAAGGCGAGATAGGGCGAGGATGATACTCCATATGTAATGGTTCTGAGACGAAAATCTTGTATTGTTTCATTTGGGCCGAAACAAAAGAGAATGCGTTGATAATCCTGGTGCTTCTCATTTACAAGAATTTGTCGGTACATTTGTTGAATGTCAGCTGTGAAAACAATAGAGTGTAAACGAAAACGTAACAAAATAGAACTAATATCCTTTTGAAGTTTAGGTCCAACTAAGAGAGTGTCATTTAAACAGAAAGTATTGTTGGTTTTTGCAGAGGCATCGAATACCACTCTGAGTTTCGTAGTTTTACTATTATGATTAATAACAGCATGGTGAGGAATATAGTAATAACTCCGAGGAGGAGTCTCTTCTAAAATCTTTTCCATGTGTCCTTTGTCGAGGTAATCTTGCATGAAGATTTTATAACTATCATAGAGAGAGGGCTGTGCTAAAAGACGTCTTTCCAAGGCAAGGAATCTGTTAAGTGCCAGAAATCGAGTATCAGGAAAAAGAGGTTCGAGATCACGAAAAGGAAGAGAGACAATGTATCTACCACAAGGGGTTCGAGTATGAGTGTCAGCGAAAATTTGTTCACATTTTATATCCTCCGGAGAAGAGGTAATATAGTGGGAAACTTCCTCTAACTGCCAGAACTTGGCGAGTGTGTTTTCTAATGTACAAAAAAAGGAATTCAATTTTGGAACAGAGGCATTGACTTTACCCATAATAATCCAGCCAAAAACAGTATTTAAGGCAACAGGACTGTCTATTCGACTTTGAATTTTTCCATCCTTGAAAATCATTGAGAAGAGATCTGCTCCGAACAACATATCTATCGGACCAGGGACACCAAAATGTGTATCCGCCAAAATGAAGTTAGAGAATGAATTAGGGCTTTCAAGAGATACAGGTCTTGAGGCATATCTCCACAAATCTTAGGTATTACAAGAGCTTCAATATCGAAGGTAGGAGTTGCTTGAAATACAAGTCTTATGGTGGATGAGAGTGCAGTTGAAGTTTTCAAACCCAACTGTCCAAGGCCATCAACACTGGTAGGAAGTTTGTAACGTTTCAAATCTAGTCGACGGGCACATGGCTCGGAAATGAAATTTGTTTGACTGCTGGAATCTAATAAAACTCTGATCTTTTGGTAATTTCCAAAAGCATCCAAAATTTCCACAAAAGTAGTAGAGAGGAGAACAACCTTTCGACTAGTACTATCAACCGTAGATACAGTACTAGTGAGTGTTTGAGAAGTAGAGGGCTGTATTTGCTGTGGAATAGCTGTAGTACTAATGTGTGAATCTGAGGTAACCGTTTTTGCAGTAGTGCGAGGAAAGGTATCAAAGTGAAGCAAAGTGTGGGGTTGTTTGTGACAAACCCTGGAGCAAGAAGTGGAAGAGCACTGTCTGCTTACATGTGTCGCACCGAGACAATTAAAACACCAATTACGCCGCTTCACTATTTCAAATCTATCTTTGGGAGACAAAGTGTTAAACGTAGGACATTTATAAATTTTATGTTCCTCGTTACAATAACTACATTTGTGTACAATACGAGAATCGGTATAGAGTTCTGCGTTACTGATTAATGCAGTTTTAGAGAACCGTTTGATAGGTTTTACTTGTTAGTGCTTCAGAGGAGTTTTAAAACCTCTTTGCAACATAGCGACCGAATCGTTAGCTTTACAATTTTTCCGGAGAAACTCATAGAGAGCTTGATACGTAGGTAATACTGATGATTCTATAGTGAGTTCAAAACTTTTAAGTAAACTATGAGAAATCTTTTTACTTAACATATTGAAAAGAACAAAGTCCCATGAATCAACGGGAAAGTTTAGATTCTTTAATACAATGAGATTGTCCTTAAAGGTGTCTAACAAAATCTTCAAATCATTATCTGAGTTAGCATTATGCGCATCAACAATAGTTTCCCAATGAAGTGTAGCTAAAATTCGTTTATTCTGATATTTTTTCACTAATTTGTCATATGCCGCTTTGTAATTAGCAGGAGAAATTTCAAAATGCTTAATTTTCACTAGAGCCGAATCTGAAATTAACGATAGCAGATATTGAAACTTATCCACCGGTGATAAGTCATTATTTGAATGAATGAGCGAATTATACAAACTAATAAATCGTGACCAATCTTTTATGTCTCCTGTAAACAAAGGAATATTTAACTTCGGAAGCTTCACTTTAGAAGTTTTAGTTTCTTGTAGAGAACGAGCCGACACTTCCGCCTTAAATAACTCGTAAGTGCATCTAATTGAGTAATATTTCTGATCGATATCTTTTCAATATCCTTTTCTTCCGAAACGTCGGGATTTTCTAAGAGAGCATAATTACTTAAGATATTAGTATGTTGAGCATTAAACTCCGAGTAGAGATCTAACAAATTTTCATAACGAATTTTGAAATTAGAGCGTAAAAATACATCGGTTTTAGCCTTTTCCGCTAAACAAAAGAGTTCCGAAATTCTTTCAACCGATAAATCCCGGAGTGCTTTGGCTTGATCAATTCTTTTTTGTGTAGCCGCCGCCATCTTATTTACTTAAATGAGAAATGAAAGCGATATTTTTTAAACTGTGTGTTGTAAAAAAACGAAAACAATAACAAAAAATGAGAAGCAGATAAATTGAGTTATTTTTACAAATTCGATGCAGTCGGTTTTGAATACTTTATTTCCACCAAAGAGAGAGAGAGAGAGAGAGAGCAATAACCAATGAGAGAATAAAATAAAATATTCTTTAACTGCAACAAACTTGACCTATATATCTACCGAGGAATGAGAGAGAGTTGAAAAATCCGATTATACGAATACAAACAAACCCTAATTAAGTAAAAACAAAACTATATCCACTATATGCTAATGACAAAATATTAAATTTTCCACAAAAATGAGCGAGAAACGATTAGCGAAATCAAAAATAAAATACTTTGTCTTGTAGCAATTTTTAATGAAACGTAGTGTACACGATGTTTACCATATTATGAGCGCAAAAAACAAGTAGAGTTTTAAACGAGATTCTACGTTGATATTTTACTTAATTGAGGATTTTTACCGATCGCAAAAATGCGTACTATTTATCTAATAAAAGCAGTGCAAATCCGAGCTCGAAGTGGCCAATTGAAATGGAATGGGGGTTTAACTATGATATGTTGGTAACAATTTAAAGGAACGATCATGCCAGAGTACTTACATGTGTCTTTGTCTGCTCTGATGACCGTTCTGTAGGCGAAGTGGACTGTATATTGAGAAGCTGACCCCGCACTGCCCTTTAGTGGTTTTTACTTTGTCTATTTCACGACCGGTCGTATTTCACTTATAACTACAACAATGAAGAACTAGAGAGATTACTTCTTTTACGAGCGAGAGTGTCTATATCCGTCCCAGACGGTTGATCAAGCTACTCTGGCAATGAGTGTGCGCGTAAAAATCACCAACAAAAACAAAAAAAATACAAAAGAAAGCATTCGGAATTACACTGCTAATCCAAAACTCTTGTTCCAAACTAAATATACTAATATACTAATAAATGTTAATGAATTCTCAACAGAAGCCTTCCCTCATAGTAGTCGCACTATTTCTGCTCATCCGGTACCGTTTCTGCATTAATGTTTTTCAGAAAGTTTTGTCGATGTATATTCCGTAATACTGTTCGTGATCTTGAGAGATATTCGTCCCGATGTACTGTCAGTTCTCGTTGATAGGGTTGTTTCCACGTTCCTATCTCTATTAAACGCAACGGTGTAGGTTGTGTCGACTTTCTTCAAGGTATGCATTAATTTTTCTCGATGTTTGTCGTATTGTCTTATTGCTTATTGTCCTTCATTTCCTTATATTTAGTTTAATTTTGTTCACCTTAGTGTTCAACCATTTTTCATATGCTTTGTCTCTATATACGAACGGTGCATATAAGTTCATTATTATTCGACACTTCATTTAATATGACGTGTAATGTGCATTCTATTCAATTATTGAATAACTATTCAATGATGTCCGAGAAAGTGATTGTTCTAAATGGGGCGTAAAATTAGTAGTACTCCGCATGGTGCACCCTGGGTAATACTAAATTAACTAGCACAACAGCCGCCAGAAAATCTGTGGACAAATCTTTTGATCTCCTGGCAAGAAAATTACAGGCGCAAGAATAAAGTCAAATTGTAAGCAATTCTCTGTATTTTTACAACTTCACTGTGATGTAGCCATATTCTAAGTAAATAAATAAATATGTTCGTCCTAAATATTATATTTTGATTATTTTTGTGTTTCTTTGGGGAATAACACCACAAATGTCAAATCAAATTTTCATTTTGCAATTTACATCAATAAATATAAAGCCATTGACAACGAAGTCAGAATAGACTTTGAAACGTTTGGTATTCCTGCAATATACGTAGTTTTATTTCTATTGTGGTGTTATTCCCCAAAGAAACACAAAAATAATCAAGAACATGCCACAAACAACGTTTAGAAGACTATTATATTTTGGTTCAAAAGAGAGTAATATTTCCAGATAACATTATTTAGTTTGGTTCTAATTACATTCTTTTAAATTTTAAGATCTTAACTTACTAGCATAAACACATTTTACTTGGCCTGACTGTACTTAGTTGCCGAAACATTGATTTCATTTATATAAGATGTTTATTTATATTTGTTTTGACCCTACCTTTTTTCTGAACAAGTTCACTATTCTTGGGGATTTCAGATCTCGTGCTTGGATTTTACATATTTCAGGCATATTAAAAGATTGGCAAACATGAATGTATAGGGTTTTTCACTGTCTTCGTTTTGTTTGTAAGATTTATTGGCAGTTAAGATAATTAAATTGTGTTCTGGTTAGAAAATTTAGTGTTTTCTCTATTCATATGTTTATATAATTTAATGCCTAAATAAGGTAGTAACAGTGAAAAAGTACTAGGTTTTAGCGTTTATTGTAAATAACAAAATGGTAATACACGTCTATACAGATAACTCTTATGACCCTTTTTAAAACATATAATATCACAAAAACAGATCACAGTTTTTTATCATTATGAATAGCATTATGAAAGCATGTTTGATTTAGTCACCAGTGTATGTCCTGTCGATCCCATTTTTCTTTTTGCCTTTGCAATAATTCTATAAAAAAACATGAGATTACTGAAAAAGTGTCTATATAAGAGAAACATGCAGATCATTCAGAAGTATAATAATTAGAGTGTTTTATTTTAAAAGACAATACACATACGAAACGAACAATAAATGATACCATATCATCAACTTTATCTGGAGTGGAACTAAAGTTTGGACCATATTGCAGAGAAACTTCATTTACTTGGCACAGTTTATTGAATTGGTCCTTATACCAAATTAAAATTTACTATCATTAACCTCACTTAAGTTAATTTCTTAAGCGGGTTTAGTTTAATAGTAAATCCACTGAAATAATATAGTCTGAAGTAGAAAACAAAAAGTTTCAGGAACATTTCCGTTAAAATATAAAGGTACTTGTATATAGATACATAAAATAAAAAAATATTTCTGATACAAATAATCATTTTTCCGCATTTCCAATTAAAAATATTCTCGAAAAACGCTATATATATATATATATATATATATATATGTGTGTGTTTTAGGTGGTTTCCGGGAATTCATCCGCATAGTTGATCCCTGCCGGCAGGGATCAGTTATCTACTATGCGGATGAATTCCCGGAAACCACCTAAAACATTTAGTGCCCGCGAAAACTTAAAAACAAATATACAGGGTGTAAACGGTTTGAGTGCAAAGATTTTGAGGATCAATACTTCAGGTCAAAACAAATCAAAAAGCTTTATAACATTTTCAGAAATAAACTATAGTTTTGCCAAAAAAAAATGAAAAAGTTAGAAGTTCTGTAGCCTGTATTACAGTGAATAATAGATTATTTCCGGCTTCAAAATGATTGTAAAGCTAAATATGTAAATACTAAATAGCGTATACACCTTTAATAACTGTATTAACAAAGAAATTTATTATTTAAACTCTAAATATTCTGTTATAATTTGCCCTACGTTTCTCCGATCAGATGTGGCAACATAGCATATACTCAGTACTACAGCTGGCCGTTGCCATGAATGCTTTTTTACTGCCCGGTTCTTTTAAGAAAGAGAAAGTGATTTTTGCGTGACATTCGACATAGCGTAAGTTATTTGATTTTCATTTTAAAATATAAATTGGAAAAATAAATAAAATCTGTTGTGAATTTTGAGTTCGAGTGTATTATTTTGTGACAAACAGTGACAATCATACAATAAGGTAAAGACCTGACATGCTATTAATTTGTAGGGAAAGCAAATGTAATAACAAGAATTTTGAATATTTACTATAAATAATCCGTTTGCTCGCCAGAGCTCTATCATAATGACATCCTGCAGGTCAAAGGTTTATATTTGTCTAATATAAGTAATATTAATTTCTTAGTAACAATTATTTCTCAAATAATTTAACACATAAAAGAATTACATATAAGAAATGTTTTGTTTAATATAGTTTGTATCGCATTATTTTTGTATCATAATGTAAACAACTTTGTATCCTTCCTTCTTCAACTTGATGCATAAAATAAATCGCCAAATATAATTATTCATTTCAATACATAGAGATTAAAAGGGTACATTTTTGAAAATAATATTTCATAAAATTTTATGTACCTAAATAAATCTACCGGCACTCGAAACTATGAAATTATTTAATACAAAAAAATAACAAGTGTTCATTTTTTTGTGGTGACTCATTCCTTTATTATTCACGCTACAAGCAAATCTCATTTTTAGCGCGACGTTGCCACATTGACAATAATTTACTTAACATGTATTTCAAATTTTCTTGCTTATTAAGGCCTTTAGACCATAGTGTTATAAGAGTTTTTTGTTTTGTTTGGTGGGTACTATCTGCACCTAAAATATATGCAGTCAAACTATTTACACCCTGTATATATATAAAGACCCTGAGATATAAATACATTTAACAAACAAAATTATTAGATCATACATTTTTAAATGGCTTAGCCCAACGTGGTGCTAAGTGACAGTGAGATTAAAATACTATTTCGATTTATTTAAAAATTTTAATTCATAACATACAATCAAACAGCTTACGGTAGAAAAAATAGCTCAGATCCTGGAAAACAAGTGACAAAAAAGAGAAACAACAGCAAGAGAAATTTCAACAAAAGTTAGTGAAATCTATAGATGAAAAACAACGTCATTTAATTGAAGGATTATTCTCGAAATTTGAAGAAAAACGAGAAAATTATTTTAAAATATTTGAAGAAAAACAAGGCAAAACGGAAGAAAAAAGGCAACTGCAATTTGAACAATTAATGCAAATAGTAGCACAAGTTAATGAAACAGTTAATGAAAGAATGCAAATAGTTGAGTCAGACATAAAAGAGATAAATGATGACATTAAGACCATAAAAAATACCGTGGACACTCTTGAAACCAAAGTAGATGAGCTCGATTCCAAAGCCAGGTAAAATTTAAAATCAGTTCTGTTCAAAAAACAGTTCAAGATAAAATCAGTACCATCCAAAACAGAAATTTAAAAAATGCAACAGGAAAATACCAGAACACCATGAGTACCAAAGGGTCCGTTAGCAAACCACCCACATTTGTTAACAGTTCATCTTGTCCCATGTATAAACGGCAGTTTAAAGCCGTGGCTACAGCTAATGGATGGGATAACCAAGGAAAATCTACGTCTCTTGTAATTTTCTTAAAAGGACCGGCCTTAGAACTCCTCCAAAGCATTCCAGTCGATAAACAAGGCAATTTCGACAAGATCATCGCCACCCTGGACAAGAGATACGACATTCAATCCCTGAGTCAGGTATACAAGGTGCAATTAAGTGGGAAAACGCAAAAAGGAGACAGCCTTCAAGAATTCGAAGCAGAGATCAGACGGTTAGTACACTTGTCCTACCCAGATTTACCCGAGGAAATGAAAGACCAATTGGCCACACAGAGTTTCATAAACGGTATCAGGGATGTGGAAGTACAAAGAAATCTAAGACTTAGTGGCATCAACAAAAGTAATGAAGCTTTACTTCGGGCCTTGGAAGTAGAGGTAGTCATGAACATGTCCAAACCAAGAGTGCGAGCAGTTTCCTTCAGAACCATCCCTCCAGGCAGTGTTGTCCGGAATCCATAAACTTCTAGAACGATCACAAAGAACTGACCACAGAGGAGCATGCTACCGGTGTGGACGGACAGGACACTTTCAACGTGACTGCAGAGTGAGGCTACCTGAACGATCACCGACCAGGGGTAACCAACAGAACAGCCACATGTCCAGGGACCGTCAGCCAGTCAGCATAAGGGGGCGAATGCTGACTAACCCTCCACCAGCCCCCAAAACGTTATCCATCCGGGGATTTTGCCGAGATAGCAGCAGCCTAGTCATCAGGGACACCATCAATGGTCGAGCAATTACCATCACCATCGACACCGGCGCCGCTACGTGTAAATTGCCAAGTCCAGGGTCTTGAGGGCTTCGGAAATCCGGCCAGCTAACAACAACATCCAGCTCAGAACAGTCACCAGCGAGTCCATGTCAATACAGGGTGAGGCAGATGTAGTACTACAGATAGGGGACAACAGAATCCGGCATAGGGTCCTGGTAACTGATATTGAGGACGAGTTCATACTGGGTATGGACCTAATCAGGCAGCATGGATTTATGTTCGACCCGAGGTATGATGTTCTGCGGTTCCTAAATGAGGAATTTGTATTGACAAGGCCCGTCAACAGCTTAGCGACCTCCATAAAAATTGTAGCAAAATCTCCAGCCAGAATTCCCGGTCGAACGGAACAGATTATTCATGCGCAGCTAGCAAGCAATCCTGGGAGCTGCGTTGGAATGGTGGAGCCCGTACACTCAGCTCATGACTACTTAGTAGGACGGGTTATAGTTAAAACCGGACGAGATGTAACAATTAGTCCTGAATTTGTCCAACAACGCTTCAGAATTGCCAATGGTCAAGAGATAGCCAGTCGAGACCATCATCAATTGCGAAGAAGGGTACCAGACATCGTTGAAGGAGACAGGGCCCAGTAAAGAGTTCCTACAACAGTTTGCTGACACATCTGACACCAGATGAACAGAAGAATGCCAAGCAATTTATCACAAAGTACTGGCAAATTTTTAACAGTCAAGATGGAACCACCGGTCGCGCCAACATCATTCAACACCGAATAGATACCGGAAAGACTCAACCCATCAGAATACCACCTAGACGACTACCATTGGGGCAACAACAGGCACTCGAGGAAAACATCGAGTCCATGTTACGAAATTGAGTGATTGAGCCATCCATCAGCCCATGGTCTGCTCCCGTCGTTCTAGTTAAAGAAGGATGGAACCACCCGATTTTGCGTGGATTACAGAAAGCTGAATGACGTCACCAAGAAAAACAGCTATCCACTACTCCGAATTGATGACACTCTGACCACACTAGCAGGTTCTCCATACTAGACCTTAAAGAGTGGATATTGGCAGGTTGGTCTACACGAAAACGACAGAGAGAAGACAGCGTTCTCCACAAGTAAACGACTGTTTCAGTTCACGGTCAAGCCCTTTGGGTTATGTAATGCTCCCGCTACATTCGAGAAGCTAATGGAGTATGTACTGAGCGGGTTAACATGGAGGACGTACTTAGTATACCTCGACGACATTCTGGTCATGGGCCAGACATTCGGCGACCATCTGAAGAACCTGGGAGAAGTATTCTCCAGAATTAATAACGGCAACCTGAGACTCAACCCGAAGAAGTGTTCCTTGTTCCAAAAAGAAGTAGAGTTTTTGGGTCACGTCGTTTCCGAGTCAGAAATCCGCGCCAACGAGGACAAGAAAGAACCCATCCGTGATTGGCCAGTCCCAAGAGACAAGCATGAACTCCGAAGATTCTTTGGCCTCTGTTCCTACTACAGGCGATTTGTTGAGGGATTTGCCACCATTGCCGCGCTTCTACATCGTCAAACCACTGAGAAAGAGACCTTCCGTTGGAATCAGGATTGCGAAACATCATTCAGACAACTGAAGGCAGCACTATGTTCCAGCCCAATCCTAGCCTTTCCTACACAGTCCGGCAAGTTCATATTAGACACCGACGCCAGCAACACAGGTTTAGGGGCTGTCCTATCCCAGGTGCAAGATGCTGAAGGAAGGGTGATCGAGTACTACAGCCGTATATTCTCGAAACCGGAAAGAAATTATTGCGTCACCAGAAAAGAACTTCTTGCAATAATAAGGGCTGTAGACCATTTCCAGAAATACCTCTATGGTCGTCATTTCTTAATCCGAACAGATCATGCCGCCCTCAAATGGCTGGTGCACGTGAAGACACCTTGCCGGCCGTTTGCACAATAATGCCGATGCCCTATCCAGAAGACCCTGTAGAGCAGAATGCAGACATTGTCTGAAGACGGAACAGCAAGAGGGTATCTCCATCAGACAGATCCGAGTGCAGGCCAATGAAGACTGGAACAACAACGGAACAGTGCATCCAGGACCAAATAGCTGATCGAACCAACCTTGTCACTCAAAACGAGAGGAGCACCCAGGCCATGATGGGATGAGGTAGCTAGATACTCGGGCGTGCTGTTCTCGTTATGGGCCCAATGGGACTCTCTAAGAGTAGATAATGGAATACTCAAGCGAGTTTGGGAAAGCACTGATGACCGAGAAACCAAGTCCCACCTGGTAGTTCCTAAGAAAAAGGTACCAGTCATCCTGACTGAAGTACATGATGGGACTACCGGGGTCCATCTGGGCATGAACAAAACCCTAGACAAAGTCCGCCAAGAGGCAACCACGATAGCGACGGTGCTAGTAGAACAGCTATTCAGCAGGTTTGGCGTCCCATTGCAACTACATTCAGACCAGGGGCGTAACTTCGAATCGAATGTTTTTCAGAAGGTCTGCACGATGTTGGGGATCAGGAAAACGAGAACAACACCATTGCACCCACAGTTAGACGGAATGGAGTATACAACAATCTCATAAATGAACCTGTCATAACATCTATACTGCAATATGTTGCACCCTGTATAAACGTGGAGGTATAAGCACTGTTCATAGTCTTCATGCAGCCAATCACGATCTATAACTGTTATTATTCATAATCACTAGAATCTGTAATTATAGTCGTTATTGTTATATTGTTTATTGTTTCAAATTCTTTCTAGGTCTAAATACTTTTCCGAGTTAAGTTAAGTACCCACAATTCCGGCCCATACGTTAACTTTCTTGGAAAACTATGTATAACTTTCCACAATCCAATGTGGGTTTTCTGATGCCCAATATCGAAAATTTTGCCTGTTTACTGAACCATTTAAACAAAATGTTGCCTCGTCGGAAAAAACTATCTTACTTGAAAAGTGCGGGTTGTCATTGCATTTATCCATCATTATTTCGCAAAATTCTACTCTCGGTCAAAATCATCTTCAGTAAGTTCCTGAACTAAATAAACTTTGTATGGGTGCCATTTATTTCTATGCAAGCATTTTAGAACAGAAGACTTACTTATTGACTGTTCTGCGACTATTTGTCTAGTGGATTTGTGAGGATTTTCTTGTAAATCCAGCAAAACATTTAATTATGTATATTCTGGAAGATGTTTGGTTTTGCAATTGTCTCTTACGTGGCCAAATTCTAGAAACTTTTTTTCTATTTCACTAACTACCGATCGTGTAATAGACCGCTCCTGGTACTTCATATTAAACAATTCGCAAACTTTAGCTTGTGTTCGAATTCTGTCTCCATATCCTACAATCGTCAAAATTTCTATACGCCGCTTTTCAGTTAAACGCGTCATACTTTGAAACTCTGCAACTGCACTTGACAACTACTTATTTGAAATAAAATTATAGTAAAGTTTCTATGAAAATTAACAAGTATTAAAAACTTCAGCATTAAAGAAAGGGTTTCCATTCATGCGACTACAATCATAAAAACCAGACGTAAATAAATTGGTTCAAACACACCTTATTTTTACCGTTGTTTTCTTAATTTTAGAAAGAAATGTAATTTTTTAAAAACAGTTAATTTTCGGTAAAGGACATTGTACATGGAAAATATGTAGACTTTTTATTTAATCAATCTGCGATTTCTCAGATTGCTTAAATAAAAATAAAAATTTTTGCTACCCTATGAATTTTTGTTTCCTCAATAATGTTTCAATTCATCAGTAAGTTACAAAGAATAAAAATAAATTACCCGTACTTTATATATATATATATATATATATATATATATATATATATATATATATATACCTATATCACTATATCACAAAATAAAATATGCCAACGTGACAATTTTGTTAGTTGAATTGCCAAAAATTTTTAAGAATATTCTAAAGTTTTATAGATATTGCTCTGCTTATACAACCTCGACTAACATAAGTGATTAGTTTTTTACTTCTAAATTGTTAACATTTTGTGTTGTTTGTAGTAGTAGTCACATCTGCCCTCTTCAGTAACTAGAAGCGAAAGCAGAAGGCTAAGAGAACCGACCTGAAGAGGGCAGATGTGACTCTGCCGAAACGTCGTCATTTTACCATCGATCCCGGCAGGGATCATTTATCAACTACGCGGATGAATTCCCGGAAACCACCTAAAACATATATATATATATATATATATATATATATATATATATATATTTTATTCGATAAGTTCTATTTTATTATATATTTTAATTGCCTCATTTACGAGTCTTGATTTCGAGTGTTCTATGTTTGCTCTGGTGTTCTCAAAGTCTATTCGGTGTGACGTCGTGGTGGCGTGTTCCGCAATGGATGTTGTTTTTTCCTGCTTTCTTATAGCGTTCTGGTGTTCATCACGTCTAGCTTGAATTTTTTTGTTAGTTTGCCCCACATAGGTTTTATGACAGTCTGCACATGGAATCTCGTACACTCCCTGTTGTTCTAAAGGGGTCCTCGTCTTTGGAGTCCTCAACACCGTGCTTATTTTTTTGTCTGTATTGAAAATAGTATCGATATTGTGTCTTCGTAGAATTCTTGCAATACTGTCCGTGGTACCCTTGACATACTGTAAATAAGCCTTGGTTATTGGTGTCTCATGCTCCTCGTCTGTTTGTCTCGGTTTTGACTTTAGGGCTCTTTGAATATTTTGGTCTGTAAATACGTTTTGTCTCAGAGCTGTTTTTAAACTGTCCATTTCCTGTTTGATGTTGTCCTGGTCAGCTAGTCTTTGTGATCTGGTTACTAAAGTCTTGACGATGGCTTGTAATTGGGCTGGGTGGTGATGAGAATTAGCATGAAGGTATCTGTTGGTGTGAGTTGCTTTCCTATATACTGTATGGCAAAGGGTTCCATCTTCCTTCCTATTTATGAGAACATCAAGGAATGGCAGTTGATTGTTGGCTTCAACCTTCATGATAAATTTTATTTTGTGATGGATGCCATTAAGGTGGTCTAAAAATGTGTTGAGGTGTTCCCTCCCATGAGGCCAAATTACAAATGTATCATCCACATATCGCAACAATAAACTGGGTTTAAGAGTTCCTGTTCTTAGTGCCAACTCCTCAAAGTTCCCCATAAAAAGGTTCGCTATAACTGGTGAGAGTGGTGATCCCATTGGAGCTCCTTCCACTTGTTTATATCGTTGGTTCTCGTAAACAAAATAGGCGTTCATCACACAGTGCTTTGTTAAGTATACAAGGTGTTGAGGTGGTTTGTATTTTTCTACTATGGTATCCAAGGCTTCGTCGATAGGGATGTTGGTAAAAAGGGACACTACGTCAAAACTTACAAGAAGGCACTCTGGTTATAAGACCCCTTTTCTAACTATTTCGATGAAATGTGTCGAATTTTTCACATATGAGTCTGCCCCCTCTGCAAACGGTTGAAGTTGTTGGGCTAGGTATTTGGCTAGTTGGTCTCGAACGGAGCCTCTGGGATACCGGGCGACCTCTCAGAGTAGTTAGCCTCAGCGGGGTAAGGGCGCACTGCCTCGCCGGACCGAACTTTTGACCCAACTCGTGGGATTTGTGATGGAATTGGACTTAAATGTAAAAAACCTGAATATTGTGTTGTCTAGGAACTCTGATGAGAATGGATCGACGCGAAACGGAAACGATTGTGGAAATGATAGAGACGGAAAGGCTAACAGGAACGGCGACAGTAAGGGCAATGAAGTCGGTAATGATTACGGACCGAAGGTTGGGAAAGGTGCTATCGCGGGGCTGCGGAGGAGCCCTAGGCGGTGGTCCGTGGGGACCGTTCTCGGGGCTGAACCGGTGGGCAGCGGTGAGGCCAAACGGAATAGGAGGTCCAACAGAACGGTGTTGGACCTCACGTATGATTAGGACTCGCTAGGGTCAACAAAGCGGAAAAGGGAGCTCGGCGAGGAGGAGGGGATCGACATAGACGATCTCTGTTTTCTCACGGATGATTCGGCGGAGGATCTTCTCCGGAGGAAGGCCCTTTAGGCATTGAAGGACCTGGACGGGGTTACGCGCGAACTCTCTCGCTTGGTGTATGAGAGCACTAACACCAAGCGTGATATCAAGGACGGGGTAATAAGGCTCCGCAGTCTGAGTTCTATACTCATGACTGTGGAGATCAGGGCCGTGATGTTCGCCAAGGGGGGCGGAGCGGGCGCGAAGGAGACAACGGTGGCAGAGGAAATAAAAGAGAGCGAGGTGAGGGAAATTTCACGAGAGGTAGCGGGGGCCGAAACGCTCGGGGAGATACGGGCGGTGATGGCGAAGACCTGGCCTGAGGAGGTTTTCAGCAGCGTGGGTAAAGTTGCTGGAAACCCCCTTCAGAGACCGGTCCCTGACGGACGTGGCCGTGTGTCTTGATCGGGAGCAGGGGACTAGGGGCCTCACTCGGGTGGCGAGGGAAAGATATCCCGACTTACTCGAGGGAGCCCCCGAACCGGGGGGGGGGAGGGTCGGAGGACACCTTTTACAACTACGTTGTAAATAAAGTGTATGTAGCGTCTACGGTGTCACGGAGGACAATTACAACGTTCGGGCTGGTGATGAGGAAGCTGGAGGGGGGACGGATGACGTTACAGAGGAGCACCTGGACCTCCTCAAGAGGCTCAGAGACGACCTCTTGAGGAGGAATGCCGGTGAGCTGGCGGTCGCGTTGTGGGAGGGGATCTCGATGGACGCGTTCCGGAAGGCAGTGCAGGTGATCTTCTGGGGTGCGCCCATCAGGGTCACAATATACCAACCCCCACCAAAGGCGGGAGGGGATGGACAGGGGGGCACATATGCCACTGTGGCGGCACCGAAAGCAGTGGGAAAGGTACTGTTGGAGAAGGCTAAGGTGGGTCAGCCGTCTTCATTAGGAAGCCCGAGGGGAAGACGTTCGCAAACACCGTGCGTCTCGTCAGGCAGTCCGTGGACGTCTCCTCCTTGGGCGTAAACATAAAAGCAGTTAAAGAGACAAAGCGGGGGGAGTTGCTGCTTGTCACCGAAAAGGGGCAGGCAGCAAAGCTCTCCGAGAGACTGGAGGGGTGTGTCGGAAAAGAGGGTTTCCGCATAAGGGGGAGGGGGGGGTCATTCTTACTAATAAGGGGACTCGACGCCGCCAACACCGAGGCCGAGGTAGTTGCTGCCGTTGGCTCGGTCCAGGGAGTAAAGGGCGAGGTCAAGGTGACCAAGATGGTTGTAGGGGTTGGGGGCAGGCAGACGGCCACCATCAGCGTGGAAGGGGCCAACGCAGGGGTGTTGTTGCAAGCAAAAAGTGTGAAAGTGGGATGGCTGAAGTATGTCATAAGCCCCAGGGTCCGGTTAGACAAGTGCTACCGGTGCTGGGACTTCGGGCATACGGCGAGTGAATGTAAAGGGGAGGATCGGAGGCAGTTTTGTTTCAATTGCGGCGTCAGAGGACACACTGCTAAAGAGTGTAAGTGTAAGCCCAAATGTCATTTGTGTAGTGAGGAAGGGCACAGATGGGACACTACCGCGTGTAGGTTCTTTAGGAGGAGACTGCTCGAGGAGGAAAAAGAGAATGCGTATACTAGAAGGAGAGAGAGCGAAAAAGAGGGTGAGGAAGGAAAGTAATCCTGTGGGGTATTAAGTTCCTTCAAGTGCATGTGGGGCGTGCAAGGGCTGCGCATAATCTGGCGGTTGAGACGGCTGTCCGGATCAGCGCGGACGTTTTGGTTATGGCCGAACTAAACGTTAGGTACGCGAGTGGTGGCAAGTGGCTGTGTGACAGTAGAGTGGATGTCGCGGTCCTGGTGGTAAACAGGAACTGTGGAGTGAAAGGGGTGAGAGTGGGAGAGGGGATGTTAGTGGTCGATTTTGGGTGCTTGAGGTTGGTGGCCTGCTACCTGTCTCCGAACATCGGGATGGGGGAGTATACTGCCCTGGTAGATTGTATTTTTCAGGAGGTCCGCGCGAGCAATGGGGAGTACCTGGTGGCCGGCGACTTCAACGCGAAATCAGCGTTGTGGGGGTCAGCCATTAGGGATGCCAAGGGTCTCCTGTGGGAGGAAGGGATTGCGGCACAGGATGCCGTGGTCCTGAATAACGGCGCCGAGCCAACATAGACGTGACGCTGTGTTCGCCGTCGCTCGCGAGGGGTCTGGGGAGCTGGGAGGTTCTCCTTGAGGAATCTCTCAGTCTCCACAGGTACATCGCGTTTGACGTAGGAGCCTCAGTGAAGCGCCGATGTCGTGACGGGCTCTTCCGAGGTAGGGGTGTGAATGAGGACCTTGTGGTGGATGCGTATGACATTCTCCGCGGGGACGTTGGTGGGTGTTATGCGGGTCTGGCGGGGGTCCTCAGGCGCGCACAGGCGCTTGGGATGCGGAGTAAGAGAGGGGGAACGAGAGGAAGTGGGGAGCATGCGTACTGGTGGGATGAGTCATTGAAGAATGTAAGAAAGGAATGTAACAAAAAGAAGAGAGAATGGACGAGAGTAAGGGGAAGGGTGGGTAGAGAATGGGAGAAAACCGAGAGAAAGGCAGGATATGTGGAGGCCCGGAAGAAGCTTGTAAAAGTTATCGGAAAGGCCAAGCGTGAGGTTTGGTGAGTGAGGTGGATGGGGACGTCTGGGGGCAGGGCTATAAGATAGTCACCTCCAAATTGAAAGGCAGGGTGAGTCCATATGAGTTGCATAAGGATGAGAAATTGAGGATCGTTAGGGAACTCTTCCCTAACGTTCAGAATGAAACGGAAGGCTTCACTCGGCAAGAGGACTGCCAGGTGAGGCTTTTCACAGAGAACGAGTTGGAGCAAGCATGTGGAAGGCTAAAAGCGGGTAAAGCACCTGGGCCTGATAGAGTGTTCGTAGAAACGGTGAGGGCGATCATTCGGCACGATTCGGGAGGGATTCTTCAAATCCTGAACGAACTATGGAAGAGACAACGATTTCCTGAAACCTGGAGGACAGGGAAAACTGTCCTGATCCCGAAAGGTCAAGGGGAAGGAGGCGTTACGAAATACAGACCGATTACCCTGTTAGACGTAATCGGCAAAGTATACGAGCATCTTATCAGGGGACATGTGGAGGAAGCGATTGAGGCGGCTGGAGGTCTTTCGAACAACCAGTACGGTTTTCGAAAGGGAAGGTCCACAATACAGGCTGTGAGCAAAATCTTGCAACTGGCTATGGATCCTGGGTACGTTTGGGCGGCTGTTATTGGCGTGGATGTTGAAAATGCCTTTAATACGGCCAGATGGGGGGAATCGTGGAAAGAGCGGAGGAATTGGGAATGGATGCGGGGGTTGTAAATGTCCTGAAGGAATACCTGACAGGCAGAGTGATTGTGGTGGGAGACACGGAGATTGGACTTACGCAGGGGTTCCCTCAGGGTTCGGTCCTTGGGCCAACTTTGTGGAACCTGCTGTATGACCCGATCTTAAGGTTGGCTCTGCCAGAGGGATGCGTCAGCTAAGGGCAACGAGTCTTTGGCTATCATCAGGGAGTGGTTCGATAGGAACCATCTAAGGGTAGCTCCTCAGAAGACGGAATGCGTCATTCTGAGGGGCCCCCTTGGGAAGAGGGGAGGCGTTGCCTTCTCTTGGGCCGGGGCGAGGGTGGTCCCTAGGAAGTTTATTAAATGTCTGGGGATCACCGTCGATGATAGGCTCATCTGGAATGAGCATATTCGAAGGGCTACCCAGAAAGCTAAGGGGGTGGTGGCGGCAGTGTCAAGGATACTCCCCAACATCGGTGGTCCGCGGGGGCAGAAAAGGATGGTGTTTTGTAGTGTCGTTAGGTCTGTCCTGCTCTATGGCGCACCGGTATGGAAAAAGGTTATGAGAGTGGGAACGTATGCGCGGATGATTCAGGGCTCCTATAGACAGATGCTTCTGCGGGTGGTGTGTGCTTACCGGACGGTATCGTACGAGGGGCTGTGCGTCATCACAGGGCAGCTTCCTATAGGAATCGATGTCGATGAAAGGAGTAGGATCTTTGAAAGGGTCGAGAGAGGGGAGGATCGAGTGAGAGTGAGAAAGGAAGAGAGGGAGAGATCCTTAGATATATGGGAGAGGGAATGGAGAAGTGAGGATGCGGGAACGGCGTCCTGGACGAGGAGCCTCGTCAGAGACCTGAAAGCGTGGGTTGGCTGTCCACATAGGTAGTCCAGCTATTATCTGACACACCTGCTGTCTGGACACGGGTGCTTTCGGCAGTATCTGTTCAGATTCAAGAGGAAGGAGGATGAGTGGTGAGATTACTGTGGACAAGTGGATACCCCTGAACATACTTTCTTTGAGTGTGAAAGATGGCAGGGGTATAGAATGCGAGCAGAGAATGAGTTGGGGTGGGCTCTAGAGGCGAGGAATGTCGTAGAACGGTTGATGGAGAGCGAGAGGAAGTGGGGAGTGATTGTAGAGTTCCTGGCCAGGGTGGTAAGGGACAAAGAGAGAGAGGAGAGGAAGGTGATTGAAATTAGGGAACTGGTAGGTTAGGGACTAGGGGCCGGGGTACCTGACGTAATATCTTCGTTGATAGTTCCAGGTACCTAGAGGGCAATTGGAGGTGTTTTAGTGAGTATACGGGTAACCGGAAGCCTCACATACAGCATGTCGTGATTGAACCAAGCGCATGGCCAATCCGTAATAGGATTTCACCTCGGCAAAAAAAAGGTATTTGGCTAGGTGTTGTGTTGGGGATCCAATTGAGCTTACTATTGGCCTCAAAGGTGCACCTTCTTTATGTACTTTTGACAACCCATAGAATTTCGGACATCTCGTTGACTTTCACGCGGAATGAGTTGCAGTTGGAGATTTTTGTCGATCCAACTTGCTTGGATTTTGGCCTTGGTGTTTTCTCCAGATAAGTTGTTAGGTCAGTAGTAATTTGTTTATATGCTGGATCTTGTAGCAATGTTTGAATTTTATTTGAATAATCCGCTGTATCTAAAATTACAGTCGCATTTCCTATATCAGCAGGTAGAATGACAATGTCCTTGTTGAGGCGAAGTTGTTTCAAGGCCTCATTTTCTTCTATAGATAGGTCCCTTTTGGGTGGTTACCGAGCGCGCTCGCTTCAGAAAATCTTAGTATTCGAGTAACTAGAAGCGAAAGCAGAAGGCTACGAGAATTATGCGAACCGACCTGAAGAGGGCAGATGTGACTCTGCCGAAACGTCGTCATTTTACCATCGATCCCGGCAGGGATCAGTTATCAACTACGCGGATGAATTCCCGGAAACCACCTAAAACATTAGTGCCCGCGAAAACTTAAAAACATATATATATATATATATATATATATATATATATATATATATATATATATATAGTGTTACGAAATTTACCCAAAGCCGACCCTGTGTCATTTCAGCACGACAACAAACGCTTCAAGATAAAAAAATACGATTCTCGAAAAGGCTCGGCAGCGGAAGGAACGATGTTGATTTCTACTGGAGAATTCTACGCTGGTGATATAAAAGAACGCCACGATCGCCGGGCAGATATACCGCGACGACTAGCTTATATGAAAATGTATTGTGAATCAGCTGTTTTAAATGTAAATAAAGTTCTAGAAAAGTGACAGTGCATATTAGTTTTATAATTTTTAAATTGAACCCACGAAGTACATAGCAATTTGGTGTTAGAAGTGAAGGATTAGTGCAGTTAACATCCTAAATTGATTTATGGAAACTCGTAGTATGGAAAAGATAGACGAAAAAATTGCACAGATTCTAGAAAAACGTGACAAGAAGGAGAAACAACATCAAGAAGAAATTCAACAAAGGTTAGTGAAATCTTTTGATGACAAACTTAAAATTGAGTTAGGAAATCTTGTCACTAATATCGATGAAAAACGTAAAATAGAATTAGAAAATCTTGTTTCCACGATGAAAAGTGAACAACAAAATTTAATGGAAAGATTATTCTCGAAATTTGTAGAAAAACAAGATCAGACTGAATTAAAACGACAAAATGAATTTAAATTATTAGAAGAAAAACGACAAAATGAATTTAAAATAACTGAAGAAAAAAGACAAATGCAATTTGAACAACTAATGCAAATAGTAAGACAAGTTAATGAAACAGTTAATGAAAGAATGCAAATAGTTGAGTCTGATATAAAAGAGATAAATGATGACATTAAGACCATAAAAAATACCGTAGACACTCTTGAAACAAAAGTAGATGACCTCGATTCCATCCAAAGCCAGGTAAAAGTTGAAATCAGTTCAATTCAAAACACAGTTCAAGACCAAATCAGTGCCATCCAAGACAAGGTAGAAACAGAAATTAAAAAAATGCAACAGGACTTACAGCGAGGAAAATACCAGAACACCGTGAGTACCAGAGGTTCCATTAGTAAACCACCCACATTTGATGGCAGTTCATCTTGGCCTATGTATAAACGGCAATTTGAGGCTGTGGCTACAGCTAATGGATGGGATAATCAAGAAAAATCTACTTCTCTGGTAATTTCATTAAGAGGTCCGGCCCTAGAACTCCTTCAAAGCATTCCAGTCGATGAACAAGGTAATTTCGACAAGATCATCGCCATCCTAGACAAACGCTACGACAATCAATCCTTGAGCCAGGTATACCAAGTCCAACTGAGTGGAAAAACCCAAAAATCCGGTGAAAGCCTCCAAGAATTCGAACCAGAAATTAGACGGTTAGTTCACTTGTCCTACCCAGACATGCCAGAAGAAACGAAAGACCAGTTGGCCACACAGAGTTTCATAAACGGCATCAGAGATGTGGAAGTACAAAGAAATTTAAGACTGAGTGGCGTCAAGAAAAGTAGTGAAGCTCTACTTCGGGCTTTGGAAGTAGAGGCCGTCATGAACATGTCCAAGCCGAGGGTCCGAGCAGTTTCCTTCAACCAGAAAGAGTCAGAGTCACAATTTCAAGCGCTGCTGGCTGGTGTGAACAAATTATTAGACCGGTCACAAAGAACTGGCACCAGAGGGGCATGTTACGGCTGCGGACGGACAGGGCACTTCCAACGTAATTGTCGAGTGAGGCCACCTGAACGATCACCGACCAGGGGTAACCAACAGAACAGCCACATGTCCAGGGACCGTCAGTCAGTCAGCATAGGGGGGCGAATGCTGACTGTCCCTCCACCAGCCCCCAAAACGTTATCCATCCGGGGATTTTGCCGAGATAGCGGCAGCCTAGTCATCAGAGGCACCATCAACGGGCGAGCAGTTACCATCACCATCGATACCGGCGCCGCTGTGTCCATTGCCAAGTCAAGGGTTTTGAGAGCATCAGAAATTCGGCCAGTTACCAATAACATCCAGCTCAGAACAGTCACCGGCGAGTCCATGTCAATACAGGGTGAGGCAGATGTCGTGCTACAGATAGGGGACAACATGATCCGGCATAGGGTCCTTGTAGCGAATATTGAGGACGATTTTATACTGGGAATGGACCTAATTAGCCAGCATGGATTTATGTTCGACCCGAGATATGATGTTCTTCGGTTCCTGAATGAGGAATTTGTATTGACACGGCCCGTCAACACATCAGTCACGCCCATAAAAATTGTGGCAAAGTCTTCAGCTAGAATTCCCGGTCGAACAGAACAGATTATTCATGGGCAGCTAGACAGCAATCCTGGGAGCTGCGTTGGAATGGTGGAGCCCGTACACTCAGCTCATGACTACTTAGTAGGACGGGTTATAGTTAAAACCGGACGAGATGTAACAATTAGTCCTGAATTTGTCCAACAACGCTTGTTGGATAGCTTGTTTCGAGCCAGTAGAGACCATCATCAATTGCGAAGAAGAGTACCAGACGTCGGTGAAGGAGACAGGGCCCGATAGAGAGTTCCTACAACAGTTTGCTGACCACTTAACACACTTGACACCAGAGAACCAGGAAAAAGCCAAGCAATTTATGGCAAATTTTTAACAGTAAAAATGGAACCACCGGTCGCACCAACATCATCCAGCATCGAATAGATACCGGAAAGGCTCAGCCCATCAGAATACCACCTAGACGACTACCATTGGGGCAACAACAGGCCGTCGAGGAAAACATCGAGTCCATGTTACAAAATGGAGTTATTGAGCCATCCATCAGTCCATGGTCTGCTCCCGTCGTGCTAGTTAAAAAGAAAGATGGAACCACCCGATTTTGCGTGGATTACAGAAAGCTGAATGATGTCACGAAGAAAGACAGCTATCCACTACCCCGAATCGATGACACTTTGACCACACTAGCAGGCTCCCGTTGGTTTTCCACACTAGACCTAAAAAGTGGATATTGGCAGGTTGGTCTGCACGCAAACGACAGAGAGAAGACAGCGTTCTCCACCAGTAAAGGGCTGTTTCAGTTCACGCTCATGCCTTGTGGGTTATGTAATGCTCCCGCTACATTTGAAAGGCTAATGGAGTATGTACTGAGCGGGTTAACATGGAGGACGTGTTTAGTATACCTCGACGACATTCTAGTCATGGGCCAGACATTCGACGACCATCTGAAGAACCTGGGCGAAGTATTCTCCAGAATTAATAACGCCAACCTGAGACTCAATCCGAAGAAGTGTTCCTTGTTTCAAAAAGAAGTAGAGTTTTTGGGCCACGTAGTGTCCGAGTCAGGAATTCGCACCAACGAAGACAAGATAGAAGCCATCCGTGATTGGCCAGTTCCCAGAGACAAACATGAACTCCGAAGCTTCTTGGGCCTCTGTTCATACTACCGGCGTTTTGTTGAGGGATTTGCCACCATCGCCGCCCCTCTACATCGGCAGACCACTGATAAAGAGACCTTCCATTGGAATCAGGATTGCGAAACATCATTCAGGCGACTGAAGGCAGCACTATGTTCCAGCCCAATCCTAGCCTTTCCTACACTGTCCGGCAAGTTCATCTTAGACACCGACGCCAGCAACACAGGTTTGGGGGCCGTCCTATCCCAGGTGCAAGATGGTGAAGAGAGGGTGATCGAGTACTACAGCCGTGGATTCTCGAAGCCAGAAAGAAATTATTGCGTCACCAGAAAAGAACTTCTTGCAATAATAAGGGCTGTGGACTATTTCCATAAATACCTGTATGGTCGCCATTTCTTAATCCGAACAGATCATGCCGCACTCAAATGGCTGCTGGACATGAAGACACCGGAAGGACAACTGGCCAGATGGATGGAGAAATTACAGCAATATGACTTCAAGGTGGAACACCGTGCCGGCCGGTTGCACAATAATGCCGATGCCCTATCCAGAAGACCCTGTAGAGCGGAATGCAAGCATTGTCTGAAGACGGAACAGCGAGAGGGTATCTCCATCAGGCAGATCCGAGTGCAGGCCAATGAAGACTGGACAACGGAACAGTGCATCCAGGACCAAATGGCTGATCCAGACATCGAACCAATCTTGTCACTCAAAATGAGAGGGGCACCCAGGCCACGATGGGACGAGGTAGCTAGATACTCCGGCGTGCTGAAATCGTTATGGGCTCAGTGGGACTCTCTAAGAGTAGACAATGGAATGCGCAAGCGAGTTTGGGAAAGCGCTGATGGACGAGAAACCAAGTCCCAACTGGTAGTTCCGAAGAAAAAGGTACCAGCCATCCTGACCGAAGTACATGATGGAATTACCGGAGGCCACCTGGGCATGAATAAAACCCTAGACAAAGTTCGCCAGCGGTACTACTGGGTGAATTACTTCGAAGACGTCAGAGCTTGGTGCCGCAAATGTGCCACATGTGCCGCCAGTAAGGGCCCGAAGACCCGGACCAAGGGCAGAATGCAGCAGTACAATGTGGGCGTCCCATTTGAGAGAATTGCCATCGATGTCGCCGGTCCGTTTCCCGAGTCTGAGAGGGGGAACAAATACATTCTGGTCGCAATGGATTACTTCAGCAAATGGCCTGAGGCATATGCGATACCCAACCAAGAGGCAACCACGGTAGCGACGGTGCTAGTAGAACAACTATTCAGCAGGTTCGGCGTCCCGATGGAATTACATTCAGACCAGGGGCGTAACTTCGAATCGAATGTATTCCAGAAGGTCTGCACGATGTTGGGGATCAGGAAAACGAGAACAACACCATTACACCCACAGTCAGACGGAATGGTGGAAAGATTCAACCGGACCTTGGAACAACACCTATCCAAGGTCGTCAGCAATAACCAGCGTGATTGGGATGAGCATATTCCCCTATTCCTGTTGTCATATCGCTCTGCTGTACATAATAGTACAGGCCTGACCCCAGCCAGGGTCTTATTCGGAAAGGAGCTGCGATTACCATGCGACTTGGCATTTGGCTCCCCCGAAGAACCTCCCCAAGACATCGACGATTATGCCGACCAGCTCCGACATAACATGCTGGCAATACACGACTTAGCCCGAACGCAGATGTTGGCCACCAGTGACCGGATGAAGACGCGATACGACCTCAAGGCCAATTCAGCCGGGTTCCAGGAGAGGGACAAAGTCTGGCTGTACAACCCCCAACGGAGCAAGGGTAAATCCCCAAAGCTTACACCCGCCTGGGATGGTCCATACGAAGTGGTCAAGAGGCTGAATGATGTCGTCTACCGGATCCGTCGAAACCCCAAGGCTAAATTGAAGGTGGTTCACTTAGATCGACTCGCTCCCTACCATGGAGGGGATGTTTCTGATCGGGACGATCAGAATTAAAGGGGGGGCAGTGTTACGAAATTTACCCAAAGCCGACCCTGTGTCATTTCAGCACGACAACAAACGCTTCAAGATAAAAAAAATATGATTCTCGAAAAGGCTCGGCAGCGGAAGGAACGATGTTGATTTCTACTGGAGAATTCTACACTGGTGATATAAAAGAAGAACGCCACGATCGCCGGGCAGATATACCGCGACGACTAGCTTATATGAAAATGTATTGTGAATCAGCTGTTTTAAATGTAAATAAAGTTCTAGAAAAGTGACAGTGCATATTAGTTTTATAATTTTTAAATTGAACCCACGAAGTACATAACAATATATACATACATATCTACCAGAATAAGTTTAGTTTCTTTTACATCTCCAAGTTGTTACCAAAAATATTAAACGAAAAAAAAAATAACAAAACATTAGTCTTACATCTGTAGCAATAGCTTTTAAATATTTGGCAGACATATTTCCAGTTATTTGTATTAAAGTCGTCAGAAATCCATCTTCTCTTTGTAATAAATTATATGGGTGATCGAATTCTACTACTTTCCCAGCTTCCATTACAATTATTCTGTCAGAATCCATTACTGTTTGTAATCTTAAAATATAAAAAATCTATATTGTAGCAATAAACCAGAAACCGATAATAAAAATTATTGTAGAAGATATAATGAGAAATTGTTCGTGAAAACATATTTATTAATTAATAAGTGATATGTAGGTCATGCTAAACGCCTTACCTTAACACAATTTGTAAAAATCGTCTGCACACATTCTATAGATTAGGTAATTAACAATCAAAATTATGTGGAACCACATGACGAAGTTGTCCATTGCTTTTGAAATTATACATATTCCGATTACAACTACGTAACAGAAATCGTCTTAGCAGATTCCCAGACTATAGTCAAAAGTCAACAAAAACTTATTTTGAATTCATTATAACGATTTACTAAGAAAATCCTATAAATTACGTCTTAAAATGTCATTTTTTGACTTCTGAAGAACTCGAACATGTGAGATCATAGAGATTTGATATTTCTGACTTCTTTAAGAAGATCTCTTATTATTTGTATACTACCTGACCCGGCGAACTTCGTACCGCCTAACAATCAATGAATGGCGTGTTAACTTTAAGCTGAACTTAATTTAGGTAGGATTTTATTAATAAATTGAATACAAAAAAAGTATTAAGTTCAATAGTTTATTACATTATAAATTAAATTGAATAAAAGTACAGAAATCAAATATTTCAATGGCGTGTCAGCAAGATATTTGCTTTCTTGAAGCGATGAATTTTACTGCACGAGTTGCTCTCCAGTTGATTTTCTTTCAGAGAAGCATCTTGTGACATACAAGATGTTTAGCTTTGTTATCAGATGCAAGAACAAAGAAGTGGAGGGTTTGCCGACAAATAAACATGCCACATACAACCATGAAATAAACATGCATTTTCTAGATTCAGACCACAAACACTCAAGGATTGGCCGTGTGATTTGTTAATCGTCATAGCGAATTCAAGATGAATCGGAAATTGAATTAATTTGAACTCCAACGGCATATTGAGAACTTTCTCACCTTTGAATTTTCCTTTCAATATTGATAACGAGTTTTCTTTTCACCAAAAGCCACCCAAGACATAGTTTTGGTTGGCGTAAACTTCGACTAACGCGCCAATCTACTGTTGAAAATTGTGCTGTTATAAGAAGCTAGACTCATGCAAGGAGCCTAAAAATTCAGTTGGATAATTGGCGGCTGTGTCTTCGTTTGTTACAGTCATTAAATTTGAGTCAATACAAAAAACAAACGATTTGATTCTGAATTACGAAGTATAAGTCATCCACATTTTTTTTTTCTTGACCGCCAACTCAACAATATGTTATTTTTGTGGTTGGCAATGTTGTCGGGAATACTGTGGTGATGAGCTCTTCCGATGAGACCACATTGCTAAAATTTCAATGAAATGAATAAACCAATCCGCTTTATTTTCTTATAATTCAGCCTTACTGCATGTTAATGTTATTATAAATTCCGTGGGTTCAATTAATTAATTTTAAAAACTAATATTCATTTCACTTTCTAGAAATATCAAATATTCTCAACAACTCGTTCTAATACAATAACATCTAAATCATAACGACAGATAACCTCTACTAACTAACTACTGAAATTAATATCGCTTTATATAGCGTACGCGGATTTTTCTTTCGTTCTACATTTGTTCGCACAGCGTCCAGATTGATAGTTCTTGCTCATTTTGACGACTCTAGAAATTGATGTTTTTTATGTTCTTTCGCCAAGGATGGAGTGGATAACTTTTATAACACTGCCCTCCCTTTAATTCTGATCGTCCCGATCAGGAACATCCTTTCCATGGTAGGGAGCGAGTCGATCTAAATGGACCACCTTCAACTTAGCCCTGGGGTTTCGACGGCAAGGTAGAGGACGTCATTAATCCTCTTCACCACCTCGTATGGACTATCCCAGGCGGGTGTAAGCCTTGGAGATTTACCCTTGCTCTGTTGGGGGTTATACAACCAGACTTTGTTCCTCTCTTGGAACCCGACTGAACTGACCTTGACGTCATATCGCGTCTTCATCCGGTCACTGGTGGCCAACATCTGCGTTCGGGCTAATTTGTGTATTGCCAGCATGTTATGTCGGAGCTGGTCGGCATAATCGTTGATGTCTTGGGAAGGTTCTTCCGGGGAGCCAAAAGTCAAATCGCAGGGTAATCGCAGCTCCTTACCGAATAGAACCCTGGCTGGAGTCAGGCCTGTACTATTATGTATGGCTGAGCGATATGCCAACAGTAATAGGGGAATATGCTTATCCCAATTACGCTGGTTATTGCTGACCTTGTATGGGTGTTTTTTAAGGTCCTGTTGAATCTTTCCGCCATTCCGCCTGACTGTGGGTGTAATGGTGTTGTTCTCGTTTTCCTGATCCCCAACATCTGGCAGACCTTCTGGAATATATTCGATTCAAAGTTATGCCCTTGGTTTGAATGTAGTTTCATAGGGACGCCAAACCTGCTGAATAGCTGTTCTACTAGCACCGTCGCTGCCGTGGTTGCCTCTTGGTTGGGTATCGCATATGCCTCAGGCCATTTGCTGAAGTAATCCATTGCGACCAGAATGTATTTGTCCCCCCTCTCAGACTCGGGAAACGGACCGGCGACATCGATGGCAATTCTCTCAAATGGGAGGCTCACATTGTACTACTGCATTCTGCCCTTGGTCCGGGTCTTTGGGCCCTTACTGGCTGCACAGGTGTCACATTTCCAACACCAAGCTCTGACGTCTTCGAAGTAATTTACCCAGTAGTACCGCTGGCAAACTTTGTCTAGGGTTCTATTCATGCCAGATGGCCCCCGATAATCACATCATGTACTTCGGTCAGGATGGCTGGCACCTTTTTCTTAGGAACTAACAGTTGGGACTTGGTATCTCGGACATCAGTGCTTTCCCAAACACACTTGAGCATTCCATTCTCTACTCTTAGAGAGTCCCATGGGGCCCATAACAATTTCAGCATGTCCAAGTCCTAGCGTCCCATCGTGGCCTGGGTGCCCCTCTCTTTCTGAGTGACAGGATTGGTTCGATGTCTGAATCAGCCATTTGGTCCTGAATGCACTGTTCCGGTGTCCAGTCTTCATTGGCCTGCACTCGGATCTGTCTGATGGAGATACCCTCTCGCTGTTCCGTCTTCAGACAATGTCCGCATTCTTCTCTACAGGGTCTTCTTGTTAGGGCATCGGCATTATTATGCTAACGACCGGCACGATGTTCAACCTTGAAATCGTATTGCTGTAATCTCTCCATTCACCTGGCCACCTTCCGGTGTCTTCATGTCCATCAGCCATTTGAGGGCGGCATGATCTGTTCGGATTAGGAAATGACGACCATAGAGGTATTTGTGGAAATGGTCTACCGCCCTTATTATTGCAAGCAATTCTTTTCTGGTGACGCAATAATTTCTTTCCGGTTTCGAGAATCCACGGCTGTAGTACTCGATAACCCCTTTCACCATCTTGCTTCTGGGATAGGATGCCCCCAAACCTGTGTTGCTGGCATCGGTGTCTAAGATGAACTTGCCGCCTTCAGTTATCTGAATGATGTTTCGCAATCCTGATTCCAACGGAAGGTCTCTTTCTCGGTGGTCTGCCGATGTAGAGGCGCGGCAATGGTGTCAAATCCTTTCACAAATCGCCTGCAGTATGAACACTGGACAGAGATCCAAGACGATTCGGAGTTCATGCTTGTGTCTTGGGACTGCCAATCACGAATGGCTTCTATCTTGTCCTCGTTGGTGCGGATTCCTGACTAGGAAACGACGTGACCAAAAAACTGTACTTCTTTTTGCAACATCTAACACTTCTTCGGGTTGAATCTCAGGTTGACGTTCTTAATTCTGGAGAATACTTCACCCAGGTTTTTCAGATGATCGTCAAATGCCTGACCCATGACCAGAATGTCGTCAAGGTATACTGAGCACGTTCTCCATGTCAACCCGCTCAATACATACTCCATTAGCCTCTCAAATGTAGCGGGAGCATTACATAACCCAAAGGGCATGACCGTGAATTGAAACAGTCCTTAACTGATGGAGAACGCTGTCTTCTCTCTGTCGTTTTCGTATAGACCAACCTGCCAATATCCACATTTTAGGTCTAGTGTGGAGAACCAACGGGAGCCTGCTAGTGTGGTCAGAGTGTCATCGATTCGGGGTAGTGTATAGCTGTCTTTCTTCGTGACGTTATTCAGCTTTGTGTAATCCACGCAAAATCGGGTGGTTCCATCCTTCTTTTTAACAAGCACGACATGGATAACTCCATTTTGTAACATGGACTCGACGTTTTCCTCGACTGACTGTTGTTGCCCCAATGGTAGTCGTCTAGGTGGTATTTTGATGTGTTGAGCCTTTCCGGTATCTATTCGGTGCTGAATGATGTTGGTGCGACCGGTGGTTCCATCTTGATTCTAAAAATTTGTCAGAGCTTTGTGATAAATTGCTTAGCTTTCTTCTTTTCCTCTGGTATAAGGTGTGTCAGCAAACTGTTGTAGGAACTCTTTATTGGGCCCTGCCTCTTTCACTGACGTCTGGTACTCTTCTTCGCAATTGTTGATGGTCTCTACTGGCTCGAAACAAGCTATCTCTTGACCATTGTCAATTCTGATGTTGTTGGACAAATTCATGTCTCTAATTGGTGTATCTCGTCCGGTTTTAACTATAGCTGTTGACGGGCCGTGTCAATACAAATTCCTCATTTAGGAACCGAAGAACATCGTATCTCTGGTCGAACATAAATCCATTATGGCTTATTAGGTCCATAGCCAGCATGAAATCGTCCTCAATATTCGCTACCAGGACACTATGTCGGATTCGGTTGTCCCCTATCTGTAGTACTATATCTGCTTCACCCTGTATTGACATGGACTCGCCGGTGACTGTTATGAGCTGAATGTTGTTGGTAACTGGCCGAATTTCTGATGCTCTCAAAACCCTGGACTTGGTAATGGGCACATCAGCGCCGATGTCGATGGTGACGGTAATTGCTCGGCCATTGATGGTGCCCCTGCTAACTAGGCTGCTACTATCTCGGCAAAATCCCCGGATGTATAGTGTCCTGGGGGCTGGTGGAGTGTTAGTCAGCATTCGTCCCCTTATGCTGACTGATTGGAGTTTCCCTGGTTGGTAAGGTTGGTTTGTTGGCTACCCCTAGTTGGTGAGCGTTCTGGTAGCTCTACAGTCACGTTGAAAGTGTCCTGCCCGTCTACAGCGGTAACATGCCCCTGTGGTGCCGGTTCTTTGTGACCGTTCTAATAGTTTGTTCAGACCACCAGCAGCGCTTTAAATGGTTACTCTGATTCTTCCTGGTTGAAGGAAACTGCTAAGTCTTAGATTTCTTTGTACTTCCACATCTCTGATACCGTTTATGAAACTGTGTGGGCAACTGACCAAATATTCTCAACAGCTGATTCTAATACAATAACGTCGAAATCATAACAATAGATAAGCTCTACTAACTAACTGCTGAAATTAATATCGCTTTATATAGCGTACGCCGATTTTTCTGGTCGTTCTACCTTTGATCGCACAGCGTCCAGATTGATAATTCTTGCTCATTTTGAACACTCTCGAAATTGATGTTGTTTATGTTCTTTCGCCAGGGACGGAGTGGATAACTTTTATAACACTTTACATTTTACCACTATTTTCAGTTGAATTTCTAATCTATATTTGCATTATGTGTAGTGGATATCAAAAAAGAAGACGCAAAGAAAGCATTAAGACGTTGGCACTACCATGAATGAAAAAAGTATAATCTAATCGAACTATTATTTTCTAAATTACAAGGTAAGCTCAACATCTCTGAGGAAAAACGACAGGCTGACGAATTAAAAAGACAAGATGAATTTAAAATATTAGGGAATAACGGCACACTGGCGCATTAATAAATTAATAAAAGGCAAGATAATTCTAAAATGCTAAAGAAACAACTTGAAGGACTCACACAATTAGTAATACAAGCTAATGAAGTGGTTAAATCAGAAAATACAGATTATCAGACATGAAGGCAACAAGTTCGAGAATAAGGTCAAGTGTGATATCAATTCAAATCAAAGCAAATAACAAAGTGGAAACGGTGATTAACAACATTCAACGATATTTGCAAACGGGTAAATATCAGAACGCTGTAAGTATCAAAGGTTTCTTTATAAAACACTCACTTATGATGGTTGTATTTACTCAGTTGTCTTTCTAAGCAAGTTGTTTAGAAACCAAATAGATTGCAGTGACATTTTATATCACTTACATCTGCATGTCCTCGACTAAGCTCGCGTACTGATAATACACTTTATTTACCAAAACCAAGAGCTAATATTTTAAAGTTTTCACCTCTCTATTTTATGTGCGAAAGTTATAACTCTGTAAAATTAAACATTTTTAATTTCTCCATAAGTGTAATAAAAAAGTAATCACCTTTTCTATTAATCTGGTGTATAATGTTTAGTAACGAATTGCCCATATTTTTTATATTTCTATGTTTGTCCCTGTCCTATAATTTGTCTTTGTACTGTTGGATAGTGTAATAATAAATAAATAAACAAATAAAATTACAATTAATCGTTGGGATAACCAAAAGAAGTCTATATTTTTAATAATTTCTTTAAGAACCTCTGCATTGCATTATTATGAATGAACAAGGTAACAACGCAAAGATCTTTGCAGTCCTAGATAGAAGATATGACTGCCAATCACTGAGTTAAGTGGTGCAACCTAGTGGAAAAACACAAAAATCTGTGGAAACTCAATAAGAATTTGAAGTATACATTGGCGGTTTAACACGTTTAATGTGTTAAAGATAACGTTACCGTTTAAAGCAGTTTCGTTTCAGAACTGTTCCTTCGAGAAGTACTGTCCAAAATTAACAAAATAATAAAGACCAAGCAGAAAAGATCAGTGGCAAATGTTATCGCTGTAAACGCAGAGAGCAATTGTCACATGACTGCAGAGTGAGGTTACCAGTCAGATCACCAGTCAGAGTTGGCACAACTATTTAACCACCAGGATCAATCAATCAGTGTGAGGGGTCAACAGCTGAATAATAATCAACCACTAACCCGCAGAACAGTACCCATCCCACAGGTTCATGTGCAATTTAAAGAAGATTGGACAATAGAGCAATGTGTACAGCAACAAATGGCTGACTCAGACACGGAACCAGTCATATCACTCAAGAGAGTGGCGCCCAGGTCAAGATGGGACAATGTCGCGAAATAATCAAGCGTCCTGAAGGCATTGTGGCCCCAATGGGACTCCTCGAAGGTAGATAATGGAATGTTAAAGAGTGTTAAGAAAGTCAATGGTGGCAGAGAGCCCAAATCCGAACTGAGAGTCCTAAAGGATGAGGTACCCACCGCTATACATTATGATATTACCGGATTAAAGCAGTGAACAAAATTTGCCAAGGATATTACTGGATAAATGACTATCCAACGTCATTAGCAATCATCAGCGCGATTGGGTTCAGAATTTCCCCCTTTACCTGTTCGCCTATCGCTCAGCCGTTCACAAGAGTACGGGACTCACTCCAGCCAGTTATATTTGGAACGGAGTTGAGACTACCATGTGATTTGGTCTTTGGCTCATCAGAATAACCGCCAAATGAGGTCACGGACTCACTGGCCACACACGATCAGCCAGTTATCGAAGGAAGACACGATTTCAAGGAACTAAGAGAGAGGCAAGGCTATACAATTTCCGAGACGTAAGGATAAGTCCCCAAAGCTTATATCCGCTTGGGATGGGCCGTATGAAATACTAAATGGATCAGCGACGTGGTCTATCACATTTGCCTGAATCCGAGGGCCAAAATGAAGGTGGTGCATTTGAATCAACTGGCTCCCCATCATGGAGAAGACGAGTGTGATCGGCACGATCAGATTTAAAGGAAAGCAGTGTTACAGCGTTTAACTTGGCATTATTAATAGAGGAATTCTGTCCAAATTAATCACCGCTATAAAAACTAATTCACCGAACAAACAAACGTTTAGCAAAAACGTATGATTGGAGGTATAAAAAAATGAATTTTCGAGTATTGACGGGAGGCCTCAAAAGCAACTGGATGGATTATAAATGCCATGCTACACCAACTGCGAGGGTAGTGGATCAACTGATGTGCGTTTGACTCATCTCTTAATCTAAGAAAAGTAGTGTGTTATTGATTGTGAACTTTAGGTCTGGGAATAAAGAACATCATTTTCAGTGTAAAAATTGTTATTGAACCAACAGAAAATTTATAACAATATTATATTTCAAATACGAGTCAATTTTGTATTTTATTTTAGATGAGCTCTTCTAATACTATTCAATAACTACTTCAATAGAAACTCTTAGGAATTATTGGGATATCTAAATATTATTCTAATTTTAATACCAAATAACATACCTGTGTGCAATACTAAGAACTGTACAATTAACAAATTTCTTTCTTATTGTAGATTGTATCAGTAAATCTGTATAAGGATCAACATTGGCAGTGGCTTCATCAAGTACTAAAATTTTATTCCTTCGAATTAGTGCTCTAGCAAGACAAATAAGTTGCCGTTGACCAACACTAAAGTTTGCACCTCCTTCAGATACAGAACTTTGAAGGCCACTTGGATTATGTCCAATTATGTTTTTCATTTCAACTTGTTCCAACGCTTCCCATAACTCGTCGTCACTATACTCTTCAAAAGGATCAAGATTTTTTCGTATGGTTCCTGCAAGCCGAAAATATTAAACTAACAGTGCTTTCAGGAAGTGTAAGTATATTACTTTTCATTTTCTTCAACATAGTAGTATCGAAAATGTCCCAGATAACAACGAAAAACAATGTTCAAGTTTGACAGATTTCTTGATTCATCTTTACTTAGTCGCTTGCCGCCGTCTGTCACTCTGTAGGCTTAGATATTTAAACTACGCAACCGATCGAAATGCGGTTTTTATCAGTAGATAGAGTGATTGATCAATTAACGCGTCATACCTATACGCGCTCGGCAGAATCAATCGTATCAACATAAATAAGGGATGTGCCGTGGTAACACGTTTTATTGTTGTTTAATATTATACCGATTTGTCTACCCCCTGCAAAACAGGAGCAGGTCAGCTAATAGGTATTGTATCAAAGAATTAAAATGGACGGTACCGATTTTAGAGAAAACGTATAGAAGAAATTGTGAGATTCGGCGATTTTTTAATCCATTGACCGCAAGATAATATATTGTTTCTAGTCGAGAATCTTCATCAGATTGACATCTCAAATACAACTGAATTCAATATTTTATCGCGAAATGAATTTCAACATCAAGAAATTTTAAGAAATATTAACTCACAGAAACTTCAAATCTTGGCTCCAATGGATTGAAAACTCATAATTTCTTTGATAGGTTTTAGTCAATCTTCGAATTCTTTCGTGTGATTTCTATCCTAGGAATAACAGAAACGGCGTTAAACACAGTACGACTATCGATTTGGAGTCTCTGTGAGCTAGTTTTTCCCTTGAACTAAATGTCGAAATACATTTCGCAGTAAAGTTTAAAATTCAGTTACATGTACTTAATGCATAAATAATTATTCGAGATAAGTTAAGGGGAGCGTAAGTGATTAACTGATTCAGGTTTTCGACTAGAAACAATGTATTGGCTTGCATTCAATATTTGAAAAATAGCGAAAGAAGTTATCAGATAGCTTTAACTGTAATAACTATAAGGCCTCATTCGCACGTGAATTAAAAAAGCGTGGCGTTAAAACCCGACGTTGGCGCTATTTTACTGTTCGCAATATTTGTGTTCATACGAACGCTTAAAAATCACTGCGAATCGTACTTGCTGCGGAGTGGACGTATAGAAAATTATGAACTCAAAATCATATTTGGTACATTCCCTTAATGATAAACGATGTGTAAAAGAACAGTTTGTTTCACTTTACGGAGATTTGAGGCTTTATCCTGATACGTTCTTTTAAATTTATTTTCGAATGTCTGTACGCAAATTCGATGAATTATTAGCAATCGTGAGCCCTCAAATAATTCTTCAAGACACCAATATGAGATTTGCGATATTGCAATACCAGGATGCAGAGGTTGACAGTGACACTAAGGTAAATTTGAGACTTTTCAAAAAAACAATATTTTTATTAATTAGTTAGAAGTAATGGTGTTAATTATGTAATAACTGCAGGGCACTTTGCATTAATGTTTAATAAAAACAATAATTTTCCGGGGGTAAGTATTCTTCTGGTAGAACGCCGGCGCTTTTTTAAGTCCCATCAGAATAAAAACACGGAGTTCCGTATGCTCAATTCGATTTAAGGCCAACGCTCTATCGAATGGAACAATGCTCAATGAAAAACCGCTTTCGTGTGAAGAAATACATGGGTATACATTTGTCCCATTTGAAAGCTTTTTAAAGAATTTAAAGTAGTAAATGGAAGTGAATCAGAAGAAAGGCAATAAATAGTAATTTCATTTTTAAATAAAAGCAACTGTCAATGTTCAAATCAAATAATGATATTTACAGAAAATATCGTCATTTTGCTGAAATAATTGTTAAACAAACAAAAAGAATATTAGCAAATAATGTTATTTTTTCAACAGAAATATATTAATAACAAAGTCCGGCATTATTTCGGGTTATAATCTTCATTATTGAGTTATATATCAACCTGATGGATTACCTGAAAATAGTACTGGTTCCTGTGGAATAATTGATATTTTGGATCGAATATTATGTAAAGGAACTAGAGTTGCATCAATGGAATCTATAAGTATACTTCCTTCCATGTTATACATCTGAAATAAAGCTGCTATCAAAGAGGACTTTCCTGCTCCAGTTCTTCCAACTATTCCAATTTTTTCTTTCGCTTTAATTAATAGGTTGAGTTCTTTTAATACATATGGATAATTTTCAGCATATTTCAATTTCAAATTCCTAAATTCCACACACCCATTTGTTGGCCAGTCTTCTGGGATTAACTTATTCTGACGATTAGGATCTGTTTCTATATTTGTGTACTCTATAACTCTTTCTACAGAAGTCATTTGATTTTCCATTTCGGTCCATTGTCGCATTCCCCACTGAAGTGTTCCAATGAAACCCATTAGTTGGGTTATCACTAAACCCAGGTCACCACCAAAAAATTCTGTAATGACAAAACATTTTGATTAGACTTTTTTAAGGTTATATTGCAATATATATATATATATATATATATATATATATATATATATATTACATGGTTTCCGGGAATTCATCCGCGTAGTTGATAACTGATCCCTGCCGGGATCGATGGTAAAATGACGACGTTTCGGCAGAGTCACATCTGCCCTCTTCAGGTCGGTTCGCATAATTCTCGTAGCCTTCTGCTTTCGCTTCTAGTTACTCGAATACTGATATTTTCAGGAGCGCGCCTATTGGTTGGCACCGTGAACGGCTGCGTGTGATTGGCCCTCGGCGCTCAGTGGGAGCGCCTCCCGCCTGCTGATTTGTTATTTCCGGTTGAGTTGTTATAGGACGGGTCCGGGCCGGTACGGTGTTTAATAGAATTTTCCAACAATTCGATAAGTTCTGGATTTCATGTGTGTAAAACATTTGAGAAATTACACGCGAAAAGAAGCAAACTTTTGTGCGATCTACATTTTTTACAACGATGCCGCGACGAAGGAGTTATTCCAAAAAACATGACGGTAAAGTTCTGGAAGAACAACAGAAAAACACAGAATATCTTATGGAAAGCTAGTTGTGCCCTACTTAGGGAAGCCATACGTGATGTCAGAAGAGATTTGGATGTTCTTAAGACTAAACTCTTACATATCCACCTACAGGTAAGCAATACACTCCACCCGATAATATGGGATAAATTCGATGAAATTAGCGAATTTAGGGCCGAAACGAATGCAGAGTTGACAACATTGCAACAACAGACAAAATTTAACAAATTGAAGCTCCAACAGAAGCCCAAAAACGAATTTATCTCGGAAAACAACGGTCACAGTCTAACCTCAAGGCAATTGGAAACGAATAGAACCGTTTATAACTTATTTTCGGTCCAACTGAACTCTACCTCGATTGGCGTGTTGGCTAAGAGATTCAATTCCGCTATTGCTCCCTCTCACATACCAACAGAGAGCAGAATATGTGGCGTGGAAACAGCAGTTTCAAAATTAGATGCGAACACCGCTGAAATAATTAGACAAGATGTGTCACATGTTCTAAGAAAGTCTAAACCACCCAAAAGGAACCTCTCTAGAAGAAAATGAGGCTTTGAAACAACTTCGCCTCAACAAGGACATTGTCATTCTACCTGCAGATAAAGGAAATGCGACTGTAATTTTAGATACAGCGGATTATTCAAACAAAATTCAAACATTGCTACCAGATCCAGCATATAAACAAATTACTACCGACCCAACAACTTATCTGGAGAAAACAACTAATGCCAAAATCCAAGCAAGTAGGATCGACAAAAATCTCCAACTGCAACTCATTCCGCGTGAAAAGTCATCGAGATGTCCGAAATTCTATGGGTTGCCAAAAGTACATAAAGAAGGTGCACCTTTGAGGCCAATAGTAAGTTCAATTGGATCCCCAACACAACAGCTAGCCAAATACCTAGCCCAACAACTTCAACCGTTTGCAGAGGGGGCAGACTCATATGTCAAAAATTCGACACATTTCATCGAAATACTTAGAGAAACGGTTTTACAACCTGAGTGTCTTCTGGTCAGTTTTAACGTAGTGTCCCTTTTCACCAACATCCCTATCGACGAAGCCTTGGATATCATAATAGAAAAATACAAACCACCTCAACACCTTGTAGACTTTACAAGGCACTGCCTGATGAACACCTATTTTGTTTACGAGAACCAACGATACAAACAAGTGGATGGAGCTCCAATGGGATCGCCACTCTCACCAGTTATAGCGAACCTTTTTATGGAGAGCTTTGAGGAGCTGGCACTAAGAACAACAACTCTTAAACCCAGTTTATGGTTGCGATATGTGGATGATACTTTTGTGATTTGGCCTCATGGGAGGGAACACCTCAACACATTTTTAGACTACCTTAATGGCATCCATCACAAAATAAAATTCACCATGGAGGTTGAAGCCAATAATCAACTGCCATTCCTTGATGTTCTCATAAATAGGAAGGAAGATGGAACCCTTGGCCATACAGTATATAGGAAAGCAACTCACACCAACAGCTAATTCTCATCACCACCCAGCCCAACTACAAGCCGTCATCAAAACTTTAGTCACCAGATCACAAAGACTAGCTGACCAGGACAACATCAAACAGGAAATGAACAGTTTAAAAACAGACAAAACGGATTTACAGACCGAAATATTCAAAGAGCCCTAGAGTCAAAACCGAGACGAACAGACGAGGAGCATGAGATACCAATAACCAAGGCTTATTTACCGTATGTCAAGGGTACCACGGACAGTATTGCAAGAATTCTACGGAGACACAATATCGATACTATTTTCAATACAGACAGAAAAATAAGCACGGTGTTGAGGACTCCGAAGACGAGGATCCCTTTAGAATAACAGGGAGTGTAAGAGATTCCATGTGCAGACTGTCATAAAACCTATGTGAGGCAAACTAACAGAAGAATTCAAGCTAGACGTGATGAACACCAGAATGCTATAAGAAAGCAGGAAAAAACAACATCCATTGCTGAACACGCCACCACGACGTCACACCGAATAGACTTTGAGAACACCAGAGTACTGGCAAATATAGAACACCCGAAATCAAGACTCGTAAGAGAGGCAATTGAAATAGCGAAGAGGCCTCACAGTCTAAACGCACGCAATGAAATCCAGAACTTATCGAATTGTTGGAAAATTCTATTAAACATCGTACCGGCCCGGACCCGTCCAATAACAACTCAACCGGAAATAACAAATCAGCAGGCGGGAGGCGCTCCCTCTGAGCGCCCAGGGCCAATTACACGCAGCCGTTCACGATGCCAACCAATAGGCGCCGAGCCGCGACTATATAACACCGTGCGCGCTACTGAAAATATCAATACTCGAGTAACTAGAAGCGAAAGAAGAAGGCTACGAGAATTATGCGAACCGACCTGAAGAGGGCAGATGTGACTCTGCCGAAACGTCGTCATTTTACCATCGATCCCGCAGGGATCATATATACGCGGATGAATTCCCGGAAACCTGTAATAATTTGGTATATATATATATATATATATATATATATATATATATATATATATTGCAAAAAAAATATGTTGATCTACTCTGCAAAAATAGACCTTCCTGAAAGTTTGAGCTTTTTATACATTTTTTTTTTCAGTTTTTAAACCGTTAAAAACAGGTATTTCTTAGGTATTTTTGACTCATATTTATACGCTTGCCAAGAAGAGCCTATTTGATATTTTTTAACGTATGAAAAACAGAATGAAAGGTTTTTTCATGAAAGGTTTTTTCATGTGTAATTAAAAGAATTTTATACAAAGAAAAAATATTGTTACAAAATTTACCAAAGCCGACCCTGTTTCATTTCAGTACGACAACGATCGCTTTGATATAAAAAATGGTTCTCGAAAAGACTCGGCAGCTGCGGGAGTGATGATTGATTTTTGCGAGAATTTTCGATGCTGGTTTTATAAAGGAAGCAGGCCAACGATCGCGAGAGAGTTATACCGCGACGACTAGCGTATTCGTAATGTTATTGTGAATCAACTGTTCTGTATAATTTGATGTAAATAAAGTTCTAGAAAAGTGAGAGTGAATATTAATTTTATAATTTTAAAATTGAACTCACGGACTTTACAACAAATTTGGTGACCAGAAGTGAAGGATTAAGTGCAGTTAAAATCGTAATTTGATTTATGGAAACTCGTAGTATGGAAAAAATGGACGAAACTAGCAAAAAATAGTCAAGCAGGTTACGGAGGGACTAGACGAAAAAATAGCACAGATTCTAGAAAAACGTAACAAGAAGGAGAAACAACATCAAGAAGAAATTCAACAAAGGGTAGTAAAATCTTTTGATGAAAAACGTAAAATAGAATTAGAAAACCTTGTCACCACGATAAAAAGTTGAACAACATAATTTAATTGAAGAATTATTCTCGAAATTTGAAGAAAAACGAGAAAATGATTTTAAAATATTTGAACAAAAACAAGACCTCATTGAATTAAAACGACAAAATGAATTTAAATTATTAGATGAACAGAGACAAAATGATTTTAAAGTAACTGAAGAAAAAAGACAACTGCAATTTGAACAATTAATGCAAATTGTATCGCAAGTTAATAAAACAGTTAATGAAAGAATGCAAATAGTTGAATCCGACATAAAAGAAATAAACGACGACATAAAGATCCCAAAAAATAATGTGAAGGCCCTTGAATCCAAAGTATATGACATCGATTCCATACAGAGCCAGGTGAAATTTGAAATCAGTGCTATTCAAAGTAGAAACAGAAATTAAAAATATTCAACAGGACTTACAGCGAGGAAAATTCCAGAACACCGTGAGTACCAAATGTTCCGTTAGCAAAACACCCACATTTGATGGCAGCTCATCTTGGCCCACGACAATTTGAAGCCGTGGCTACAGCTAATGGATGGGATAACCAAGAAAAATCCACGTCTCTGGTAATTTCGTTAAGAGGTCCGGCCCTAGAACTCCTCCAAAGTATTACAGTCGATGAACAAGGTAATTTCGACAAAATCATTGCCATCCTAGATAAACGATATGACAATCAATCCTTGAGCCAGGTATACCAAGTCCAACTGAGTGGAAAAACGCAAAAATCCGGTGAAAGCCTCCAAGAATTCGAAGCAGAAATTAGACGGTTAGTTCACTTGTCCTACCCAGACCTGCTAGAGGAAACGAAAGACCAGTTGGCCACAAAGAGTTTCATAAACAGCATCAGAGATGTGGAAGTACAACGAAATCTAAGACTAAGTGGTGTCAAGAAAAGTAATCAAGCTCTATTTCGGGCTTTGGAAGTAGAGGCCGTCATGAACATGTCCAAGCCGAGGGTCCGAGCAGTTTCTTTCAACCAGGAAGAGTCAGAGTCACCAGTTCAAGCGTTGCTGCCTGGTCTGCATCAATGGGCGAGCAGTTTTCATCACCATCAACACCGGCGCCGCTGTGTCCATTGCCAAGTCCAGGGTTTTGAGAGCATCAGAAATTCGGCCAGTTACCAATAACGTCCAGCTCAGAACAGTCACCGGCGAGTCCTTGTCAATACAGGGTGAGGCAGATGTCGTGCCACAGATAGGCGACAACATGATCCGGCATAAGGTCCTGGTAGCGAATATTGAGGACGATTTTATACTGGGAATGGACCTAATTATCCAGCATGGATTTATGTTCGAGCCGAAATATATGAAATGAGGAATTTGTATTGACACGGCCCGTCAACAGTTCAGTAACCTCCATAAAAATTGTGGCAAAGTCTTCAGCTAGAATTCCCGGTCGAACGGAGCAGATTATTCATGGGCAGCTAGACAGCAATCCTGGGAGCTGCGTTGGAATGGTGGAGCCCGTACACTCAGCTCATGACTACTTAGTTGGATGGGCTATAGTTAAAACCGGACGAGATATACCAATCAGAGTCCTGAATTTGTCCAACAACGACATCACAATTGCCAATGGTCAAGAGATAGCTTGTTTCGAGCCAGTAGATACCATCATCAATTGCGAAGAAGAGTACCAGACGTCGGTGAAGGAGACAGGGCCCAATAAAGAGTTCCTACAACAGTTTGCTGACCATTTGACACATCCGACGCCAGAGAACCAGAAGAAAGCCAAGCAATTTATCACAAAGCAGTGGCAAATTTTTAACAGTCAAGATGGAACCACCGGTCGCACCAACATCATCCAGCATCGAATAGATACCGGAAAGGCTCAACCCATCAGAATTCCACCTAGACGACTACCATTGGGGCAACAACAGGCAGTCGAGGAAAACATCGAGTCCATGTTACAAAATGGAGTTATTGAGCCATCCATCAGTACATGGTCTGCTCCCGTCGTGCAACCCGATTTTGCAAGGATTACAGAAAGCTGAATGACGTCACGAAGAAAGACAGCTATCCACTACCCCGAATCGATGACACTTTGACCACACTAGCAGGCTCCCGTTGGTTCTCCACACTAGACCTAAAAAGTGGATATTGGTCTACACGAAAACGACAGAGAGAAGATAGCCTTCTCCTCCAGTAAAGGGCTGTTTCAGTTCACGGTCATGCCCTTTGGGTTATGTAATACACCCGCTACATTTGAGAGACTAATGGAGTATGTACTCAGCGGGTTAACATGGAGGACGTGCTTAGTATACCTCGACGACATTCTAGTCATGGGTCAGACATTCGACGACCATCTGAAGAACCTGGGCGAAGTATTCTCCAGAATTAATAATGCCAACCTGAGACTCAAGCCGAAGAAGTGCTCCTTGTTCCAAAAAGAAGTAGAGTTTTTGGGCCAAGTCGTGTCCGAGTCAGGAATCCGCACCAACGAAGACAAGATAGAAGCCATCCGTGATTGGCCAGTCCCGAGAGACAAGCATGAACTCCGAAGCTTCTTGGGCCTCTGTTCCTACTACCGGCGTTTTGTTGAGGGATTTGCCACCATCGCCGCCCATTTACATCGGCAGACCACTGAGAAAGAGACCTTCCATTGGAATCAGGATTGCGAAACATCATTCAGGCGACTGAAGGCAGCACTATGTTCCAGCCCAATCCTAGCCTTTCCTACACAGTCCGGCAAGTTCATCTTAGACACCGACGCCAGCAACACGGGTTTGGGGGCCGTCCTATCCCAGGTACAAGATGGCGAAGAGAGGGTGATCGAGTACTACAGCCGTGGATTCTCGAAACCGGAAAGAAATTATTGCGTCACCAGAAAATAACTTTTGGCAATAATAAGGGCTGTAGACCATTTCCACAAATATCTTTATGATCGTCATTTCTTAATCCGGACAGATCATGCTGCCCTCAAATGGCTGCTGGACATGAAGACACCGGAAGGACAACTGGCCAGGTGGATGGAGAAACAACAGCAATACGATTTCAAGGTGGAACACCGTGCCGGCCGTTGCACAATAATGCCGATGCCCTATCCAGAAGACCCTGTACACCAGAATACGGACATTGTCTGAAGACGGAACAGCGAGAGGGTATCTCCATCAGGCAGATCCGAGTGCAGGCCAATGAAGACTGGACAACGGAACAGTGCATCCAGGACCTAATGGCTGATCCAGACATCGAAACAATCTTTTCACTCAAATCGAGAGGGGCACCCAGGCCACGATGGGACGAGGTAGCTAGATACTCCGGCGTGCTGAAATCGTTATGGGCTCAATGGGACTCTCTAAGAGTAGACAATCGAATGCTCAAGCGAGTTTGGGAAAGCGCTGATGGACAAGAAACCAAGGCCTAACTGGTAGTTCCGAAGAAAAAGGTACCAGCATCCTGACCGAAGTACATGATGGAATTACCGGAGGCCACCTGGGCATGAATAAAACCCTACACAAAGTTCGCCAGCGGTACTACTGGGTGAATTACTTCAAAGACGTCAGAGCTTGGTGTCGCAAATGTGCCACTTGTGCAGCCAGTCAGGGCCCGAAGACCCGGACCAAGGGCAGAATGCAGCAGTACCATGCGGGCGTCCCATTTGAGAGAATTACCATCGATGTCGCCAGTCCGTTTCCCGAGTCTGAGAGGGGGAACAAATACATTCTGGTCGCAATGGATTACTTCCGCAAATGGCCTGAGGCATATGCGATACCCAACCAAGAGGCAACCACAGTAGCGACGGTGCTAGTAGAACAACAATGCAGCAGGTTTGGCGTCCCGATGGAATTACATTCAGACCAGGGACGTAACTTCGAATCGAATGTATTCCAGAAGGTCTGCTCGATGTTGAGGATCAGGAAAACGAGAACAACACCATTACACCCACAGTCAGTCGGAATGGTGGAAAGATTCAACAGGACCTTGGAACAACATCTATCCAGGGTCGTCAGCAATAACCAGCGTGATTGGGATGAGCATATTCCCCTATTCCTGTTGGCATATCGCTCTGCCGTACATAATAGTACAGGCCTGACCCCAGCCAGGGTGCTATTCGGAAAGGAGCTGCGATTACCCTGCTATTTGGCATTTGGCTCTCCCGAAGAACCTCCCCAAAACATCGAAGATTATGCGAACCAGCACCGACATAACATGCTGGCAATACACGAATTAGCCCGAACGCAGATGTTGGCCACCAGTGACCGGATGAAGACGCGATACGACCTCAAGGCCAATTCAGTCGGGTTCAAGGAGAGGGACAAAGTCTGGCTGTACAACCCCCAACGGAGCAAGGGTAAATCCCCAAAGTTTACACCCGTCTGGGATGGTCCATAAGAGGTGGTCAAGAGGCTTAATGACGTCGTCTACCGGATCCGTCGAAACCCCAAGGCTAAATTGAAGGTGGCTCGTTTAGATCGACTCTCTCCCTACCATGGAGAGGATGTTTCTGATCGGGACGATCAGTATTAAAGGGGGGGCGGTCTTACGAAATTTACCAAAGCCGACCCTGTTTCATTTCAGTACGACAACGATCGCTTTGATATAAAAAATGGTTCTCGAAAAGACTCGGCAGCTGCGGGAGTGATGATTGAGGAAGCAGGCCACGATAGCGAGAGAGTTATACCGCAACAACTAGCGTATTCGTAATGTTATTGTGAATCAGCTGATCTGTATAATTTGATGTAAATAAAGTTCTAGAAAAGTGAGAGTGAATATTAGCTTTATAATTTTAAAACTGAACCCACGGACTTTACCACAATATTGAGCTTTTAATTTTAGCTAAATTACAAAAATTGCGGTTTTGGTAATTTTCTCATGCATGTTTGGACATGTTCGATTTTTTTTTTCGCTCATTTTTTTCACGTACAGGCTTTGGAAACCCAAATAAGCTCCAACTGGTCCGATGTGTCTTTTTTTCTTGTTTACAATAACGAGGCCTTCAATCTTCGCGTATATTTTGAAAATAATTCGTCCTTTAGGAGCTAAGATGAGAGCTTATTCTGACACATTTAGATACTAATATATTCCAACGTTTTTTTGTATAAATCAATAAAATAGAGTAAAAAAGCTTCAGTGTAAGATGTTGTAGGGGTTTGGAGGAGTTTATGCGCCAAAGTTATGATATTAAACAAAAAATGGAAGTACCAAAAATTGTGATAGATTATGTTCATGAAAATTATTAATTTCCAGTTTTTTTTATGTCGACAATCCATGTAAAACAAATACATTTTAATTCTCTTTGTATAAACGCAAAAAGAAAATGCAACTTTTCCTCTGCAGATATTTTTGGGATAATCTAGTTCATTTTTTGGTAAAATATAAGTTTCTTATAATGTAATAGAGTGCTGGGTTCTTTGTTATTGTAAAAAAAAACACAGTCCAACTCACTCTAATTTATTTCCACTACTTTAACATAATTTATATTCACGAGAACTATTTACAATTTATCTTAACTTAACAATATGACCGTCGAATACTGAATGAATCCCATCGCCAGATGCCCGTATTTATTTTATTTTCTCTCGGAATTATTCTGGCAAGCCAACGAACTATCGGGAAAGTTCTTTCATGTGTTACGGAAGCTTCAAGGGAATTCCCAGCAGCGGCAGCGGTCGGCCTGTTGAGAGACAAAACATTTCGGATTCCCAAAAGTATCGGAATAATGTCCCTTCCACGAATTGGTTAATGGCCGATTGCACCAGCTATCGGATGAATTCTCGTAACGTGGCCCACTCCTTAAGACCATTTCGTCCCGGAATATCCTAGAATCCTTCCTGGTGTGCCGATATTTGCACGACTCTCAATTTCGACAACGGGAAGTTTGGTGGAAGTACCAGTCAACGGTCTTCGAATCTGGGCTGCGAATATTAAGACAGCATACCAGGATGTCGATGCCACCGAATCGAAAGATTGTTTTCATCATACTTCTCACCACCCTCCAATTCAGTCCATCCAACCCACAGGCTACCTTTGGAACCGCCAATTTCATCAAATTCTTCTCCATCATCACATTCCTCAATTCTACCAGAGTCTTCCAAAGATTGCTATATGTTGACTTGTCCTGGAGAATGTTTTCATTACCAAATAAAATACCCACTGATTGTTTATCTTCGAGATGTAGGACCTTCCCTACCACTGGATCTTGCTCCCGTAGCTTCTGGAACTGGTCGTACTTTATGGCAAACTCCCTGGCTATTCCTCTGGACATCCAGAGATCTTGAGCCACACAATGAGCCAGGGCATATTCTATGGGCACCTCAAACAGGTCTCGGGGTTCCTCTTTTGTTACGTAGTGCTGCACTTTCTGCCCATTAGAGTACAGTGCCATAAACTGTTCGAAGGTCATCGCATCATCGGGTGGTTGGATGCTGCGGACTTGGGCTTGGTCAAGTTCGCTGTCATGACTTCCGGCATAAGGGGCTAACCTGTTGAAATGTACCACCTTTGGTTTTCCTCGCGGTAGGTTCTTTATTATGTAGCCAACATCGTTGATTTTCTTCACAATTTGGTACGGCCCCTCCCAAGATCTCTGTAGCTTGGGCGAATATCCACGACGACGTTGCGGGTTATACAACCAAACAAGATCATCAACTTGAAATTCTCCACCCTCGGCTTTGACTTCGTAGGCTTCCTTCATTCGAGCACTGGCATTCTCGATATTTTACCGGACTCGTTGATGGATGTCGTTCATCCTTTGACGTAGCTGGCTGACATAGTCTTCACCTGCGGTCTCTTCTCCTGGGGGACATCCAAACTTCAAATCGCCTGGTAGTCTTCATTCTCGTCCCATAATAATACTGGCTGGAGTCTGATCCGTGGACTCGTGCACAGACGAACGATATGCCATTAGAAACAAGTGCAGATACGGGTCCCAGTCTCTTTGGTGGTTAGAGACTACCTTTGACAAATGACGGTTAATGGTTCTATTCATCCGTTCTACCATTCCATCGGATTGCGGGTGTAATGCTGTCGTCCATGTTTTATTGATCTTCAAGAGCTTGCAGACGTCTTGGAAAAGAGTAGACTCGAAATTTCTACCTTGGTCTGAGTGCAACTCCAAGGGAACACCAAAACGACTGATACATTCCTTGACAAGGACATCAGCAACAGTCAAGGTTTCTTGATTCGGCAAGGCATACGCTTCGGCCCATTCGAATGGACTGCCCACGTTATATTGCTTCATGGGAGCTTTTGGTCGCTCCTGAGGCCCATTACTTGCTGAACAAACTGTACATTTCCGGCACCAATCCTTAACATCTGCTTGGCAGCTCACCCAATAGAAGCGTTCTCCCAACTTCCCCAGGGTTTTGGTCACTCCCAGATGTCCTCCGGTTGTAAATCTCTGGTCTCCTATTTTTAGGGACTGTAGTCCCTAAGCAGATTGTAATCTGCTTTCTGTTCTTGTCCTTTCTTTCCAGGACGCGCTTCATAAGTCCATTCTCCAGGATGAGGGAGTTTCATTGAGCCCAGTATGACTTAATGGTAGGCGAGAAACATACGTTTGCGGTTTTCTTCCTTCCACCGGATAACTTCTTTTAACTCCGGATCTATTCTCTGGTCTTTCTGGATCTCCTCAGATTGCCAATGGTCATCAATGACGGTAGTTCTACAGAGAACAGCCCCCTTTTCTTCAGCTCGCTGCCAATGTTTGCAACCATCAAGGCATGGTATCCTCGAAGTCGAATTCTTGCAACCGCTCGATCCACCTAGCCACTTGTCCTTCGGGGTTTTTAAACTGCAAGAGCCACTTCAGTGCTGCATGATCAGTGCTCAGGAGAAATCTTTTACCATAGAGGTACTTGTAGAAATGTTCTATCCCCTTTACCACAGCCAAGAGTTCCCTGCAAGTAACGCAGTAATTCCTTTCAGGCTTGCTCAAGGTCTTGCTGAAATAGCCGATGACTTTCTCCTGACCAACTTGGATTTGCGAAAGCACTGCACCAATTCCGACATTGCTTGCGTCGGTATCCAAAACGAAGTTCCCGACTGGCAAAGGATAACTTAAGTCGGGGGCACTCGTCAATGCTCTTTTCAGTGTTTCGAATGATCGCTGGCACTCCTCGTCCCACTGGAACTGTACCTTCCCCTCAGTGAGTCTATTAAGTGGCTTGGCGATGTTGGCAGATCCAGCTACGTACCGACGATAGTACGTGCATAACCCCCGGAAACTTCTTAACTGGTGGATATCTTCTTTAGGTATCGACCATTCTTGGACAGCTTTAATTTTCTGTTTTTCAACAGCTACTCCCTCTGCGGAAACCACATATCCAAGATAGTGCACCTCTTCTTGGAACAGCTGACACTTCTTCGGAGCCGCTGAAATACCTCCTCCATATTCCTCACGTGGTCTTCAAACGATTTTCCAACTACGATAATGTCAAGATACACCAGGCACGTTTTCCATGAGAGCCCTTTTAACACTGTTTCCATCAATCTTTCAAACGTCGCTGGAGCATTACACAACCAAAACGGCATCACCGTGACTTGGTAAAGCCCTGAGCCGATGGTAAAAGCACTCTTTTCTCCACCTGCCAATATCTGCTCTTCAAGTCCAGGGTGGAAAATCCAGCTAACGTTTCTAGGGTGTCATCTATTCTTGCAAGGGGATAACTGTCTTTCTTTGTAGCGTGGTTTAATTGCCGATAGTCCACGCAAAATTGGGTCGAACCATCTTTCTTTTTAACCAAGACAACTGGAGAAGGCCAAGAGCTATTGGATGGTTCAATTACACCTTCTTCCTCCATCTCGCGGATTATCCTGTCGGCTTCATCTCTTTTAGCTAGGGGTAGTCTCCTCGCCGACTGTCGAATAGGTTGAGCGTCCCCGGTATTTTATGTTTCACCAGATCAGTTCGTCCTCTCTTTCCGTTCCCTACATCGAAGATATCCTGGTAGTTTCTAACGATGTCCCTCAGTTTTGCTTTCTGTTTTAGTTTCAAATTCTTGGATGAATCGGTGATGAGTATTTCCAGTTCCTCAGATAGTTTACCTGGTGGTATTTCTGCGTGCTGTGTGCTTCGGACTACAGAGGAAACTGTCGAACAATGTCCCAAAGTTGTTCCTTTCTTTAGCACAACCGAGTAATGATTCAGGTTCATTACTCTTACTGGCACAATCTCCTTGGCACGAAGCAGAGTCTTTCCCAGTGCGACTCCTCTGCCTACATTTCGGTCATTAAGTTCGGGATCAAACATCATCACTGTTCCAGCTTTTTAGCTTTTCCATCCAGGCAAGCATCTACAATGATCTCAGCTCTTTTCGGAACATTTACATCCTATGCCACGATTGCTCGAAGCATTTTGTCGTCTTTCCCATGAAGCACCACTTCTTCGTTATTCACTTGCAGAATTCCATCTTTAAAGTTTAATGTCTAAGTACTTCTTGGGAAATAACACCACATTAAAGAAAAATTGCTGTATTTTCCAAACGTTCCGGGGTCTAGGTCAGACCCCATTGTCAATGGTTAAGAAACTATGGATAAAAAAGGCACAATTCTAGGATGTAAATTACAATATTTGACAATGTGTATTATTTGATTTCTGACGTAACTAAGAGAATCTTATTTGTAATATACAGAGTAGCATAGAAATGTCTAAAGATCATATAATCATAAAGTTCCTTTCAAATTGGAAGAATTTTAAGTTTAACTGGAATCCCTTGGAGCTCATGACATCCATTCCAATGATGACATGGTCTTCGATGTCCGCCACTAATGCCCGATGTTGGAATGCTGCATTTCCCAAGACCATTTCAACCTCTATTTCACCATGGACTTTCGCTGCTTCTCCAGTCGCTGTTCGCAGTTGCCATTTTGTTGGTTTTATCATCGTCTCTAAAACGATGTTGGGCCTTATAACTGTTTTTGCCGCACCTGTATCGAGCAGCATTGCACATTGCTTCTTATTAATAAAGCCATCTACAAAGACACTGTTAACGTGGTTGCCTAGCGAAGCGACATATGCTTATATAGTTGGGACTTGTTGGCTACAGATCGACGATGGCCCCTTCACATCGACCCACTTTAGTTTTCCGACGAGGAAGTCAGGCTTCCGTTGCCCTCCTTGCAATGACTCCTTATGTGTTCTACCTTACCACACTTCCAACATCTCAGTTGTCTTTTCTCGGTAAGGACTTTTTTTATTATCTATCTTACAGAGGCTTCATTGTTTGCGCCATCTTCGGATTCTCCATCAATGATTCGGACCCTGGCTTGACCTCTGCAGCCTCGAATTCCAGAGCTCGAGCCAATGCATCCACTAATTGAGTGGGTCGAGCTAGTGTCAATGCTTGTCTGGCTTCGTGGTCCCTAAGTCCATCCAAAAATGCTTGCACTGCTAACCTTTGAATTACATTTTCCGGTGTGGCTGGATTGGCAAGGCGAACCAGACTTGCACTTCTGCAATGGTTTTGAATACTTTTCAGAAGTTGCACCTCGCATGGTGCGTTAGAGTCTATAGGATAGGCGTATGGATTGGGACACAATTTTCTTCTGATAGCAAGCGGTTTACACGCGTTCAAGTCCTTGATTGAAGTAAACATTAAAGAATCTTCGTTTTTCGCAATATACTTTCGAGTGAAAGACAAAAGGTGATGTAACTCAGATCTATCATCGTAAATTGGGATAGGGTATAACCGGAAAAGGGTATATGGTTGTTGTTCTACTTATGGAATTCTTAAGACAAAAATAAGATCTGAGTTTGTTTGAAAAGCGTCTAACTCGATAATTTCCAAGTATTGACCAATGCTTGAGTATCTTATTGGTAGTGGAAGATTGTTTTTTATTAGGTTTTGTGATATTTCTTGCAATGCCGTAATGAGATGTTCGGGCGTTAAAATAGATGTAGGTATGATTTTAAGACGCGCGAAAGTAATTAAATTTAGCACCTCATTTACGCTATCTTCCAAGTAAAGGTAATTCTCCATTAGTTTCTCGCATAATTCGAGCAACATAAGTTCCGTTATGACGTAACCGACTTTATCGTTAATTTTTCCGATTGTTTTTTCTAGTTTTTTCATATTGCTGTTAAAGAGTTTTCGTCAATTTGAAGTTTTTGGACGGTCTCGTTGAAGTTTTTAATAACAGAACTAGTTACACTGATTTGGTTTTTAAGTAAATTTTCTATTTGTAATTGACCTTGATTGAGCCTATTTATACTATCAGTAAAATATTTACCGTTATCCGCGTCTAAGTTTCCGGTAATTTCTTTAAAAAGAGTACCTGGGCCATCAAGTATGCCGCGTTTTGATCTTTTGGTGTCCATATTTATTTCCATAAATTTGTCCTTAATTGTAGTGCATATTTGGTTTAGCAGATTAATATGGGTTTGTACATCTAAGCGGAAGTAATTAATTGCGAAAGATTTACAGTTAACAGTTTCGATAAGGGTCTGTAAAAGTCTATTGTTTGTCGTGAAAACGTGTTCTAGGGTCGAAATATTTTTGTGAACTTGTGACTTGATATTGGGCTACTGCTGATCCGAACAGCAGGCACAACCTGAAACAAAATTAACTTTCTGAGAACGGTTTCATTCTGTCGAAATTTACCTTAGTTTTTTGTTTGGTTTTTGGATTTAGTAATGTCGCGGAATTTTTGTGAATCTCCAAGATTTCGAAAGGACCATCCTTGATTTGGGATTCCTTAATATAAACTTTATCGTCTATTTGATATTTTGGGAGATTTTCGGAAACATGTTTATCAAATCGGGCTTTCGCTTTGTGTTTTTGAAATCCCGTTCTTTCACGAGCGATTTTATAGTAGTGTGTGATACGGTTGTTGAGAACTCGGATGTATTTAGTTATCAATGATTGTTACAGAGTTGTTGTATGCGATGATTGCATAAGGAAGAATGTTGAAGGGGTGTTCGTCGGGATTTTCTAATTTGTGGATTCTAATCATGTCTAGTAAGATCGAGTGGAATCGTTCTAATGAACCATTTGACTGGGAATGTCCCACGCTAGAATAGGACAGCTTGATATCAAATAGCTTACACAAATCTCTCTTTAGCGCGTTGTCGAATTCCCTGCCATAATCACAGTGTATCCGTAATGGGGTATATATATATAGTAGTAAAGTACTAACAACGGTTTTTGCGGATTTGTCTGTTATGGCATAGGCCTGAGAGATCTAAAATACGATGTTGACGCGTTCAAAGGATGTTTGTGGAGTTTCGGTGATGACAAGAGGGCTGTCAAGATTTTTCCGGTAAACTTTTCCCTTCTGGCAAGTTTTGACAGTTTTTGATAAAATTGTCAACGTCCTTAGTCAGTCCTTGCCAATTGTATTTTTCTTTTATTCTGCGGATGGTTTCATTGATACCTCGATGTATATTATTTTTGCCGTTATGGAATTGTTCGAGAATTATAGGTACTTGGTCTTTCTCAACCGTTTGGACGATAGTTTGGCAAACTTTCCGTTTAATATCCATTTCGGAAAAGATGAACGAAAGCATTTCAAGAATGAGCAAATCAAAGTTATTATCAACACAATATATTTGAAGGGAGAGGAACGATGTAATAGCGTCTTTTTCTCACACTTTTGCTTGCAAAGACATTTACTCTTGGGGTATGGAAATCAGCATTTTCCTCAAATATACCTGATAACCGATTTTACTCTAAAATTTATGTTCCACCCCCTTAATCATTATCAATTTTACTATAACTCTATTTATCTATTCAAATTGTTGTCTATTTTAATAATTTTATATATTTTTCCCCATTTATGTGATTTATTTTCTGTTTTGACCTTTGACTTTTTATACATGGTACCTGACTTTCAAAATTAGATTATTTAATTATTTTCCCGAAAATTAGCTTTTATTCCTATTTAATTTAGATTCTAATATGGTTTGGTATTTTTAGCTTCTATGAATGTGATATGAAAATGTGTATGGACTGTACAAATTGAAGATTTTTACTTATTTACTCGATACTAATGAATGTTGGAACTTATGATCATTGTTTTGAACTGTAGCACTCAATTGTAAGTATACCTTTATTTTTCCTGATAGTTCTATGATATTTAGGGTTTTTACAATATTTTTATTCATAGACTTCATTACGATATGTTTTCCTTGTGAACAAACCAGCTTGCTTTGCTATTACAAATACCCTAAATTTCATGTCTGGTTATATAATATTAGTAGTTAAATTTTGCTTCTTGAAACCTATATCATTACTCTCACTCTATATTTCATTACAATATATATATATATATATATATATATATATATATATATATATATATATATATATATATATATATATATATATATATATATATATATATATATATATGTATATTATATAAGTTAATCCAACGACTTATATGAAAACACCAAGCAACAAGTTCCCAGCTAAATCATCATAACACTTGTCGTCTCCAGTTACCTGCAGTCCGTGAGAACTGCAAGCGCTGCGACACCTTAGTCAGCGTTCTTACGTTATAAATTGTACATTTGCCTTAATTCATCATTCATTATTACTTACAGTTCTGTCTAGTTTAGTTTAACACTCATTTTGTCTTTTTATTGTTATAAAGTATTATATTGTTATTTTCAAGTTTTATATTAAAAGTTAATAATTGTGCAACTAGAAATAAAATCTTTTTTAACAAGAGAAATTTTGAAAGTGTGATATAACAAATTGGCGCAGTCAGTAGGATCCGTCTAACGTTACTAGAACACGAGTACTCTAACTGGTAGCGGCGGATTCCTATCCCTCAACGGAACAACGAATCTGGAAGAAGTCCTCACTGCAATCAAACGTAGAACACGGCGCTTTCAATGTTCCTGTTGATGTAAGTAATGGTGAATCGTCATTCGTTTTAAGTAAATATTTTTTGATTTATTTTATTGAGCATTGATTTTTAATAATTTGATTTGATTGATATTTATTTATATTATTATTTGATTTTTATATATTTGATTTGAATGAAATATTGATAATAAGATCAATATTTTCTAGTTATTCGAGTAACTAGAAGCGAATGCAAAAGGCTACGAGAATTATGCGAACCGTCCTGAAGAGGACAGATATGACTCTGCCGAAACGTCGTCATTTTACCATTGATCCCGGCAGGGATCAGTTATCAACTACGCAGATGAATTCCCGGAAACCACCTAAAACATATATATATGTAATAGTAGTCCATGTTGCTTACAGTGGAATTGGCTGGCGAATATCAGGACTGGTAAATAATTACTCTACTTCATGTACTTCATGTGGAGAGGTTGCAAGTAATTATTTACCAGTCCTGATATATATATATATATATATATATATATATATATATGTATATATAGATATATAAATAAACAAAATGTGTTGTAACGGCTGAATAGTCAAAACAGAAACTTCAGATTGAGAATTGATATTTACACACTTCTCCTTCCTTTTCTTCCATTCTATTCAACTTTTTCAATTAAGCAATTTGTATCAATTATATTTGTAATTTTTTAACGTTAGTTAACAAGATCAGGAGAAGATAAAAAAGAAGATAAAAAGACAATTTATTTCAAACCTTAATTTCAAATATTTATTCATTTCTAAATCAGTTATCATTTCTGTCCATCATTTCATAGTTAGGTCCGTATTAAAAGCATTTTTTGATCTTTCTAATTGACAGTATTCTAATATTAACATTATTCCCTCCAATTTTTTTAGTGATGTACCATCTATTCATATTATAACCTCTATTATCGTAAGTAACTCTATTATGACAATGAACATTGTATAATTTAATTATTTTTAGTGACTGACGAAGGATAAAAGTATATCCGAAAGCTTTCATAATGAAAAGAGTTTCCTAAAACCTGCTACCATTAACTGAAGTTTCTATATATTGCTATAAATTCCGTGGGTTCAAATTAATGGAACTTTTATTTCCACCTAAACATCAAATATTTTCAACAGCTGATTCTAATATTATTTACATCGAAATCAAAACAAATAAGTTGAACGCACTAAACTGACTAAAAATACTTAAATAAAAATCGGCTTATATAGCATAAGTTTCCTGCTCGTTGTAGATTTTGTTGCCCAGCGTCGACACTGATAGTTCATGCTCATTTTGAAGACTCTAGAAATTGATCTTTTTATGTTCTTTGGAACGAATACTGTATTACGTCGCTTTCGCTAGGGACGGAGTGGATAAATTTTATAAGAATGCCCTCCCTTTAATTCTGATCGTCCCAATCAGAAACATCCTTTTCATGATAGGCAGCGAATCGATCTAAATGGACCACCTTCAACTTAGCCTTGGGGTTTCGACGGATACGGTAGACGACGTCATTAATCCTCTTGACCACCTCGTAGGGAACATCCCAGGCAGATGAAAGCTTTGGAGATTTACCATTGCTCCGTTGGGGGTTGTACAGCCAGACTTTGTCCGCTCTTGGAACCCGACTGAATTGGCCTTGAGGTCGTATCGCGTCTTCACCCGGTCACTGGTGACCAACATCTGCGTTCGGGCTAATTCGGAGCTGGTCGGCATAATCGTTGATATCTTGGGAAGGTTCTTCGGGGTGCTAAAAGCCAAATCGCAGAGTAAACGCAGCTTCTTTTCCGAATAGGACCCTAGCTGGAGTCAGGTCTGTACTATTATGTACTATGTACGGCTGAGCGATATCCCAACAGGAATAGGGGAATATGCTCATCCCAATCACGCTGGTTATTGCTGACGACCTTGGATAGGTGTTGTTCCAAGGTCCTGTTGAATCTTTCCACCATTCGGTCTGACTGTGGGGCAATGGTGTTCTCGTTTTCATGATCCCCAACATCGTACAGACCTTCTGGAATACATTCGGTTCGAAGTTATACCCCTGGTATGAATATAGTTCCAACGGGACGCCAAACCTGCTGAATAGCTGTTCCACTAACACCGCCTCTTGATTGTGTATCGCATATGCCTTAGGCCATTTGCTAAAGTAATCCATTGCGACCAAAATGTATTTGTTCCCCCTCTCAGACTCGGGAAACGGACCTGCGACATCGATGGCAATTCTCTCAAATGGGATACCCACATTGTACTGCTGCATTCTGCCCTTGGTCCGGGTCTTCGGGCCCTTACTGGCTGCACAGGTGTCACATTTCCAACACCAAGCTCTGACATCTTCGAAGTAATTTCCCAGTAGTACCGCTGGCGAACTTTGTCTAAGGTTTTATTCATGCCCAGATGGCCCCCGGTAATCCCATAATGTACTTCGGTCAGGATGGCTGGTACCTTTTTCTTCGGGACTACCAGTTGAGACTTGGTTTCTCGGCCATCAGTGCTTTCCCAAACTCGCTTGAGCATTGCATTCTCTACTCTTAGAGAGTCCCATTGGGCCCATAACGATTTCAGGACGCCCGAGTATACTACTAGCTACCTCCCATCGTGGCCTGGGTGCTCCTCTCTTTTTGAGTGACAGCATTGGTTCGATGTCTGGATCAGCCAGTGGGTCCTGGATGCACTGTTCCGTTGTCCAGTCTTCATTGGCCTGCACTCGGATCTGTCTGATGGAGATACCCTCTCGCTGTTCCGTCTTCAGACAATGTCCGCATTCTGCTCTACAGGGTCTTCTTGATAGGGCATCGGCATTATTATGCAAACGACCGACACGATGATCAACCTTGAAGTCGTATTGCTGTAATTTCTCCATCCACCTGTCCAGTTGTCCTTCCAGTGTCTTCATGTCCAGCAGCCATTTGAGGGCGGCATGATCTATTCGGATTAGGAAATGACGACCATAGAGGTATTAACGGAAGAAGTTCTTTTCTGGTGACGCAATAATTTCTTTCCGGTTTCGAGAATTCACGGCTGTAGTACTCGATCACCCTCTCTTCATCATCTTGCACCTGGGATAGGAAGGCTCCCAAGCCTGTGTTGCTGGCATCGGAGTCGAAGATGAACTTGCCGAACTGCGCAGGAAATGCTAGAATTGGGCTGGAACATAGTGTTGCCTTTAGTCGTCTGAATGATATTTCGCAATCCTGATTCCAACGGAAGGTCTCTTTCTCAGTGGTCTGCCGATGTAGAGGACCGGCAATGGTGACAAATCCCTCAATAAATCTCCTGTAGTATGAACAGAGACCCACGAAACTTCGGAGTTCAGGCTTATCTCTTGGGACTGGCCAATCACGAATGGCTTCTATCTTGTAGTCGTTGGTGCGGATTCGTGACTCGGAAACGACGTGGCCCAAAACTCTACTTCTCTTTGGAACATGGAACACTTCTTCGGGTTGAGTCTCAGATGGCATTATTAATTCTGGAGAATACTTCGCCCAGGTTCTTCAGATGGTCGTTGAATGTCTGACCCATGACCAGAATGTCGTCGAGGTATACTAAACATGTTCTCCATGTCAACTCGCTCAATAAATACTCCATTAGCCTCTCAAATGTAGCGGGAGCATTACATAACCCAAAGAGCATGATCGTGAACTGAAACCTCCCTTTACTGGTGGAGAACGCTGTCTTCTCTCTGTCGTGTAGACCAACCTGCCAATATCCACTCTTCAGGTCTAGTGTGGAGAACCAACGGGAGCCTGCTAGTGTAGTCAGAGTGTCATCAATTCCGGGTAGTGGATAGCTGTCTTTCTTCGTGACATTATTCAGCTTTCTGTAATCCATGCAAAATCGGGTGATTCCATACTTCATTTTAACTAGCACAACGGGAGCAGACCATGGGCTGATGGATGGCTCAAAACTCCATTTTGCAACATGGACTCGATGTTCTCTTCGATGGCGTGTTGTTTCCCCAAAAGTAGTCGCCTAGGTGGTATTCTGATGGGTTGAGCCTGCCTGGTATCTATTCGGTGTTAAATGATGTCGGTGTGACCGGTGGTTCCATTTTGACTTAAAAATTTGCCAGTGTTTTGCGATAAATTGCTTTATCTTCCTTCTGTTCCTCTGGTGTAAGGAGCGTCAACTGGTCAGCAAACTGATGTAGGAACTCTTTACTGGGTCCTGTTTTCCTTCGCAATTGATGATGTTATCTACTGGCTCGAAACAAGCTATCTCTTCACCATTGGCAATTCTGATGTCGTTGTTGGACAACTTCAGGACTCTAATTGGTAAATCTCGGCCGGTTTTAACTATAGCCCGTCCAACTAAGTAGTCATGGAGTGAGTGTAAAGGCTCCACCATTCCAAGCAGGTCCTAAGATTTCTTTCTATCTGCCCTTGAAAAATCTGTTACGTTCGACCGGGAATTCTGGCTTAGGATTTTGCTACAATTTTTATGGAGGTGGCTGAACTGTTGACGGGCCGTGTCAATACGAGTTCCTCATTTAGGAACCGAAGAATATCATATCTCGGGTCAAACATAAATTCATGCTGGCTGATTAAGTCCATACCCAGTATGAAATCGTCCTCAATATTCGCTACCAGGACCCCATGCCGGATTCTATTGTCTCCTATCTGCAGTACTATATCTGCCTCACCCTGTATTGACATGGACTCGCCGGTGACTGTTCTGAGCTGGATGTTATTGGTAACTGGTAGGATTTCCGATCCCCTCAAAATTTTGGACTTGGCAATGGACACAGCGGCGCCGGTGTCGGTGGTGATCGTAATTCCTCGGCCATTGATGGTGCCCCTGATGAGTAGGCTGGTGCTATCTCGGCAAAATCTCCGGATGGATAATGTTTTGGGGGCTGGTGGAGGGTTAGTCAGCATTCGCCCCCTTATGCTGACTGGCTGACGGTCCCTGGACATGTGGCTATTTTGTTGGTTACCCCTGGTCGGTGATCGTTCCGATAGCCTCACTCTGCAGTCACGCTGGAAGTGTCCTGTCCATCCACAACGGTAACATGTTCCCCTTGCGCCAGTTATTTGTGACCGTTCTAGTAATTTGTTCATACCAGCCAACAGCGCTTGAAATGGTGACTCTCGCTCTTCCTGGTTGAAGGAAACTGCACGTACACTCGGGTTGGACATACTCATGACGACGACCTCTACCTCCAATCAACGAAGTAGAGCTTCATTACCTTTCTTGACGTTACTAAGTCTTAGATTTCTTTGCACCTCGACGTGTCTGATACCGTTTATGAATCTCTGTGTGGCCAATTGATCTTTAGTTTCCTCTGACAGGTCTGGGTAGGGCAGGTTTCCTAATCGTCTAATCTCTGCTTCGAATTCTTGTAGACTTGCGTTTTTCCACTGAGTTGGACTTGGTATACCTGGATCAAGGATTGATTGTCGTATCTTTAGTCTAAAATGACGATGATCTTGTCGAAATTACCTTGTTCATCGATTGGAAGGCTTTGGAGAAGCTCTAATGCCGGACCTCTTAACGAAATTACCAGAGAGTTAAATTTTTCTTGGTTATCCCATCTACTAGCTGTAGCCACGGCTTCAAATTGCCGTTTATACATGGGCAGAGAAGAACTGCCATCAAATGTGGGTGATTTACTAAAGCAACCTTTGGTACTCACGGTGTGTTGGCATTTCCCTCTCTGCAAATCTTGTAATTGTTTAATTTCGGTTTCCACTTTGTTTTGGATGGGGCAGATTTCAAACTGTACCTGGCTCTGGATGGAATCGATGTCCTCTACTTTGGTTTCAAGAGCCTCCATATTATGTTTTAGAATCTTTATGTCGTCGTTTATCTTTTTTATGTCGGATTCCACTATTTGCATTCTTTAATTAACTGTTTTATTAACTTGCGATACTATTTGCATTAATTGTTCAAATTGCAGTTGTCTTTTTTCTTCTAATATTTTAGATTCATTTCGCCTCTGTTCTTCTAATATTTTAAATTCATTCTTAAATCCACGGCAGTGGCAAAATTTTATTGTTTTTCATCTACATTAGCCACAAGATTCTCTAATTCAATTTTATGTTTTTCATCAAAAGATTGTACTAACCTTTGATGAATTTCTTCTTGTTGTTGTTTCTCCTTCTTGTCACGTTTTTCCAGGATCTGAGTTATTTTTTCATCTAGTCCCTCCGTAACCTGTTTGACTATTTTTGTTTGGTAGTTTCGTCCATTTTTTCCATGCTTCGTGTTTCCATAAATCAAATTACGATTTTAACTTCACTTAATCCTGGACTTCTGATCACAAAATTGCTATAAATTAATTAAAGTTTAAAAACCGACATTGACTTCACTTTCTAGAACTTTTATTTCCACAACGAAATCATAACAACAAATAAGCTGAACGCACTAAACTAACTGACTAACAATACTTAAACAAAAATACGTTGAGTTTCCTGCTCGTTCTAGATTTTGTTGCCCAGCGTCGAGATTGATAGTTCTTGCTCATTTTGAAGACAGCCCAAATGCCATACAAACAATGAACTATTAATAACAACACAAATTAAATTTTATTATTAATGCAATCCTTGCTGTTAATAGAGTATGTTTTGTAATGAAATTACCTTTTAAACCTCACATTGAAAGTTAACAACTATCAGGTATAGAAATTATATAAATTAATGTTTGATATAACTTGTAGCATTAGACCCTGAAGAAGGAACAAACAGTTCTGAAAGCTCGGATTTTTGAATAAAGAGTTCACCAAAAAGTATTAGTCAATATCCCTTATCTCCATATATATATATATATATATATATATATATATATATATATATATATGCAAAGTTCTTTGATGTTTAAATCTGATAAATAGAAAGACCAACTAGACAGAATTTTCTAACTTAAAATCTTAAAATGTAGGCTAGGGATGATGGATTAATTTATTAGAAATTTGAATACACCGTTTTCTTAGCAATTTAGAAAGACGTTGTACCAAATAACATAATGTTAAATCAAAAAATTGGTCCACATAGTTCAAAAAAGTTTTCCTAGAACCCATCCATCTAGGTGGTCGAATTGTGAATCTCAAAAAATTTCATAAAAATCGGTTTAGTCGTTTAGGAACGATTAATAAAAATGTTTAGTGAGACCCTTTGGTCAAGTAACAATTGAGCTGATGATCTTCAAACGGCTAAATAAATCTTCATAAATTATATCTAAGAACTATCTCGATTATATCAGCTTTTAAATTCAAAAACGCTATCAAAATCGGTTCATTCGTTTAGGAGTTACGGTGCCACAGACAGACACCAAGATCCACAGATACATACCTTAAACTTATAACACCTCTCTTTTAAGTCGGGGGTTAAAAAGAGGTAGAAGCAAATAATTGAGCATATAGGTATTAGCTTTTGATAAATTATGTAGGCACCACTAAAATATATAGTTTAAAGTTATCAGCGATAACATTGCAGACTGAAGTTCGTGAGTTCGAATCCGAGGTCTGACTTTTTTTACTTATAGCTTTGTTTTATTTAAATATATAATTCAACTAGGGGTCGCCCAGTGGTCGAAATTCGACCAAAATCATTGTCAAAAATTTGAAGACAATATACCTATATGAATTTGTATATTTCCAAAATTTTTCTACTATTATACTACACTACCATTTAATTAAGTCAAAAATTATTTTGCAAAAGATAATGATTACAGTTAACTTACGGTTCCAGTAAAGGAGTTTCAAAATCAAAACTTAAATGTTGTTAAATGTTAGGAAAACACGAATATATAGTGTAATACCGATCTTCTCTTAAAATTTGGTGTTGATTGACGGTGTAGTTTTAGAGAAAATGATTTTTAAATTCATCACTTTATACATGGTCTCTTTTGGGATAACGATGTCTATATTGGATAAACATGTGTTATTACATTTAAAAAATGTTAGGAAAGTTACAAAAAATTCCACAATCGATAGCTTAAATTTTACACATTCATATGAAAAAGAAAAAACGGTCCCCACCGTCTAGTTTATTAGTTAATTAAAATAAGAAACACATGCATATCCAAATAGTACACTGTGAAATATGACCAAAATGCATACTTTGGAGCTTATTACTGCTTGCAATATTATCTGGCCAACCGCGCGGAACTTAAATGTAACTTATGTCTATAACCTTGGTTCGTAATCCACAAGCAAGAATGAATAATGAATACATATTTGTTTTGGAAACGGTAATAAAATTATGTGTGTGTATTGACGTGAATTACTTCATTATTGCTATGAAACTAGTAAAATACAAAATAGTTGCGTTTTATGCATTTAATATAAATGCTTTAGACATTTATAATAATAACTTCTTTAGACCTAATTTAATATTGCAGTAACTCGTATTAAATCACTATTAATCTTTTTTCTTAATTAACATTAATGAACTATAGTTATAAGTATATAACTAGGAGTACATATTACATTTTAAAAAAATCTATCAGCATACATTATTTATTGAATTGTTTTCAAGAAGTATCGCTCCACGGGATTTTGGAACATACCGAACAATTTTGATAATGTCGTGAACACAAAAGAATATAGCAGGTCGATTAAAGCCATCAAGCTTGTAAAAATACACCTAAATCGCAAAGTACCTGTTTCCCTCAGTGGCAGGAAAACATAATTTAATTCTCAGTCGAACTGGCATGACGATAATGTATAATACAATGCCAATAGAGTACACCTTCTTGGACGGCTCCAATGAATTGGTTGTCCGGTTGACAGCAGGCAACATGTCACATGCGAATTAATTATTCGAAATCAAAATTTATTACTCCAACTCCATCCGGAAAACAATGGCTATTATGGCTTGAGTCATGCTACTTAAGCCGTACCGATATATCGAGATCTAATAAAAACTCCTTTGGCCAGCAGTAAATGATTATTAATTGTTTAAATTTATAAGCAAAAAGAAAATTTGTTGCTCCTACTCTTTTCGAAAAACAATGGCTAATGTACCTTAAGATTTATGCTACATCAGCTATAGTAGCTATACCCATATCTCCGGATCTAATGTAATTAAAATGTAAAATGATTTGAAGTAAAACTAAAATGTTTAGGTGTTTTGGTTATTTCCATTTTAAGGATGAATGCCCAACTTCAATATCAACATCCATATTTAAAATGTGAATCAGTAAACCATAACGGCCGATTTGATATTAATATTGTCATACTTACTGTCTTTAAAGGTCAACATAAATAAGACAGCTGCTGCTGTAAAAAGTACACAGAAAACGTCAAGCCACAAACCAAAACATCTCGTAGAAGCCAAGAATAAGTACCATGCTGAACTGTGGTTGTCTTGAAAATTATCAAATTCATGAATCAGTTTATTCTGAGCTGAAAAGGCTCTTATTGTAGTTAGTCCTTGGTATGTTGTTGTCAGATGACTTAGGATAGGACTTTTCGCTGAAATAATATATGTTATTAATGAAATGATTTACCAAACTTAAAGAATTTGATGATTTTATTAAGTTATTACTACACAAATACAATTACGAAATATAACCCGTCTACTATAAAAAGCGTATGCTTTAAATATTATATTATGCACATGACCCATAATAGTCGCTAGCCAGGGGCAGAGGGGGTTGTTGCACGCCCTAAACCTCTCTTGGAACTTCGTATGAAATAAAATTTATAATTATTTATTATAGTTCGTACTTAATGTAATAAACACACACTGAATAAAGACTGTTGTTGTTACATTTCTGATTTGCCCTCATCTAGATCGAAAACCAGTCTACTTGCCCCCTTCCTTCCCTGCAAGCTTGAACCTGCCAATTTGACGCACACCAGAACAAAAAAAAACTGGCGAAGTCCCTGATAAATAACCTGAGATTATAATATTTTGGTTAATGTACGCCAACATTTGTAGTCCATAAGTATTCATAAGATTGAAAAGTCACAGGATTTTAGAATATGAAAATATCCCCTTCTGATTTTTCTTAAAATGTAACATTTAGAATATGTTAACAACATTAGAAATTTAATTTAATGTTGAGCCAATCGAATATTAACAGAACCACTAGTTAACTATTTACTGAACTCCCGAGCCTCGTCGATACATATTTCGTTGATTGTTTTTCAAACAGCCTGTAATTTTCGGACTAATTTAGGAAATGATTTAGTCCATGTTCATTCAGGAAAATAAATAATGAATTTCGAGAAGAATTCCTTTTTTGTAGAGTAAAATTAAACGTTGTAACACTATCTATTATCTTAAAATAATAAAATGAATTGGTCGTCAATTATCATTATCATTTACAAACCCGACATATTTACTGATTTCTACTGATTTTTCGCCGAGCCTTCTACTGAAGAAACAAACATCTATTTCTGACCACTGCACTGACGGTGCATAAAATACAATGTCACTCCCATAAGTAGTATGTTAATTACCATTTCTAATGAGTAATGTTAATATTTTCCTCATATTCTCAATATGGTGAGCGTAGTGTAACTAATGTGTGTATGAGGTTTTTCACTACTGTTGTTTTCTGCATGATGGGATAGTTCGAGCCATAGTTCAGAACTCTCGTTGAGTTTGATATACCAGTTTGTTTTTAAACTACCATCTACCTTTCTTAACACCATATATATATATATATATATATATATATATATATATATATAAATCGTTAGTTTCTTGCCTTACTCCTCCATTGCATATTATATTCTGTCATGAGCACTGTTGAAATACTTACGAGACTATTTCTTTCATATTTTCATCAACTTACAACTTATACCATGTAATCTTGAAAGGTAATATTTCTTTTACCTTATACGTTATGTAATGCAACTAAACCAGCTAGTGTTATGCTAACAGTTTTGCCCATACTTCTTCGATCCAATTGTAATATCATCTTTTTTCAAATGCAAAATAAGTATTGTCAATACAGAATTCAACTAACTGTACTTTTTGCTTATCATCAATCAACACCATATTGCAACAGATTCTGTGGGTTCTCATTATAAATGTGCACACTCACACCAAATATTTTTATTTTAATCAAGACAAACAAATAATTCATTGTTTACAAAATGACTAATACTACAGCTGACTTCTTTTGTCTATTCAATCACACGAATATAAACTCAATCAACTAACTGTCCAACTTGTACGATCGTCGTCTTTTATAATTGGCGTTGAATATACCGGAATTTCGATGGTTATTTCTTTGTCGTTTGTTGAGCGATTTTCAGAAACCTTGTCGAAATTTCCACTCGACCTTGTGTTGACCTTTTTTATTAGTATTTCAGCCCGCTTTATGTTTACGTTGTTTTTATCGAAACGATTAATTTATAATGTTTCTTAATTTTGCTCTTTAGCGGTGTAGAATGAATTTTATAACAATATAGTCAATAATGGCAATTTATTCCCTTTAAGTAGATCACCGTTCCTACAAACACGAAATAAAATCAATAATAACAATGTATAGTTCAAGACTATTGATGTAGACAGCATCCCATCAGGGCAAAAGTACTGATATATATGTTATATCAGTTAATTCCATCGACTTATATGAAAACACCTAGCAACAAGTTTCCAGCTGACTCAGCATAACATGTGTCGTCTCCAGTTACCCGCAGACGAGCATCCGTGAGAACTGCAAGCGCAGCGAAACCTTAGTCAGCGTTCTTAGGTTATAAATTATACTTTTTCCTTATATCATTATTCATTGTTACTTACAAAGTCTGTCTAGTTTAACACGTAATTTTGTCTTTTTATTGTTATAAAGTTTTAATGTTATTTTCAAGTTATTATTTTTATTAAAAGTATTGTGCAACTATAAATAAAATGTTTTTTAAAATGAGAAATTTTGAAAGAGTGATATAACAAATTGGCGCGGTCAGTAGGATCCGTCTAACGTTACTAGAACACGAGTACTCTAACTGGTAGCGGCGGATTCCTATCCCTGAACGGAACAACGAACCTGGAAGAAGTCCTCACTGCAATCAAACGTAGAACACGGCGCTTTCAATGTTCCTGTTGATGTAAGTAATGGTGAATCGTCATTCGTTTTAAGTAAATATTATTTGATTTATTTTATTGAGCATTGATTTTTAATAATTTGATTTAATACATTTGATTTGATTAATATTTATTTATTTTATTATTTGATTTTTATATATTTGATTTGAATGAAATATTGATCCTGTTTCATTTCTTGAATTATTTGATATATCTATTTGATTTATTTTTATTGACATTGATATATTTGATTTACATATTTTATTGATTTATTTATCCATATGATTAACTGATTTATTTGAAGTATTGATTGTAATTGCTTTACATTTTATACCATACTGTTCTATCGTTCAAACAATCGTTAATTCCCACTAACGTATTCTACAGTTCATTAATTTTCTACACCTTTTAACATTTTATTCTATAAACTTTACACTCCAATTTCATTTATATCAATAAACATGGAACAAGCTTCACCAAATTCAGGTACACCTGAAACAGAAAGATACCGGTTAACGGAGATATTTTCCGTTATACCCGAATTTGAAGGCGACCAAATTTCCTTGGGAACCTTTATATATGCGTGTCCATGCGCATATAATATGTCCACGGTGGATCAAAAATATTTGTTAGTGATCCATATCAAAAATAAACTCAAAGGGAAAGCGGCGCAGTTGATAAATTCAAGGAACCCCGGATCGTACCTTGAAATCAAACAACTACTGACATTGCATTTCGGAGATTCTCGTGATCTCTCTTCCCTTATTCACGACTTACAACGTCTGAAACAACTTTCAAACGAGTCTCCATTAACATTTTATAATCGACTCCAAGTCTTGAGTGCGAAAATGAACTCCTGCATCCACAAAACGGCTGGATTTAGTCCAAAACAAAAAGACGCCCAGACCACTCTAGTGGATACTATGGTCATGAATACCCTTCTTACGGGAATAGAACCCCCTTTAGGTCAAGTTATACGTGCCAGTAACCCAAAAGATCTTCTAGAGGCACACTCCCGGATTAGAAGAGAACTTCAACTTCCTTATTTCGAGGATCAGAAAACGAACAAATCTGTTCCTCTCAAACCAAATTTCACAACCACCTAAGTGTCTTCATTGTGGTCGATTAGGCTACATAGCCGCAAATTAACACAAAATAGTTCTCACAATTTATTCCAAACTATAGCCCAAATCCTGTTGGGCCTAATCAACAAACAAGGCAAATTTCCCTACAAACACACCCCCTGTTCAACAAGGACAACAATTTCGTCCACAAAACTTTCAGAGACCCCCTTTTAGGTCTCAAATGAACCCTAACTATTATCGCCCATCCGTAATACAAAACAATCCTAATAACCGTTCTGAAAGGACACACCATTTCAATCAACACCAAAATGTTTACTCGAATTGTTCAGACTACAATTATTATACGGATGATAACACATACGATTATGAGGGTGATCTTCAAAATCATCCTATCGTTGAACAAACTTTTGATACCCCTATCGATTTTCTAGCGCTTCCGAGCCTAGACCAACCTCCCGATTCGACAACAACTTTGTGCGAAGTCAAAACCCAAATTCAAAATCTGAATCTGGACGATTTGAACCCCGACTTGAACTTCCCGGAGTATTTCTCTAAGTCCCCTTCTTACCGTTAATTCTAATAACCTTTATTACATTCTTGACGCTTCTTCTAAATTCAAACTACTTATTGATACCGGAGCTGGTATCTCTATCTTCAAAGAAAATACCGTAAAGAATTTCACCCACAGATCTCCTGAAAGGGTAACGATTCAAGGTATTACCCATGAAAAAATCCCTATTTCACAATCTACCCTAATTCCATTCGCTCCACGTAACCCACATAAAGTTTTCATATACGATTTGGACATCGAGTATGACGGCATACTAGGTTTAGATTTTCTTGAACACTATGAATGCATAGTTGACTTAAAAATCTAAACAGCTAATAACAAATTTTAAAACCATCCCTTTACACAAAGTTCCCGATAACGATCAACCCTTGACTGATGTACCCCACACACCCAAATATTAACTCACAAACACCCACACAAAACAAAATAACTATTGAGGCACGAACAGAAAAGATATTTAAACTTAAATGCGATCTTTCTGACATCGACGCCATCTTACCAACTCAAGAAATTGACAGAGTACAACTTCCAAACGCACTCGTACACATTAACTTAAAAGGTGAATTTCTAACTTCCAACTCTAACGCGATGCCCAAAACAATAACTTTTTCTGATTTAAAACTGGAACCACTTGACAAAACTCACTCTCTTCTGAATTTCAATACAGACGATTATCATGAATCCCAATACATAGACAGAAACTCGACTATTAGACAACAAATTAGAACGAACATCTAAATGACGAAGAACGCGAACAAATCACTGATCTTTGTTTGGAATTTCAAGACATTTTCTATCTTGAACGTGACGTCTTGACTTTCACTAACGAGGTTAAACATTCGATTGATACGAATAATGCAAAGCCCGTTTTCACTAAATCTTATAGATATCCTCAAATTCATAAAGAGGAAGTGAAAACCCAAATTGGAAAAATGCTTGAACAAGGTATCATTAGGCACTCCTCATCTCCTTGGTCCTCCCCTGTATGGGTCGTCCCCAAGAAGCTCAATGCTTCTGGCAAACAAAAGTGGCGAGTTGTTATCGATTACAGGAAATTAAATGAATTGACTGTAGACGATAAATATCCTCTGCCAAATATCTCCGATCTTCTCGACCAACTTGGAAAGTGTCAATATTTTTCGACACTGGATCTCGCTTCCGGGTTCCACCAATTGGAAATCAAAGAGGAAGATATTCCTAAGACTGGCTTTTCTGTCGAAAATGGTCATTACGAATTCGTTCGTGCCATTTGGTTTAAAAAATGCACCTTCTACTTTTCAGAGGGTCATGGACAATATTCTTCTGGGTATCCAGAATGAACGTTGTCTCGTCTACATGGATGATATCATCGTCTACTCTCCGACCATCCATGAACATATTTCCCGGTTAACAGAAGTTTTTAAAAGACTTCGGAAGTCTAACCTTAAAATTCAACCTGATAAGTGCGAATTTCTTCGTAAAGAAGTGGCTTATCTTGGCCATCTTATCACAAAAGAAGGTGTAAAACCAAACCCTTCAAAGGTTGAATGTATTCAGAACTTTCCGCAACCCCAAACTCCGAAAGACATCAAATCTTTTCTTGGTCTCGCTGGGTATTACAGACGCTTCATACCAAATTTTGCGAAGATCTCTAAACCTCTGACTAAACTAATCCAAAAAGACGTCAAATTCATCTTTGACGCAGATTGCAAGTCTTCCTTCAATGAACTGAAGCAAGCCTTTGTATCTGACCCAATCCTGATATATCCAAACTTTGAAGAACCCTTCCTGCTCACTACTGATGCTAGTGCTTTTGCTATTGGAGCGGTTCTTTCTCAAGGCCCTGTGGGAAAAGATCTCCCTGTTGCATACGCTTCTCGCACCCTCTCTGCTGCAGAGACACGATATTCCACCATCGAACGAAAATTGTTGGCCATAGTTTGGGCTGTTAAGCACTACAGACCGTATCTTTTTGGGAGAAGGTTTACACTTCTGTGTGACCACCGTCCGTTTACTTGGCTCTTTTCCATCAAAGCTCCTGGCAGTCGTCTAGCCAGATGGCGCCTTAAGCTAGAGGAATACAATTATAAGATCGAGTACAAGCCCGGCAAGGTAAACCAAAACGCAGATGCTCTTTCTCGCATCAAAATCAACCATTTCAAGCAATGTGCTGATTTCCTTTCCAAAATCAAAATTTTCGCTAACAACGAAACCGACTCCGAACAACCTGAAAACTCTGACAATGACGACGAACATGACGAAAGAATTATCGCTGAGTTTAATCGATTTGTTCAACTCTACAAAACTGAGTCAATAATCGATTACTCTAAAATTGAAATATCCAATTCTCAACTTCTAGACAAGTCCCACAAAAGCATAGTTACATTCTTTTGGCAAAACAAAACTAACGACTTACACGACAAAATTATTGATGACTTTTTCGAAGAAGAACCTAATTTCAGTAATGACACTCTTAACATCATGGCCAGTAAAACAGTCAGGCATAGAAAGTACTTAGTTGTACCTTTGCCCTATGACCCTGAAACTGTCGTCTCGCATCTTTTCAAAATTATTTATAACAACCAAGATCAATTCAACAACTCCGAAACATACTGCATAGAAAATAACATAGAACTTCCCATTCTTGAAATTCTATCTTTCATTTTCTCCGACAAAGAAATCAAACTCAAAATCTGCCAAAACATTGTTACAACTCCTACCGAAGACGAAATTCCTATAATAATACAACAATACCACTCTGGTAAAAACAACCTCCATCGTGGCATTAACGAAACCATCAGACGTATTAGGGAAAAATACAATTGGACCGGTTTAATTAAAACTGTAGAACAATTCATCAAATCCTGCGAAACTTGCCAAAAGCTAGTTCTGTAGGAAAAACCTAAGTGCACCTTTTGTTATTACGGAAACACCCAAGACTCCTTTGAACGTATTAACATTGACATCTTCGAGTATCCATCTAGAAATCATGCACTGACTATTAGGGACGAACTCACGAAATTTACACAAGCCTACCCCATAAACGACAAAACAGCTTCAACTGTCGTAAACACCCTTTTGATTTTCTTTCAACATTACGGAACTCCACACACATCCATTGTGACTATGGACGTGAATTTGACAACAGCTTAATGCGGGATCTATGCCAACTATACGACATAAAACTGACTTTCTCCAGCTTTCAACATCCCGAGTCAAACGGTTCTATTGAAAGATTTCACGCGACCTTAGCGGAACATCCAGACGAACATCCATTTAATGTCCTCCCTTATGCCATCATATGTTATAATAACACGAAAAATAAAACCACCGGTTTCACGCCCTATTAACTCATATTTGGGCACACTTCAAGTAGGCCTCCAGAAACCCTTTACAACCAGGAAAAACTTATTTCGAAATACGTAACAGACCTAAATAACAGAATGGACTATTATTACAGACTCGCCCGTGCTAAAACCGAAAGACAGAAAGAAAAATCTAAAGTGCGATTTGACCAACACGTTTCTACTAAACAACCCGATTACAAAGTAGGCGACAAAGTTTACGTAAATGTCAATTTTAAATGTCATAAATCAAATTTTCATTTTGCAATCTACATCAATAAATATAAAGCCATTGACAACGAAGTCAGAATAGACTTTGAAACGTTTGGTATTCCTGCAATATACGTCGTTTTATTTCTATTGTGGTGTTATTACCCAAAAAAACATAAAAAGTAATTTACGTAAAAGAGTCCCAAATCAAAAACAAAGCCGAAAACAAATTCAACGGCCCCTTCGAAATTACCGCAATACGAAAGAACTCTGCCACCGTCATAAATTTGCAAACAAACCAAATAACTAAAGTTAATTTTGACAGACTAAAACCTTATTTTGAATAAATCAGATTCCTGTTTTCAGTCGTTTCAACAGATAACAATACTTTGTGGAAGCCTAAAATTTCTAATCAAATGGTCCGTGAACCTTCGACAATATACTAAACAGACTTTTAGAAACTATTAGCGACAACAAAACCAACATTAAAATCTTCAAATCAAAAGTACAGACTCACGTAACCCTCCTGAAACAAATATCTAAATCTGTTAACATCAAATATACAGAAATCTTCACTGACACTGAGACTTACAGTACCAACAGAAAGAAACGCGGACTCATTAAAGGACTGGGATCAATTTGGAAATCTATTTCCGGTAACTTAGATGCAATAGACGGACAATACTTTAGTGACACTATCAATAAAATTACTAAAGACCAACATCAAATTGAAAACTGAATGAAACAACAATTATCCGTAACAACATCGGTCATTAAGAACCTTAACACCACAATTCAAAAATTTCAGTCCGAAGAGAAAATATTTTCGGAAAATATCGAAGCAATTAGGAAGTCAATTGAGTTCATTACAGACGATCTTGCTTTTTATGAATTTCAAGCCAATGTCTTGGATTTGTGTGAAAGCTTAATGGAAAGTTACGTATACATTGAAGATAATCTCAACGATGTATTAACTGCAGTCTCTTTCGCCCATCTAAAATTTTACATAGCTCAATTATAAACCCAGTAGACTTGGTCGACTCCCTTCAGGAAATATCACAGTCACTTCATGAAAATAACTTACCACTTCCAACCTATAGTTCAAATGTTGCTGGATACATCGAATAGAATTGGAAGCTTTTCAGATCAATACTAAAATTGTTTTTCTACTAAAAATTCCCTTAGTCAATCCTGAAACTTATACACTGTACCGCCTGTATCATATCCCAGTTTTGGATAATCGAACAGGATTTCACCATACTCTTCCAACAAAATTAAAATATATCGCGAGAGATGACGATTCGCTATTGTACGCATCTTTCGAAGACCTGAGTGACTGTAAGCCATTATCTAAAGAACATAAGATCTGTTCCAAAGTTATTCCACACACCATAGACAAAGAAGCCCTTTGTGAAGGACAGCTTCTTCGACAACCAGCAGCACTTCCACCAACGTGTGAACCTGTAATATTATATGCCGAAGAATATAATATTCAAGAGATTGACCCTAACCTTTGGTTAATCTCGATTTCTGGACAGTTGCCCATCAACATCAAGTGCAAGGGAGAAGATGTCGTTACCCAATCCATATCGACCAATTCTCTATTGACATCCAACCCAGTTGCAATGCCTTCATCGGAAATACCAGGGTCCATGCCAGAAGGACCACGAACAACGTTGACAACATCACATTTAAGAGTCATCCAGTCAACATCCCCTACAACTGTTGCGGCAACCTGCCAACCATCAGTCAACTTCCAAAGTTGAAACCCGTGAGGCTACAGGAATTGGATGCCAGAGACCTGAATATCGCTAACCATAAGCTTAGCCAATACTCCAGGGAATTGGAAAAGCTCCTAGACCAACCATTCTTGGAGAAACACACCTCCTGGTTCTTTCCGTCAACATCATCAGAAAGAAATTCCAGAAGCCCCCAACGATCAGCCCTTCTGCCTATCCAGCACCACCACCAGATCCATCAACCATCAAGCCCAGTGTAAAACTCCATAGCCTCCTTAGTCCTGTCGAAGATATTGAATTGCAGAACCTCCCTTAAAAGTCGATGCTGTAGCATCAACTTTTTATTATGGATGGGAGTTGTTATATAAGTTAATTCCATCGACTTAAATGAAAACACCAAGCAACAATTTCCCAGCTGACTCAGCATAACACGTGTCGTCTCCAGTTACACGCAGACGAACATCCGTGAGAACTGAAAGCGCTGCGACACCTTAGTCAGCGTTCTTAGGTTATAAATTATACTTTTTCCTTATATCATTATTCATTGTTACTTACAAAGTCTGTCTAGTGAGTTTAACACGTAATTTTGTATTTTTATTGTTATAAAGTTTTATTGTTATTTTCAAGTTATTATTTTTATTAAAAGTATTGTGCAGCTATAAATAAAATCTTTTTAAAAACAGAAATTTTGAAAGAGTGATATAACATATATATATAAGGGTCATTCCAACGAATTTCGAAAAATGTCGTTGCATGTGGTCCTCGGATTTCTTTCAAATTTTATTATGTTATTGGTCTATACGAGAAAAGAAGGCTTGCCCAATTTTAGGCTTCATTTTTTTTAAGTGTAATAGAGGGTTTTTTGGTCGATTTTTCCCTATTTTCAAAAATCTGCCAAAAATAGAGTTTTACAAATTTATTCAATTTTTCTGCTCCCACGGTTATGCAAATTGCTTGAAAACCGGCTATTCTGAATTTTCGAAAATTCTGAAAGCACTACACGATTGAGCTTGAAAAGCTTACTTTTATGTTTTTTATGAGTTAGATTTAATTCAAAAATGACAAAGTTATTCGAATCCAAATTTTTGATAATTTCCAATAATCGCATTTTGTCCTATTTTCAACGTTTCAACACTCTGTTTGACCAAGGGCAAAAAAATTAATTTTCTTTAAATTTTAAAGGCTTTAATTTTAATGTATTTACATTAGATTTTTTACATATCAACGATTATATTTAAATTTAGTTAATAAATTCACAGCATAGAAATTATCATGTTTTTACAATTTTTAACCATTTCAACGAGACGCGCTCACTCACACCTAATGTCGAGGGCAGCCTTTAAAATATAGAACGCTCTATATAAGTAAATAATGTCATAGTATAATAAAAGATCTTTAATTTGAATGTTTTGTAAAAGTAAAAAGGTGTACGGTAATTTAAGTTATGGAACTCTTAATACACTTTCAACATCTAGGTATCAAATCTGTGAAGTCAGTTAGCCAAATTTCAAAATATTTTTTTTCAATTGTTATAGCCCGGTCATATACCATAAAGAATTTGCTTTCAAAAACAAACATAAATGATTTTTTAATGATTAAGTTAATTCTTTGACACGTTTTAGTACAATTTAAGGCATAAATTTTACAAATCACTCATCATCTCGTAAATTTATTCGTATATTTCTTGTTAATTACTTAGCCGATTTTAAGAATATTCTTGGTGCAGCTACAACGTTTATTTTTTATTATTTTTGCGTTGAACACAGAAAATTAAGTAATTTTTACAGTTTTATGGATGATCAGTAAATTCGGATAAATTTTCAGTTAATAAGGATTTTTTGATTTATTTATGCGGCATTCAGAAACAGCTCAAGAGGTATCTTCATGAACTATTTTGATTTATGACGTATTAAATATTGGGATAAAATAAAATCGATTTAATGTGCCACATTCTGAACTTCTAACATAATAAGTGCTTTGAGTTCCCGCGAAACTGATTTTCATTACTGACATAATGCTTCCACTATGTAAAAACAAAAAAAGTTATCAGAGCCAAAGTTACCATATACGCTTCTTTGAACTGTTACTATCTACCAATAGTTTTAAATTGGTACTAATTGTAGATGAAATTATGTCTCTGTTGGTTGTTCTTATGTCATTAAGTAACAATGTATATAGTCATTATGGTTCATTGCAGTGTGCATTGTAGTAGATCTCTATGCATCTATGTATGACTCCTATATGCTACCACTCGTAAGGGGAAGTCTCATTGACCAAATGAGACCAAAAGTAGTTGCTTTTGCTTGTATATTGTATCTCTGTTTCTACTATTCGACCTGATGTGCGCATCTGCAGTAACCAATCAATGACTTTATACTCTTTATTAACTTCGTCACATGGCTTATTTAATACGGTAAGAAAATTTAAGACACATAGATATATTTCTGCACAGTGACGATCTCATTCCTCTCCAGTTCCCTCTAGTAACATCGTACTATTAAATATAAATATTTATTTAAGTGTGCACATCTTTTCTTCAAATATACTTGGCATATTAGATTTCAAAATAAATCAGATAAGCCCCATCATCTAGTATATCAAATAAAAACTTTAAAGTAAGAATTTCAATGCAACATAAAATAATTTAAGTAAACAATATTCCAACAATTACAACAATCTTAATGAAAATCGTTGAAATAACCAACGGTAAATTTCAATTTGTTGAATAGTCCAATATTAATTTTTGCATTTTTTAGTAAAATTTTACTTATTCTCTATTGATACCAGTTAACTTATTATTATTATTTCAGTGTTTAAATGTTGACACAGTTTATCCAAATGAGTTAACGGTGAATATATTTATATTAAAAGTTTTCCTTTTTTAACACTAATCACTAATATCACAAATATATTTTTTGACAATAATGACTAAGATTACAAATATATTTAACAGTAGTTATTGAAATTTTGAAGTAACGGAATGTATATTTACAAATGTCGGTGTTATGCTAGTCTTGACAACGATCATAATCTCTCACGAAAATATATTCCATTCTTGAAAAGGATAAACTTCCCTAGCAAAACTTGGTCACGCTACACTTCTTGGTTCCCTCCATACCTTCAGACGTGGACTTTCAGCAATGAGTTTAAAAGTAAATTTTCTGTAGGCCTCTAGCACCCAGTAACGGGCTATGTATCGTCTAGTAAGTCGAAACACTTTTAAAGGTCTTCATCTTAATTGTCAGCAGCAACTTTTCGTCAAAGTGTGTCCCCAAATCTTCCTTTCATAAGTTCGTCTAAAATGTGTTCTGACGGCTGGAATAGTTTATATTGCGGTTACGTAGTATAAAATTGAATATGTCGAGATCCTCTGTTGCGTTTGTGACTCTTATACATCTACCACCTGGTCTAGTCACAATTAAAGTCTTTTGGAACCAGTGCCCTACCAATCAGAAATTGCGCCTAAAACACTAATACATATTTTGTGGGAAACTAATTTCGCTAGGTAAATTATTGGCACTAAATTCTAACGACATTGAATATTTCTTTTTGGGGAAACTAATTTCGCTAGGTAATCTTATCAAAAGCTGAAATTCCCAGGCTTATTTGGATGAATATTAATCTGTTTATTTTGAAATTTCAAACTGACAAATTATAACATCTACTGTATTAAATACAGACAATAAGTTTTTAGATAGCTTTGAACGTCCATTCCTCAGTGATTATTTCTATAAAAAATTATGTTTATTGTACATTTAGAAGGGAGGGGGCTTCCAAGGTATTGCCCGTGAGGTTATCTCATGTCAACAAGGTATACTTTAAAATTTATCAAGGTACACTACATGTAGTATAAATTAGTAATAGTGAAAATTATGTTAATGCATGTTAGATGGGAAATTTGTGAAAATTAGTAACGAGCCGACTTCAAATGAACCTTTTCCCTTATAGTCTTATTTCGAAACGGTCTTATGTTTTTACCTAATTCCTTTTATCCCGACAGACGCTCTTAGAAGTAAAAGACGCTTTGTAAAGTGCTGAGGCGTTTATGAATTGAATATAGATTTAAGAGAAGTTTCGACTATTGACACGTTAGAACATTGTGACATGTTCAAAGTGCGATTAGTCTAGTTTAGAATATGTAAGGATATCTGGAAGTTCAAGGTGGGTGTACCTTAAGATTAAAAACAAGGATTTTTTTAATTGTTGGAAAAGTTAATTTAGAGGGGGACGAGTTTATCTGCATTTTATTATGCACCTTCTCTAACTTGTAGCAGGCTTAATGCGTTCGCGAAGGCCAATATAGAAACTAGAAGAAGAATTTAGCAATGTTAGAACATCTCAAACAAATTAAATACCATAGAAAAAAGCAGATACCCACATTTTGAAAAAAAAAACAGTGCATAATATTGTTTATACCGCAATTTAGCTTTTATGAATAGATTATGAATTTGACTAAACAGTCTATAGTATTGTTTATACCCCAATTTAGCTTTTATGAATAGATTATGAATTTGGCTAAAATGAGTCTTCACAAATTTGATACTTAGTTTTTTAAAATATCTTAATAATTCCATAATTTTAGTCCCAATACACCTAAATGCTTTTGAAAACGTTCTATTTAAAAATTTTCCATTGTACTATGACATTCTATACTAATATAGAGTATTTTATATTTTGGAGGCTGCCGTCATTGAGAACGTTTCTTTGAAATGGTAAAAAATCGTAAAAACATGATAATTTCTATGTTGTGAATTTATTAACTAAAATCAAATATAATCGTTGATATGTAAAAAAATGTAATGTAAATACATTAAAATTAAAGCCTTAAAAATTTAAAGAAAATCGATTTTTCTGCTCTTGGTCAAACAAAGGGTTGAAAATAGGACAAAATGCGATTTTTGGAAATTATCAAAAATTTGGATTCAAATAACTTTGGTGGTGCTTTCAGAATTTTCGAAAATTCAGAATGGAAATTTGTTGATTGGAGTCTGCTCACCAACACGACTACACCAATCACCTAGTCGCGCGTCAATCCGTTGCCCTGAGAATTACGATTACAGCCATTACAGGTTTTTAGAGTAACACGCTCTTTTTTACATTTATAACAGAATTTACCCCGAACCACAGCACATCCAACAGCGCGATGTCCTGCTTGGTTACACCTAAAACAAACAACATCCCTAGAACGATCTCGATTACTACTCCGAGACGACGACGATCCACTAACACTAGCCACGTCTACCTCAATATATGCCAAATCCGGTTCCAGAACACTTGTCTTCCTAGAAGGTGCGGAATAACACTCCATAAATTCCTTCCGCGCTTCCAGACGCTTACTCTTTCAGCTGAGAAATAGAATTAATGTTTACCAATGCCAACTGGTTCTGATAAAATGGAGCAATATTCCTCATCAGAATTTTTAGTTTGGTCTCCTCAGAAACTGAGCAAGTCAATCTATTGAAATACCCCAACATGATAGCAAGATAGGTTCCCATCGACTCATCAGGTCCTTGAGATCTCTTGCGAATCTCCTCAAAAAGCTTTTCATTGTAGGTGGAAGAAAGGTACTCTTCCCTCAACAAATCCGTGAATTCATAACAAGTACTAACCTCATCACGATAGGTCAAGTAGAACTGATAAGCCCTGCCATCAAATAAATCAATACCAGACTGTAAAAGATCATTCTTGGTTACATGCCTTGCAACCCTTAACTCTTCTACTTTTTCCAGAAAAGCACTTAACGAAAGACCTCTCCGGTCACCAGAAAATTTAAGGTTCCATTTACTAGGGGGAACAGGTTTAAACATAAGGGAAGTACCCTAATTAGCATTTGGAGACACACTCGATGACCTACGAGACGGGGGAATGGTTTGTGCGAACTGTGCATAATTTGCCGTACCGGCTATAGGAAGGAGCAAACTAACTTGAGGAGGTTCAACTTGATCTTGATCAGAAGAGCCCTTTACGCTGTTCGCATACAATCGATCCAACAGTAACAACGCTTCAGACAACACAACAGGTCTACGGGTGGCCTCGACAGGCAAGTTATCTATTCTACCCAATAAGTGAGAGATTTTACTTTGGAGCTTGCTAAAAGCATTACTCGTGGTGGATTCCTTGAATGACTGCACCTTTGGTCTAAGATCTTCCAACTTCCTCTCCACAGCAGTCAAATCTTCTTCTGGAGAAAATGGGTATGGCGGGTAAGTGACAGAGTCACCGCATTTCTCTAACCGCAACGCCATAGTCAGAGCATGACGCATCTGATCTACAGTGCCTGTAGCAATACCTTTTCTCACTACTTCATAACTTAACTCTTCCTGATTCAACCACTTCACCTGCATTTTCCTCAAAGCGATGATAACGAAATTTCTAAAAGACCAAACTAAACTCTTTTCATCAAATTGCAAATGATTCACCCTAAATAACGCTTTGGCCGAATCAAGTTTGTTGTTGTTCTGCCAATAAATAATAAATGAAATGGTAAAACAAATATAATATCAAAAATAATAATAATATATAGCACAAAATGTTCAATTAATGGCAATATCTAGATAAATATCAACAATAAAAATTAAATCATCTTAAACGTACCAGTCAATGGTTTGAAAATGCTAATATGAATAACATATAACTTGATTTTAAAACTGTGTATGCACGAAAAAAAAATCGTCCCCACACGTTGAGTGTTAAAAATTCTACTGGGTCAAAATTGCTATCGGGCCCCACACGTTGGTCGCCAAATTCTCACGCTACACGTTGGTGCTAAAATGCCACACCAATGTTACGTGACGCCAAATTTCTACCCCCCTAGTTATGCTAAGGGCAGAAGAAGGTATGTCCGGTAGTCTCAGTGAAGACGGGGGGTTCGTTTTATTTGAATGTATATGCCAGATTTTACTTGGCGGATAAATATAGATAAAGAGAAAATAAGGGCGCCAGGTAGATTCCCCCTATACCTTCTAAATACACATAATCAGGACACCTATCCGTCCTAAAATATTTGCTATAATAATTTTTGCTAATTTGGAGCGCTAAATTTCTAAATATAAATAAATAAATGTTGTAAAAAAGGAATAATAAGCACACCATAGTTCCAAAATATAAGTTTAATTTGCGCGAACAATCTAGTACAAGGCGCTAAAATATGCCATAGGGCACTCTATTAATGCAAAACAGTCTTAGAATGTTTAAGTTAACTATACCTAAAGAAAAAATGAAATGAAATAAATATACACTTAAGGACAGAGATTCAAACTGTACATATAAACATGTGACATCCTGAATAACCCGGATACAAATATTTAAACATTCCTCTAATACAATAAATCTAATCAATAGAATATTTAAATAAATTGTCAATATCAAACACTACATTAATGGGATCATAATTACCTGATATTTATCATTCAATAAAATTCAGAATTCCGACGTTGGTGTCATCTATACTACACTCGAGCTCGAGGGTAAGTGCAATCGATCAAAATAATAATAATAAACCCGATAGTAGGCTAATGGTCTTTACTTTCGGTTAACAAATTCCATCTTACTAATTTCAAATCAAATACTAAAGGTTTATATTATTATTGCAAAAATAACTGATAATGAAACAGTAACCAGACACACAAATTGTCACTTATCTGAAACCACAGCTGAAGCTGAAGTTAGAGTCCCTTGCGCTCACTCCACCACTGGAACTTTGATGATAGAAATACCAGAAATACAGTGTTCGTGTATGCACCATCAACTAGTTCATCTGCATGCTAAGTCCATGATCGGCATGATACCATAATGCCAAACCAGGTCTGTGTTCTAGTGTCGTAATAGAACAGCAAAATATAACCCCAATCTCACTGGATGGAGAACAAAACAGGAACGCAGCACGTAGAAACAAAAACAAATGGAAGAAATACGACAAAAGTAGAAAAAGAAGTGAAAGGAAGAAGAAAGAAGAACAAGAAGAACAAGAAGAAAGAACCCTAAAAAAAGAAGAAAATATCTATCAATAGTCTGACAATACGAGAAATCGGCTAGTGAACAAACAAAAATCACTTACCCTATCAACCAAAGGGGTTCTTATACCAAAGGTGTCATTGTGAGGGTGGCCCCAAATACCATGACCACTCTGAAGAATGACGCAACAACAGAAGTTTTCAAATCCTCACTGAGAGAAGTATCCCAGCAACTAATCAACAGTACTACAATATGCTGGAACACAATGTAGGGATTTCCATATAACTCCCGAACTCGGATGGCTTATCAAAAGCCAGTATAGTAGTGGAAAATCCCTTAAAAACAACTGCACGACTTCTCCAGTTAACCTCACACAATTTTCTCCACACGTACCGACTTCCCGCCTTGTCGACGACAATGACAACTGTCAAGAAACACACAATACCAACCAAAAGTATTCGATAAATCAATTCGTCTCAACAGGTCAAATTCAAACAACCTTCAAAAATAAATCAGAACGAAAAACAATAATAAGGCAAAATCAGCGCGCAAACGGTAGGTTATCGATCGCTAACGGAACGGACGAATAAAAGCAATATTTTGATCGGTCTTAAACGTGTTCATTTATACGGAGTAGCTACTGCAAAAATATAACGTAACAAGCACGGTGTTAAGGACTCCGAAGACGAGGATCCCTTTAGAAAAAAAGGGAGTGTACGAGATTCCATTTGCGGACTGTCATAAAACCTATGTGGGGCAAACTAAGAAAAGAATTCAAGCTAGACGTGATGAACACCAGAACCCCATAAGAAAACAAGAAAAAACAACATCCATTGCGGAACATGCCACCACGACGTTACACCGAATGGACTTTGAGAACACCAGAGTACTGGCAAATATATAACACCCGAAATCAAGACTCGTAAGAGAGGCAATTGAAACAGCGAAGAATTTATCGAAATGTTAGAAAATTCTATTAAACACCGTACCGGCCGGACCCGTCCTATAACAACTCAACCGAAAATAACCAATCAGCAAGAGGAAGGCGTGGCCACTCAGCATCAAGGGCCAATCACACGCAGCCGTTCACGGTGGCAACCGATAAGCGCCGAGCCGCGACTATTTAACCTGAAAATCTTAGTATTCCAGTAACTCGAAGCGAAAGCAGAAGGCTACGAGAATTATGCGAACCGACCTGAAGAAGACAAATTTGACTCTGCCGAAACGTCGTCATTTTACCATCGATCCCGGCAGGGATCAGTTATCAACTACGCGGATGAATTCCCGGAAACCACCTAAAACATTAGTGCCCGCGAAAACTTAAAAACATATATATATATATATATATATATATATATATATATATATATATGTTATGATATATTATATATATGTTAACGTGGGAACGCATCGTGTGAATATATTTCAGCTGACTTCAGCTTTTATTAAATTATAAATACAACCGAAGCGATCCCACGGTCGTCATTATAATACTTTATTTTGTCCAGTTAGTTTTTATATTAAATTTACATTTCATTATTTTTAAAAGTGTTAATTTTTATTTTTATGTTTTGAATAAAATATATTTTTTTAAGTATAAAGTGAAATCAAAGATATAATATATATATAGAAAAGCTGAACTTAAAAAATTAGAAGGAAAACATCATCAAACTGAATTAAAAAGACAATAACAATTTGAACAAGTAATGCAATTAGTAATGCAAATTAACGAAGCAGTTAATCAGAGAATGCAAATAGTGGAATCTGATATAAAGGAAATAAATGATGAAAATAAAATAGAAAGTTAGAAAGAAGTGGAAACAGAAATTTCAAAAATGTAAGACAAAGGAAATACAGAAGATTGTAAGTATCAAAGGTGCATTTAACAAACCACCCACATTTAATGGTAGTTCATCTTGACTAATGTACAAGTGGAAATTTGAAGCAGTAGCTGCAGCTACAGATGGGATAGCCAAGAAAAATCTACAGTACTCCTCCAAAGCATTCCTGTAGATGAACAAGCTAATTTCGACAAGATCATGGTATAGGACAATATACGACAACCAATCCTTGAGTCAAGTGTACCAGCAGTAACTGAGGGGGAAAACAAAAAAAAATGTAGAAAATTCTCAAGAATTCGACGGAGATTAGGCGTTTAGCACAGTTATCCAGATTCACCACAGAAAACTAAACAACAATTAGCCACACAAAGTTGAATAAATGATATCAGAGACTTCAAGTTCAAAGAAATTTAGGAGTTACTGGCATCAAGAAGAACAATAAGACTTTGCTGCGAGCTTTGGAGGTAGAGGCCGCTAGTCATAAACGTCACCAAGTCGAAGGTACCAGCAGTTTGCTTCAGGCAGGACGAATCCGAGTCACCCCTTCAGGCGTTGTTGTCTGGTATCAACAAACTACTCGAACGGTCACCACCAAGAACTAATATCAGAGGAGCCTGTTAAAGTTGTAGACGGACAGGCCATTTGCAACGTGATTACCGAGTGAGGTTATCTGAACGATCACCAATCAGTGGTAGCCAACAAAACAACTTCACCAACCAGAGAAACTCCGATCAATCAGTATAAGGGAGCGAAAGCTGACTAACCATCCACCAGCCACAAGGTCAGTATCCATCCGGGAATTTTCATCAGCTTAGTCATCAAGGGCAGCATTAATCGCAGATGTAGATGCTACATATAGGGGAGAACAGAATCTGGACTAGGGTCCTAGTAGGGGATATAGGTGATGATTTTGTAAAGGGTATGAACCTAATTAGCCAACATGGATTCATGTTCAACCCGAGATACGATGTTCTTCGATTCCTAAATGAGGAATTTTTATTGACCATCAATAATTTCGCGACCTGTATCGAAATCGTCAACCAGAAATCTTGGAAGAACGGACAAGCTTATTCATGTGCAGCTAGAAACAAATCCCACAGGATTTCATGTGCCGCTCACAAGTTGCGTTGAACGAACAAGACCAATTAGAGTCCTCAATATGTCTAAGAACGATATCTGAAATGCCAATGGTGAATAAATAACTTGTTTCGATCCAAAAAATCAATTTACCTTAAAGTACTGGCAAATTTCGAATAGTCAGAATGTACTACTGAAGAAGAATACCACCTAGGCGACTATCATTGGGGTAACAACAGGCAGTTGAGGGAAATATCGTGTCTATGTTTCAAAACGCAGTTATTGGGCTAATCATCAGCCCATGGTCTGCTACTACTGTAGTTTTAGTGAAAAAGTAGGAAGGAGACCTTTTGTTGGAATCCGGAATGTGAATCAGTTTTTAGACGACTGAACGCGGAACTGTTCCAGTCAAATTCTAGGGTTTCCTACACGATGCGGCAAGTTCGTCTTAGATACTAACGCCAGCAACATAGGTGTGCAAGATGAACTACTAGCAATAATCAGGGCTGAATACCATTTTCACAAATATCTGTATGGTCGTAATTTTTTAACCAGAACCGACCATGCCGCTCTCAAATGATTGTTGGATATGAAGACACTGGAAAGACAACTGGAGAGGTAAATGGAGAAATTACAGCCAATACGATTTCAAGGTTGAACACTGTTTCGACCGTTTGCATAACAATGCCAAAGCCTTGTTAAGTAGACCCTGAAGAGCAGAAGAGAGGAAGAGGAAGGCACCGAGGCCATGATGGGACGAGGTAGCGGAATACTCTGGCGTCGTGAAATCATTTTGTGCAAATGGGACTCTCTAATAGTAGAGAATGGAATGTTGAAACAAGTTTGGGAAAGCACTGACGGCAGGGAAACCAAGTCCCAACAGGTAGTTCCAAAGTATATAATGGGATTACCGAAACAAAATGTGGTAACGGTATTACTGGTTAAATTACTTCGAAGGCCTCAGAACCTGCTGCCCGAAATTGACATCTATGCAGCCAGTAAGGGCCCCAATAAGCCTGAGTCTGAGAGGGGGAACAAATACGTTCTAGTAGCAATATGTTACTTCAACAAATATCTTGAAGTATATGCTTAAGTATGTATTTCAAAAGATCTGTTCGATGTTAGGCATCTAGAAACGAGAACCACTCCCTTGCATCCGCAATCGAACGAAATGGTAGAAAGATTCAACAAGATCTTGGTACAACATGTATCCAAGGTCGTCAGCAACAACCAGCGTGACTGGGATGAGCATGTTCTCTTATTTCTGTTGGTCTATAATTCAGCCGTATACTACAGCACAGGACTGACTCTCCTGTCAGAGTAGTATTCGAAGAGGACCCGAGACTATCATTTGGCTCATCAGAAAAACCGTCCCAAGAAGTTGATGATTATGTCGACCAACTCCGATAAAGCATGGTGGCTATACGCGAACTAGCTCGGATGTAAATGTTGGCAACCAGCGATCGAATGAATGCACGTTACAATATCAAAGTAAATTTATTCGTGTTTCAAGGTCGAGATAAGGTGATACAATCCCGAGATGAGTAAAGGCAAGCCTCCAATGCTCATACCAACTAAGGATGGGACATATAAAGTAGTTAAAACGATCAATGATGAAGGTGGTCTACTTGGGTCGACTATCTCCCTATCTATCAAGAAGAGGACCAATATGATCGGGACCATCAGTATTAGTGCTACAATATTTAATTGACGGTATATAACAGCAGAATTCTCTCGAAATTATTCACCCTAGTAAAAACTAACTCACCCATAAACAAAACTTTTAGCAAAAACGCATTTCTAGTCTTTTACCATTCCATTCGAAAGCTAATCGTTATGCACTTTAGACAGACAAGGAAGGATGCTCCGAGAATAATCGAGAGATACAAATGGGGTCGCACGACAGGAGCAGTTCAGTAGTGAAACAGCTGATGGTGAAAATAAAGAAAATTTATTTCCGGTGTAAATTAATTCTTTAAAACCCACGTTTCGTAATAATAGAAAAAGGAAAAAATATTATGTATATGCATCTCTACCATAATGGTGATTGGTATTAGCTAGTACTGCAAGTTCAAACAGCACTGTGTCTAATCAATACTTGTCTTCTAAAATATTCAATAACACCACAATAGAAATAAAACTACGTATATTGCAGGAATCGTTTCAAAGTCTATTCTGACTTCGTTGTCAATGGCTTTATATTTATAATAAATATGCCATTGACAACGAAGTCACTTTGAAACGTTTGGTATATAATAAATATAAAGCCATTGACAATGAATCAGAATAGATTGAAATACGTAATTTGGTATTCCTGCAATATACGTAGTTTTATTTCTATTGTGGTGTTATTCCCCAAAAAAACATAAAAATAATCAATACTTGACAAGAAAATATAACAAAACGTAGTCGCCAAACACTAGCAACGTAAAAAAATGGGCTATATAAATTCGTCTTCCATAATTATGCAACACCTATACTTAACCGTGTAAAACAAGTAAATCTTGTTACTTAAGTGGTTGCAATTAAAAAAAAGTAGAGGTGATAACAGATTTTTTTAGGCTTTGTCTGAAATACTACATTATATCAAAACCAAACAAATAAACCATATTTAACTACTTGAAGCTACATTATTGGTTTACGGGTCACAAATATTTTTATTTTAAATACATTCTTGCACACTTTAAGCTAAATTATTATTCTTATTTTTTAACATTTTCTAAATAAAAACTTACTAACAGCTTCCAAGCGCTTTAAGTTCCGACTAGTTTTGACATAAACCACTCTCATAAGGTAAAGTATTACCATAAGCGTAACTGATGGAATTAAGAGCCATGGGTCTACAATAGCAGATAATACTATAGTTCCAAATAGAATCAAAAAAATCTGAAATTAAAAGTGTTTAAAGCATAAGTAATTAGTTAAAATTTGTCATATCAAGAATTTATAATGTTATAAATTTCTATAATGCTGAAAAAGCTTCTAAACGGCTACAATAGATAATGTTCTATGAAAGTCTCAAACTGCTTCTCGTCTTTTCCATAATAAGAATACAGATAGGGAAATCAGATATAATCAAAGAGATAAATGATGAAATGAGAGTAGTAAAAAGTTCAATTGATAGTCTTGAAAACAAAGTAGGTGATGACATCAGTATTTTCCAAAATAATATATACTCACTGACAAAGAAATCGCAACACCCAGAAGGAGACGTTTAAATTTAATATTGTTTTGGTAAAACATAGATGCTATATTAAGGAGTAAATTATGATGATTTGGTAAAGTTTAGTGAATTTTTTTCAAGTAAATTTTTTTATCCATTGATTTTGTAGTCGTTTTTGTATTTTTTTTAATTTACCAAAAAAATACTGATGGGATCCAAAATTGATGTTTAGTAATGTTAAAATGCCTAGATTACGTGTACGCCGAATGTATCCCCAGTTAAGTGAATTTGAAAGAGGCACGAACAAAAATCCAACTACTGTTATGAGATGTTATCAAGCGGAGAAGAGTATGAACCGGACGTCGAGGGGGCACAAATGAAGTTCAAGATCGATGTCTAAGACTTCTGGCCTTTAGAGACCGATTCCCAACAACTAGAAATTTGGCTAATGAGTGGTTAGGAGATCAAGGTTTACCGCCGTATAAGGTCTTTTGGACTGCAGCATTATCGACCCCATCTTGTGCTACCTCTGACCGCTAAACATCGACGGCAACGACTACAGTGATACAACGAACGACATCATTGGAATGTAGAATGAAATCAGGTCGTCTTCACTGATGAATCTCAATTCTGCTTGGGTGGTCATGGTAACCGAAGGGTGAAAATGTACACCGAAGAGTAGGCGTTATGGTATGAGGTGCTATTGCACATGGAAGTAGGTCATCTTTAGTCGTTGTTCGAGGCAACATGACAGCGCAACGTTATCTTCAGGAAGTAGTGGAGCCGTATGTACAGCGAGTACATACGGCTTATGAACTTTTTTGAAGAGATCGATGTGAATCTGTTTCCCCGATCTTTCGCCCATAGAACATGTTTGCGATATGATGAGTAGAAGGCTCAGAAATTTACCGCTGAGCATCGACGATAACGACTACAATGGTGCAGAGAACGACAACATTGGAATGTGGAATGGTATCAGGTCGTCTTCGCTGAAGAATCTCGATTCTGCTTGGGTGGACATGATAACTGAAGAAGTTTTAGACGACGTCGAGGAGAAAGATGTCAACCTCAATTTCATGTTTAGCGACGTGTACACCGAACAGTAGGCGTTATGGTATGGGGTGTGTTTGCATATGAAAGTAGGTCATCTTTAGTCTTTGTTCGAGGCAACCTGACAGAGCAAGGTTATCTTCAGGAAGTAGTGGAGCCATATGTACTCCCTTACGTTAATCGGCTCATGGATCCCATATTTCAACAAGACAATTCTTGAAGAGACTCATGTGAATTTGTTGCCATGGCTGCCCAGATCATCCGATCGTTCGTCCATAGAACATGTTTCTGATATGATGGGTAGAAGGCTCGGAAATTTACCCCAGCCCCCATGGACTTTGGAGGTTCTAAGACATGAAATTGAAGTAGCTTGGAATAGTATTCCTCAAGAAAAAATAGCCCACCTTATTGAAGCAATGCCAGAACGTGTTGGGAAATGTATGAGTAACCGTGGTGGAACAAACACATTAATAAAAACCTTAATAAAAAAAATTATACTCCTTGGTATTTTTTATTCAAATTTTAATCCTTTAGTCCTTACTATGGCATCTATGTTTTACCAAAACAATATTAAATTTAAACATCTCCTTCTGGGTGATCCGATTTCTTTGTCAGTGAGTATATAAAGTGATATTCGAAGTGTATAATTTGGGGATTAAACTAATACAACAGGACTTGCACTGAGAAAAAGGTCAGAATTAGTGTGTTCAAAACATCCGTTGGAAAACCACCCAGCTTTAATTTCATTTCAGGTTGGTCTATATACTAATGGCAATTTGAAGCAGTGGCCGCAGCTCACGGGTGTGAGAGCCAAATTTACCTCTCTTTTAATTTCTCGTGATACAGCATTGAACATCTCCAGAGCATCTCGATGGAACAACAAGGTAACCATGACCATGTAATTTTGGTCCTTAATAAATAAGATATTGAGTCAAGCATACCAAGTTAAACTTAGTAAGAAAACACAAAAATCTGGAGAAAGTCTACAATAATTTTATGCAGACATTAAACGATTAAAGCATTTCTTATCTAGATGTACCAGAGTAATTAGCTACATAACATTAAAGGTGTTGCAATTAAAAGAAATCTGAGACTCTTCTTTGTGTCACTAAAAGAAAATTTGAGGACGCAAGATGGAAAGACCGACATCTAGGATTTTCGGGGAAACTAGCACATAGAGGTTTCGAATCTGGAACCGTTCCATGTAATTGCTGTCGCCCGAATTCCTAGATAGAATGTCACGATGAAATTTACAGGTTAACTTCACCTGTCTCAGATATTAAATACTCTTTTCGAGGTGTTATTCTTTTGTACGAAAATCCTAGATCATTACATTCATCACCCATTCACACCCCGTAAGTTTTTCACGCTGGACTTAAAGAGGGGATGTTGACTAGTTGGAATTTATGAAACCGACACGGAGAAGATAACGTTTTCCACCAACATATGTGAGTTTCCAGTTGAAACATATGAAACATAATATGTACATTTCCCTAAGAAACTATTTTTATTTTTAGATTTCCTTCGTAATTTGTAGATATTGATATTGCTACCACTCTTGAATTGAAGATAAAATGTAATTTTGATAATTCATCCTAGAAAATCGTTTACATGTCATATAATTGGAGATTCGGAAGGATTTTTTTCTTAGGCATATTTGCAATTCTTTGAGGTTATTTTTAATCAAAATGATTTGTGTACTTATAAATGGAGTAGCTATTAAACGTTACGGCAATAAACTCATCGTGTTTCCATATTTTGCTTTTCGTATTTTTAGTGTTCAACGTTACTGGGTTTCTTGAAATATTCTAAACTCTTTCCAGTGGATGATGTTCTTTGTAATTTATGTAAATTTATAAATAATTGTTCTTTGTATTTACCAATTTTGTGCTATATTTGTAAATAGCAGATGCCATTAGAATTGCAAAGCATATATTCTCGTACTAACTCAGTGTAAGTTGCTAACTTCGTGCAAGGATCCGATTTTATTGGAAGTCTATTTTTATATTTTGAAAAATGGAATAATGTGATATTTATTAATTTAGCTGAAAGCTAACAACAACGCATTGAGAATGCCAAGTGAGACCATGGCGAAACGTCTACAGGATTCAAACATGATGCAATTTAACGAACGGATGTATTCCCGGATAAATATTTCTTCATGGTTCCATCCGTGAAATAAATAGATATATATATATATATATATATATATATATATATATATATATTATCTGATCATACTTACGTCTAAAACATCTCCAAATACTGCTGGCAAGTATTCATCTATTGCACCAATATCTTTAGAGAATCGATTAAAAATTCTTCCAGTTGGATTATTATCGAAAAAGTTCATGGTTGCTATAATTAATTTTGAAAATATATAGTTATGCAAATTTTGTGATGCATTAGCGAAAAACATCATGAAATATATTGATCTAGTTAGAGCTGATACAATAACTCCTAATGTTAATGCTGTATAGTAATACAAAATCTCATTTCTTGGCAACATGTCTGCACTATTTGTCAAATTTTTTGAGAGCCTGTCAGCATAATCCTGTTCTAAGTTGACCCTAAAAAGATTATGCATTAAAATTAATTGGTGATTAAATTTGTAAAGTTTTACTATTCTAATCAAGTTTCCTCATTTAAGCAGCCTGACAAAGGAGTATTCAACTGTCTGTTCGATAATTTGTTCCATTGTATGCAAAAAAAATACACACACACACACACACACACATACACACACATACACACACCCGGGGTGGTTGTTGGTCCACTACCGGGCGCCTCCCCAGGTGACGGATAGGGGAACGCTCTTCAGCAATGGGGAGTACTGAGGATTTCCTCAGGGCGGACCAAAATCAGATAGGGGAAGGAACCCCGAAAATAAACCATTTATGGATATGGGTGATAAGGTGAACTTAATACCCCAGGTGGGTACCTCTGCAGAGGATAATCCCACCACCGGTTCCGATCGAGTGAAAGCCTCGGTGGCCGGTGCACGCTCCACGGATTCTGGGGGGAGCGAATTATCACTGGTTCCGTCACATAGTGACAAGAAGAAGAACACTAGTAATGGTACAACATCGACCATTACAACTAGAGCTGGCAGCAAGACACTATCCAGCCAGTCCTCCAAAAGGCGAATAGTGGAGTTGACGTCCAACAAAGGGCAACAAATGAGAGTGGCGCTCCAAACAAATTAGGAGCAAAGATCGATGAGCTCTTGAAGTTCATTGGGCCTAGGCACAATGTACATCATGAGATCAAGAAACTGGCAAACGCCATTAAGTCAGAATATGACAAATATCAGACGTCAACGACGCGGCCACCCCCTGTAGCGAAACCTGCTACAACACAGACATCGCCAGTAAAGGTGTCAAACACTCAGACACAAGGTGGACAGCAAAAGGAGGTCCCAAAAACGGCTGCCTCAAAAGCAGCTAACTCAAAACCGGCTGCATCAACACCGGCGGCCCCAAAGCAGGCGGCTTCAATAAAAGTAGCCTCTGTAGCAAGGACCTCGCCACCGAAGGTCTCGCCTTCAGTAGCCTCATCAAGTAAGGCACCACCACTTAAAACTCTTAAACCGGTGCTAGCTAGCAAGCTAAAGCCCGGTAAGGAAGGTCGCCAGAACATCGGGCAAACTACCCAGGGAACAACAAGTAGGGTGGTCAATTCAGAAGCGGAGAGAAACAATGGATTAAAATCCAAGTTTAAACCGCAGACCAAAAACCAACCTTGCAAACCAGTCGATTGACTGGCAAGTGGTAAAGAGGAAAAAGGCCCCGAGGACCAATAAGCAAAAACCAGCGCCACATTGTACGCTGCTTATAAAGAAAGGCGAGAAGAGCTCCCATGCAGATATCTTGCGAGGTATCAAGAATGATCCCACCTTGCAGGATATAGGCAAAAAAGTCAATAAGATCCGACGAACAGCTAAGGGAGATCTACGCCATCAAGAATAAGCTCCCAAGCGGGGCCACTGTACAATCTCGAATACCGCAAATCGAGATTGAAATTAAAGACTTGGACTGCTCAAAGATCAGCCTGGCAGAGACTGAGGAGGCAGTGAAATCAAGGATAGATCAACACAAACGTCTCCCAGAGGTCCAGGCCAAGAAAGCCATCGCACTTGGAAAGTAAACCTGCTCAAAGATAATGCTGGCACTTTGGGCACAACGCCCAGGCGTGCAGAGGCCTGACCGAAGCAGTTGTTGTCACAGATGCGGAGGCGCTGTCACAATGCCTCGGCTTGTCAACAACCTGAGCTTACTCTGCAGTGAAATGCCGGCACGTTGCGGGTAGTTGGAAATTCGACGATGAGAGGCACAAGCGTAAATGAAATAGCAACTCAACCTCAACCATCAACACAAAGCGGGTGCGGGAATTGGATTGGCGTAGCCATAATTGCGAGCAGTACAAAAACTTCGACACCCTGTCTGGGTAAATGACACAACCAGAGCAGATGGGCTTGCGGTAAACTTCCGTCCAACAACTCCCAAATACCCCCGAACCATGGCTTGTGAGAGCCAAAGTGGGAGGGGACTTCTATAGCTGCTATGCACCTCCTAGTGCACAGCTCGAGGAGTTCGAGTTATTCTTGGATACCTTGGCCGAGGATGTACGGAAGCGTGAATCGGTCGCCATCGCAGGTGATTTCAACGCCTGGGCAATTGATTGGGGATGCCGGGAATCGAGCGCGAGAGGACGAGCTCTCCTTGAGACCATGTCTTCGCTCAACCTGGTACTCCTCAACAAAGGAGCCGTAAGCACATATCGCAAAGGCACTGCCAGCTCCATTATCGACGTGACATTCGTTAGCAGCAACCTAATTAAAGGGGGCTGTGAGTGGCGGGTCGATGAGGAGTTTACTAATAGCGACCACAAAGCTATTTGGGAAATCAACACCACTCCCAAACGAAGATTGTGTGTCAGTCGTGCGAGGTCACAGCCAGTCGGTTGGAACAAAAATGCTTTCGATGCTGATTCATTCGCCTTGGTTATGGAGCAGGAACCATTGTCAATAGCAACAAGCGCAGAAGCCACTGCCAAAGAGGTAATGACAAGCGTTGTCAAGTCCTGCGATGCTTCCATGCCAAGGAGACGGCAGAACAACAGCCGCCCACCAGTGTACTGGTGGAACGACACGATCTCACAACACCGACGAGAGTGTCTCAAAGCACGAAGGCTGCATCAACGAGCACGGAGACGCGACAGGGTCACAATAGAAGAACTAAGGCTCGACTATGAGATCAAAAGACAACAACTACGAAGAGCCATTCTCTCAAGCAAGAGATCCTACTGGAAGGAGTTGTGTGACGAAGTTGACCAAGATCCATGGGGAAAACCGTATAAAATCGTGATGCATAAAATCAAGGCCCCCCCCCCATGACATCAACGAACTGCCCCGAATCATTGCACCGCATTGTCACTCACTTGTTTCCTGCGAAGCCTGAGCTACCCGCTAATCCTTCGTGGCAGGTGAGGGACGAAGATATACCATCATTGACTATGAATGAGCTGATGGGCGCGTGCAACCGGCTCCAAAACGGTAAGGCTCCCGGTCCAGATGGCATACCTAACATCGCGCTAAAATCCGCCATAGCCAACAGGCCTGACATGTTTCTACACATGTATGAGACCTGCCTAAAGCAGGGGGTTTTCCCGACTAAGTGGAAAAAGCAGAGGCTTGTGCTCCTACCTAAAGGGGGAAAGAAACCTCCAGACGAACCGTCATCATATGGTCCCCTCTGTATGTTGGACTCTGCGGGAAAACTCCTTGAAAGGATAATAGCAGATAGGCTGGAGCCCTACGTTGAGCCAAAACTTTCCACCAACCAATTCGGGTTTAGAAAGGGGAGATCAACCATCGATGCCGTGGCACTCGTTACCAACATCGCCAGAGAGGCTATCTCGGAAAAGAGATGGAGAAGAGGTGGAAAAAAGTACTGTCTAATAGCCACCCTGGATATCAAGAACGCCTTTAACTCGGCCCGCTGGGACCGCATTTTGGAGGCTCTTGCCAGGATGGAAGTTCCTCAGTACTTGCGCAGAATGGTTTCAGCGTATTTCAAGGACCGCATCTTATTGTACCAAACTGAAAAGGGGCAAGTAGACTATAAGATCACAGGAGGTGTACCTCAGGGCTCTGTTCTGGGCCCCCTCTTATGGAACGTAATGTACAACGACCTGCTCCTGCTGGGTCTGCCTGAGGGCGTCAGGCTAGTGGCATTCGCCGATGATGTGGCATTGATCATAGTGCGCAAGCACATAGAGGAGATACAAACAACCTTCTCATTCGCTATAGCCACAATTCAGCATTGGATGCTCTTAGCGGACTTGAGTTTAGCAGAGCAAAAGACCGAAACACTTCTTGTTAGCAGTCGAAAGGCAAGGGAAACCATCACCCTCAAAATAGGCGACACCTACATACAGTCGCAGCCCTTCATCAGCTATTTGGGGGTGCTCCTGGACACACGGCTCAACTTCAAAGAGCACATAATCGCGGCCAGCAAGAAATCAGCTGGGGTACAGGGGGCATTATCTAGAATAATGCCGAATGTCGGAGGCCCTAGACAGATAAGAAGACAGCTACTGGCAACAGTAACTACTTCTGTTTTGTTGTACGGGGCACCGGTATGGGAGAAATCGCTCGAGCTACCATCGTACCGCCGGAAAATGAAATCAGTCCAGCGGCTCTCAGCGATTCGAGTGGCATCATCCTACCGCACTGTGTCTTACGAGGCGGTGAGTGTGATTGCCTCTACCCTACCAATCGACATCCTGGCTGCAGAAAGGGGACGGCTTTATCGCAGAAAGTTAGAAAAAGACCAACCGACAGGAAACAGCGATGAAAGAGCCATGAGTCTAGGGCAACGGCAGGAGAGGTGGGACAGCTCTACTAAAGGCCGGTGGACATATCGACTGATACCCAACATCAGTCGTTGGGTCAACCGCCAAGTGGCGGTGTTGTTCCAAGGTCCTGTTGAATCTCTCCACCATTCCGTCTGATTGTGGGTGCAATGGTGCTGTTCTCGTTTTCCTGATCCCCAACATGGTGCAAACCTTCTGGAATACATTCGATTCGAAGTTACGCCTCTGGTCTGAATGTAGTTCCATCGGGACGCCAAACCTGCTGAATAGTTGTTCTAGTAGCACCGTCGCTACCGTGGTTGCCTCTTGGTTGGGTATCGCATATGTCTCAGGCCATTTTCTGAAGTAATCCATTACGACCAGAATGTATTTGTTCCCCGTCTCAGACTCGGGAAACGGACCGCCGACATCGATGGCAATTCTCTCGAATGGGACGCCCACATTGTACTGCTACATTCTGCCCTTGGTCAGGGTCTTCGGGCCCTTACTGACTGCACAGGTGGCACATTTGCGGCACCAAGCTCTGACGTCTTCGAAGTAATTCACCCAGTAGAACCGTTGGCGAACTTTGTCTAGGGTTTTATTCATGCCCAGGAGACTTCCGGTAATTCCATCATGTACTTCGGTCAGGATGGCTGGTGCCTTTTTCATCGGAACCACCAGTTCGGACTTGGTTTCTCGTCCATCAGCGCTTTCCCAAACTCGCTTGAGCATTCCATTGTCTACTCTTACGATTTCAGCACGCAGGAGTATCTAGTTACCTCGTCCCATCGTGGCCTGGGTGCCCCTCTCGTTTTGAGTGACAAGATTGGTTCGATGTCTGGATCAGCCATTTGGTCCTGGATGCACTGTTCCGTTGTCCAGTCTTCATTAGGCTGCACTCGGATCTGCCTGATGGAGATACCCTCTCGCTGTTTCGTCTTCCGACAATGTCCGCATTCCGCTCTACAGGGTCTTCTGGATAGGGCATCGGCATTATTGTGCAAGCGGCCGGCACGGTGTTCTACCTTGAAATCGTATTGCTGTAATTTCTCCATTCACCTGGCCAGTTGTCCTTCCGGTGTCTTCATGTCCAGCAGCCATTTGAGGGCGGCATGATCTGTTCGGATTAAGAAATGGCGACCATAGAGGTATTTGTGGAAATGATCTACAGCCCTTATTATTGCCAAAAGTTCTTTTCTGGTGACGCAATAATTTCATTCTGGTTTCGAGAATCCACGGCTGTAGTACTCGATCACCCTCTCTTCACTATCTTGCGCCTGGGACAGGACGGCCCCCAAACCGGTGTTGCTGGCGTCGGTGTCTAAGATGAACTTGCCGGACTGTGTAGGAAAGGCTAGGATTGCCTTCAGTCGCCTGAATGATGTTTCGCAATCTTGATTCCAACGGAAGGTCTCTTTCTCAGTGGTCTGCTGATGTAGAGGCGCGGCAATGTTGGCAAATCCCTCAACAAATCGCCTGTAGTAGGAACAGAGGCCCAAGAAGCTTCGCAGTTCATGCTTGTCTCACGGGACTGGCCAATCACGGATCGCTTCTATCTTGTCCTCGTTGGTGCGGATTCCTGACTCGGAAACGACGTGGCCCAAAAACTCTAATTCTTTTTGGAACAAGGAACACTTCTTCGAGTTCAGTCTCAGGTTGGCATTATTAATTCTGGAGAATACTTCGCCCACGTTCTTCAGATGGTCGTCGAATGTCTGACCCATGACTAGAATATCGTCGAGGTATACTAAGCAAGTCCTCCATGTTAACCCGCTAAGTACATACTCCATTAGCCTCTCAAATGTAGCGGGTGCATTACATAACCCAAAGGGCATGACCGTGAACTGAAACAGCCTTTTACTGGTGGAGAACGCTGTCTTTTCTCTGTCGTTTGCATGTAAACCAACCTGCCAATATCCACTTTTTAGGTCTAGTGTGGAGAACTAACGGGAGCCTGCTAGTGTCGTCAAAGTGTCATCGATTCGGGGTAGCGGATAGCTGTCTTTCTTCGTGACGTCATTCAGCTTTCTGTAATCCACGCAAAATCGGGTGGTTCCATCCTTCTTTTTAACTAGCACGACGGGACCGGACCATGGGCTGATGGATGGCTCAATAACTCCATTTTGTAACATGGACTCGATGTTTTCCTCGACTGTCTGTTGTTGCGCCAATGGTAGTCGTCTAGGTGGTATTCTGATGGGTTGAGCCTTTCCGGTATCTATTCGATACTGGATGATGTTGGTGTGACCGGTGGTTCCATCTTGACTGTTAAAAATTTGCCAGTGCTTTGTGATAAATTGCTTGGCTTTCTTCTAGTTCTCTGTTGTCAGGTGTGTCAAATGGTCAGCAAACTGTTGTAGGAACTCTTTACTGGGCCCTGTCTCCTTCACCGACGTCTGGTACTCTTCTTTGCAATTGATGGTGGTCTCTACTGGCTCGAAACAAGCTATCTCTTGACCATTGGTAATTCTGATGTCGTTGTTGGACAAATTCAGGACTCTGATTGGTATATCTCGTCAGGTTTTAACTATAGCCCGTCCAACTAAGTAGTCATGAGCTGAGGGTACGGGCTCCACCACTCCAACGCAGCTCCCAGGATTGCTGTCTAGCCGCCCATGAATAATCTGTTCCGTTCGACCGGGAATTCTAGCTGAATACTTTGACACAATTTTTATGGACGTGACTGAACTGTTGACGGGCCGTGTCAATACAAATTCCTCATTTAGGAACCGAAGAACATCATATCTCGGGTCGAACATAAATCCATGCTGGCTAATTAGGTCCATTCCCAGTATAAAATCGTCCTCAATATTCGGTACCAGGATCCTATGCCGGATCATGATGTCCCCTATCTGTAGCACGACATCTGCTTCACCCTGTATTGACATGGACTCGCCGGTGACTGTTCTGAGCTGGATGTTATTGGTAACTGGCCGAATTTCTGATGCTCTTAAGACCCTGGACTTGGCAATAGACACAGCGGCGCCGGTGTCGATGGTGATGGTAGTTGCTCGGCCATTGATGGTGCCCCTGACGACTAGGCTGCCGCTATCTCGGCAAAATCCCCGGATAGATAACGTTTTGGGGGCTGGTAGAGGGTTAGTCAGCATTCGCCCCCTTCTGCTGACTGGCTGACGGTCCCTGGACATGTGGCTGTTCTGTTGGTTACCCCTGGTCGGTGATCGTTCAGGTGGCCTCACTCGACAATCACGTTGGAACTGTCCGTCCGCATGTTACCGCTGCACATGCCTCTCTGGTGCCAGTTCTTTGTGACCGTTCTAATATTTTATTCAGATCAGCCAGCAGCGCTTGAAATGGTGATTCTGACTCTTCCTGGTTAAAGGAAACTGCTCGGACCCTCGGCTTGGACATGTTCATGACGGCTTCTACTTCCAAAGCCCGAAGTAGAGCTTCATTGCTCTTCTTTGGTAACGGAACCTTTGGTACTCACGGTGTGCTGGTATTTTCCTCGCTGTAAGTCCTGTTGGATTTTTTTGATTTATGTTTGTACCTTGTTCTGGATGGCACTGTTTTATCTTGAACTGTGTTTTGAATAGAACTGATTTCAAACTTTACCTGGCTTTGGATGGAATCGAGGACATCTACTTTGGTTTCAAGAGTGTCCACCGTATTTTTTATGGTCTTAATGTCATCATTTATTTCTTTTATGTCTGACTCATCTATTTGCATTCTGTCATTAACTGTTTCATTAATTTGTGCTACTGTTTGCATTAACTGTTCGAATTGCAGTTGTCTTTTCTGTTCAGTTTCGTGTCGATTTAATTCAATTTGATCTTGTTTCTCTTCAAATACTTTAAAATCATTTTGTCGTTTTAATTCAATGTGATCTTGTTTTTGTTCAAATATTTTAAAATCATTTTCTCGTTTTTCTTCAAATTTCGAGAATAATCCTTCAATTAAATTATGTTATTCACTTTTCATAGTGGAAACTAGATTTTGTTGTTTTTCTTCCATAGTAGTGACAAGATTTTCTAATTCTATTTTACGTTTTTCATCAAAAGATTTTACTAACCTTTGTTGAATTTCTTCTTGATGTTGTTTCTCCTTCTTGTCATGTTTTTCTAGAATCTGTGCAGTTTTTTCGTCTAGTCCCTCCGTAACCTGCTTGACTATTTTTTTGGTAGTTTCATCCATCTTTTCCATGCTACGAGTTTCCATAAATCAAATTACGATTTTAACTGCACTTAATCCTTCACTTCTGATCACCAAATTGCAATATAGACCGTGGGTTCAATTTAAAATTATAAAACTAATATTCATTTTCACTTTTCTAGAACTTTTATTTACATCGAATATACAACAGCTGATTCAAATATCACAACAACAATTTTACATATAAGCTCTTCGCTCCACCAACTGAACTCGCGATCGTGGCCCGCTACCTTTACAAAACCAGCCTAGAAAATTCTAACAGAAATCATCATCACTCCTACAGGTGTCTTTTCGAGAACCATTTTTCTCAAAGCGATTGTTGTCGTACTGTAATGAAAGAGGGTCGGCTTTGGTAATTTCGTAACAATATATATATATATATATATATATATATATATATATATATATGATATATTCCTTGGACTTAATTACACTCGCGCTTTAATTGCAAAATTTTACACTCACTATAAACGTCTTTATTTGACCCAGAAAAACTCCATCCATAAATTACGTAAGATATTTTAGGGTGGGTGATTGTCTGCTAATATCTTATGACATCTTATATGAGAGTAGGTGGGTGTTGGAAAAAGATTTTAAGTAACATTTTCTTAAATAATAATTTTTCCATTCTTATGACTTTTATTTTCCTAAATTAAATAATATCAATATCTTCAGAAAAATTTAATAACCACAGATATCCATTTTCATATATAACTATGGTATAACATTAACTATATTTAATCAAGTAGGTATATTACAACCAAACCCTTATTTAATGTAAAGATTTACTTATAATAACGTAAAAACATATTAGAGAATATTATCTTTAAAAATTGTGATACAAATAAAAATATTTCAGTCGAAAACATGTACCTATCCGTCTAATTCTACAAAAACTTTGCAACTTTTTTCGGAAAATTTTTCCAATTTAAAAATATTGATACCAGTGCATTAAAACAATTCAAGATCTAATTCACAGTATAATATTAGTAAGTGTCAAGGCATAAATGTGTCCTCACTTTATATAATTTTTTTCTGTCTGCATGACATAAAATTGATTGTTGTTTGTTGTTCAAATTTATTATATTTGATTTTAGAATAAAATTTATTTAAATAAACAATCATAATCTTCCGGTAGCAAAAGCTGCACCAAATGCAACTACGAGTACTACTATTCCGAAAAAAGTTGATTATGCTCTATTGACAATAATCCTGTCATGATGAACAAAACTTTTTTCTTAGAATCCAAATTCTTCTGTTACTAATCTATATGGGTGATTCTCAGATAACTGTGAATTTTTAGTACTTTATTTATTATTCAACATGATTTTTTTGATCAGTCTGATTTTAGTTTTTCAAATTAAATTTAAAAATTTCTATAGAGTCATCTTGTACTCTAAACTTTAGCTTTTATTACTAAAATTTATTGTATAATTCATCAAATTATGCTGCAATTATACCCTAATATTGATTCGTAGAAAGGAATAATAGATTAAACTAATGTTAAACTTAAAATTGTTATTTTAATTCTGTTAATAAATTTTAAAGATTGTCAAAAAACCAAGAAAGAAAATATCGTAAATGTCTCTATGATTACCAAAGTCCTATAATTTATCATTTGTTTAATTATTGTAAGAATTTAAAGAGATTTATTAGGCAAGCATTTTGAAAATTTCATTTTGGTGTCAATACCTTTGCCGTGAAATTTCTATTTTTGTTCTTGTTTCTTTTTAGGGTTCCGTATATACAATATACGGATACCCTTATAATATCACTCAGGATTTCTGCCTCTGTCACATCACAGCCATTTTCTCCTAAACTACTGGATGGAAGAGGTTGAAATTTGGTATCAATGTATAGTTTGGTGACCCGATCAGGAGTACATATCGTAAAAGAAAAAAATTTGATTTTAGGGGTACTTCTGGGGGGAAAAACTAAAAAAATACTTAGCCTAAAATTTTGACACAAATAGGAAATATAGAGCGTTGATCGAACTTTACAGGAAAATTAAGGAGAAACCATTAATGTTAATTTTGGGGGGCAAATTATAGAATTAAATAAAAATTTAAAAATAAAAATTTGCATCATGTAATATATCAAATAAAAGGTCTCATTCTGAGGAACACAAATATATTTTTTTCATATTTTAAAAAATATATATTTTAAAAGATATTAACGAAAATACACCAAAATTTACCCATTCCCCCCTCTTATCTCCGAAACTATAAAACGTACAAAAAATAGATTTATAGGTTCTGACCTGAAGTTTACTGGAAAAATAAGGAGAAACCTCTACTTTTAATTTTGGGAGGCAAATTACAGAATTAAATGGAAAATATAAAATAAAAATTGTTTCTAACGCATCATGTTATATATCAAATGAAAGGGCTCATTCTGAGGAACACAAATATATTTTTTTCATATTAAAAAAAATATTTTAAAAGATACTAACGAAAATATACCAAAATTTACCCATCCCCCCCTTATCTCCGAAACTATAAAACTTAAAGTTTTGAAAAAAAAATAGATTTATAGGTTCTGATCTGAAGTTTACTGGAAAAATAAGGAGAAACCTCTACTTTTAATTTTGGGGGGCCAATTACAGAATTACATGGAAAATATAAAATTAAAATTGTTTCTAACCCATCATGTTATATATCAAATGAAAGCGCTCATTACGACGAAAACAAATATATTTTTTCATATTTTTAAAATAAATTAATTAAAAGATATTAACAAAAATATAAAAAAATTACCCATTCCCCCCCCCTTATCTCCGAAACCATAAGCTGGAAAATTTTGAAAAAAATGAAGGTATAGCCCCTCACCTAAACTTTACTGGAAAATTAAGGAGAAACCCCTAATATTTATTTTGGGGGGCAAATTATAGAATTAAATGGAAAATTAAAAAATTGTTTCTAACCTATCATGTTATATATCAAATGAAAGGGCTCATTATGAAGAAAACAAATATATTTTTTTCATATTTTTAAAATAAATTAATTAAAAGATATTAACAAAAATACAACAAATTTTACCCATTCCCCCCCCCCTTATCTCCGAAACCATAATCTGGAAAATTTGGAAAAAAATGGAGGTATAGCCCCTCACCTGAATTTTACTGGAAAATTAAGGAGAAACCCCTAATATTTATTTTGGGGGGGCAAATTATAGAATTAAATAGAAAATTACAATTAAATTTGTTTCTAACCCATCATGTTATATATCAAATGAAAGGGCTCATTATGACGAAACAAATATATTTTTTTCATATTTTTAAAATAAATTAATTAAAAGATATGAACAAAAATATAAAAAATTTTAGCCATCCCCCCCTATCTCCGAAACCATAAGCTGGAAAATGTTGAAAAAACAATGGAGGTATAGCCCCTCACCTGAACTTTACTGGAAAAATAAAGAAAAACCCCTAATATTTTTTTTGGGGGGCAAATTATAGAATTAAATGGAAAATATAAAATTAAAATTGTTTCTAACCCAGCATGTTATATATCAAATAAAAGGGCTCATGATGAAGAAAACAAATATATTTTTTTTCATATTTATAAAATAAATTAATTAAAAGATATTAACAAAAACTGGAAGTATAGCCCCTCACCTGAACTTTACTGGAAAAATAAGAGGAAACCCCTAATATTCATTTTGGGGGGCAAATTATAGAATTAAATTGAAAATAAAAAATTATAATTGTTTCTAACGGGTCATGTAATATATGAAATCCCAGGGCTCATTATGACGAATAGGTACAAATATATTTTTTTAATTTTTATAAAATGAAAGTTTTAAAATATATTAAAAAAATGTTCTCCCCGTTATTCCCCAAACTCTAAAACCTCATTTTTTTTGTTTATAGGAAAAATATGAAAAAAATACCTAATTCTATTATTTGGCCTTCAAATAATAGAATTAAACAGAAAATAAATTACTAGAAAACCCCCATAGTAATTTTAGGGACAAATTATACAATTAAATGGAAAATAAATATTCAATTTTCAAACGCATCATGTAATATATCAGATAAAAGGCTCATTATGTGAATTACAAATATATAATATTTTTAAATCATTTGTATAAAAGATATTAAAAATATTAAACATCGACTTCCCACTTTAGAAACTACACTATTTAAAATTTGAAAAATATATATTATTTATATTTTTAAATAATTTGAATAACAGATTTAATAATTTATAATTTAAACTTTGACCTATTTTGCCGTTTTTCTTCCAATCTAGAGAGCCTCAAAACTCAGACAGTAGATTATAAAAGGCATTTCTGAAAGTTTATTAGTAAAATAAAACTCTAATGTTACTTTTTGGGTGCCAAATTAGAAAATTAAATACATATGTATTGTGATAAAAATCAAGCGAATCCTAAAGCAGATAAAATAAAAAGTCTATGTGTGGAAAATCAAAGTGTATATTTTTTATAAATTTAAAACGCTTCCTTTAAAAGATATAAGGGTAAGTATAAGAAAATGCACTCATTCCCTGCTTGTCTGAAACTGGAATATTCGAATCTTGAAGGTGATACGGAACCCTAAGTATGCGAGTCCAACTCGCACTTGACCAAATTATTTTCTATTAAAGCTGTAGTAGAACTACGTTACAGGCTTAATTTTGAGCATAATAAAAGACCAAGAGCACCCAGAACACTTTTGATTATTTTTAAAAATGTTGATTTGTAAAAATCACAGTTTTCTGAGAATCACCCATAGAGCAATAATGATAAAGAATTGACTTCTTCATGCAAATACAATAAAACAGTCGTATATCATATATGTGCTACTCAATCTAATCATAAAGGAAATACCTAACACTTACAAAACAAACCAGCTGCCAAAGTTAAAACTTACTCATGTGTCTTAAATTGTCAAATCACACTACATTAATTGCGATTAAAAGAGCAACATTTCTAAAAAAGATGCATAACAAAGTAAATAATATGATTTAATATTAACAATGTTATAACAATAAAAAAGTAATATTAATAATAAGTGTTGTGGCATTAATATTATGATTCTAATAGATATATTGCATTATATGTATAGTATGGGTTGAATTGTACCTTACAGTTTCTTACATGGGGTGGGTGGGGACCAGAAAAACATCAAAATTCATCTTACGTAATTTATCGATGTCCCCTAATAATTATTTATTTGCAAATAACAATGACTAATAACGTACAGATAGATATAGATATCTACTCTACTGCTGCCTTCCTATAAGACGATCGCATTTATAAAGTTATCGCCGCCAGTTCGAGAATTCGCTTCTCACTTCTGGTATGCTAGCCTGTGTGGTATCAAATTCCAAAATGAAATCAAAAGCGTTCTTGCCATTAATCGAAGAGTTCCAATCAGAATCATCCTCTCCATGTCAGGGAGCTAACCTATCTAGATGAACCACTTTCATGTTAGCTCGCGGTTTCCTGCGAATATGATACATCTCGTATGTACCATCCCAGGCTAGTGTGAGCTTTGGAGACTTGGCTTTGATCCTCTGGGGGTTGTATATCAGACCTTGCCTCACTCTTGGAACCCGAATGAATTAGCTTTGAGATCATAGCGATCGCTGGTGTCCAAGATTTGCATTCGAACTAGTTCGTGTATTGCCAGCATGCTCTATCAGAGTTGGTCAGCATAACTGTTAACTTTTTGGGGCGGTTCTTCTGGTCAGCCAAAGACCAAATCACATGGTAGTCTGGTATTCTGACTGGAGTCCGTCCTGTACTGTTGTATACGGCTGAGCGACAGGCCAGCAGGAATAGGAAAAATATGGCCATCTCAATCACGCTGGTTGTTGCTGACGACCTTGAATAGATGTTGTTACAAGGTCCTGTTGAATCTTTACCATATCGACCGATTGTGGATGCAACGATGTAGTTCTCGTTTTCTTGATTCCTAATACCGTACAGATTCAAAGTTACGCCCTTGGTCCGAATGTATCTCCAACGGGACACCAAACCTGCTGAATAACTGCTCCACCAGTACTGTCGCCACCGTGTTTGCCTCTTAATTGGTTACAACATAGCCTCAAGCCATTTGCTGAAGTAATCTATAGCGACCAGTATGTATTTGTTCCCTTCTCAGACTTAGTTCTTCGGTCCCCTACTGGCTGCATAGATGCTACATTTTAGGCACCAGGCTCTGACTACTTCGAAGTACTATAGCCAGTAGTTCTTTTGGTGAATTTTATCCCAAGTTTTATTCATGCCCAGATGACCTTTGGTAATTTCATTATATACTTCTGTCAGGACGGCGGGTACCTTTTTCTTTGGAACTTCCAGTTAAGCTATCTCGTCCCATTGTGGCCTGGTTGCCCCTTTCTCATTGGGTGTTAGGATTGGTTCAATGTCTGGGTCAGTCATTTGGTCGAGGATACATTGTTCCGTTGTCCAGTCTTCATTCATCTGTACGCGAATCTGTCGGATGGATATACCCTTTAGCTGTTCCATCTTCAGGCTATATCCGTATTCTGCTTTATAGGATCTTCTTGACAAAGGACAAAGGATTATTACGTAAACAGCCGACACGGTCTTCAATTTTTAAATTCATCTACAGGTGAGTTGTCCCTCCAGTGTCTTCATGTCCAGTAGCCATTTGAGCGCGGCATGATCAGTTCTGATTAGGAAATGACGAGCATAGAGATATTTGTGGAAATGGTTTACAGCCCTAATTATCACGAGAAGTTCTTTTATGGTGACACAATAAATTCCTTCCGGTTTCGAGAATCTACGACTGTAGTACTCGATCCCTCTCACTCTGTTCAGCATCTTGCACCTGGGATAAGGCGGCATCCAAACAAGTTGCTGGCGTCGCTGACTAAGATGAACTTATGAACTTACCGTACTGTGTAGGAAAGGCTAGTACTGGGCTGGAATATAGTGCCCCCTTGAGTCGTCTCACTGATGTTTCGATATCCTGATTGCAAAGGAAGGACTCTTTTTCAGTGATCTGTCGATATAGAGGTACGGCAATGGTGAGAAATCCCTCAACAAATAGCCTTTAGTACGAACAGAGCCGTAAATAGCTTCGTGGTTCATGTTTGTCTCTCGAGATCGGCCACGAACGGCTTCTATCTCGTCTTTGTTTGTATGGATTCCTGACTCAGAAACGACGTGGCCCAAAAAGTCCACCTCAAAATACTTCACCAAAATGTCGTCGAAATATACTGGGCATGTCCCTGCCAAGCCTGTTAATACATAATATTAATCTTTCGGACGTAGCGGGAGCATTACATAACCCAAACGGGATAGCCGTGAACTAAAACAGCCCTTTACTTGTGGAACACGCTGTCTTTTCTCTGTCGTTTTTATGTACCCCTACCTACCAATATCCACTCTTTAGGTCTCCTGTGAAGAACTAAATGAACCCCGCTAGTGTGATCAGAATGTCATCAATTCGGAGGAATCTTTCATCCTCACATCGTTCAAGGCTGATGGATGACTCAATAACTTTTATAACATGGGCTCGATATTTTCTTCGACTGCATATGACAAAAGCTAGTATATAATTATTCCTCGTTATCCAACATATTATTTTTATAGACATAATAAAAATATGTACCAGTTATTAAAAACTTATTTACCAGAGTCCACAAAGAATCAAAGTATATTGAAACGCTACAAATATAAATATTTAATACAGAATTTTCGTTAATAATTATTTTTAATTTTATACAATGCATTTCGAGAATATTCCCTTAATGGGATTAAAATAACCAACTTACCAATAACTAATAAAATACTCTCCACTATTGCCAGCACCTTGACAGAAAACGTAAAGGAATACTACGAAAAAGATGGAAAATTTTCCCCCACCAGCTTTCAAATAAGTCCAATAAGTGCTGTTAGTAACGTTTCCTATAATTAACTTTTCCTTTTCAAGTGTTTGCTCATCGGCATCATTTTCAAGTTCTCCTATTACTGATTCTTGTATTGCCTTAATTTCCCTGAGCTTCTGTTCAGGTTCTTCTATATTAAATTCTCTTAGTAATTTTGCAAAATCCATTCCACTTGATTTTAATTCGTCATAAGTACCTTGGATTTCTATTTTACCTTTTTTTAGGATTATGATCCGATCTGCATCATTTAGGTACTGGAATTGATGTGTTACAAGGATACACATTTTATTCGATAGAAAATCAGTAAAGCATCTCTCATATAAATGTTTTCCGACATTAGAATCTACAGCAGACAAGGGATCATCCAAAATATAGATATCAGCTTCCTTGTAAATACACCGTGCTAAATTTATTCGAGCTTTCTGACCACCACTTAGAGATTTGCCCTTTTCTCCCACTAAAGTTTTGTCTCCATATGGAAACTGAGCAAAGTCAGATATTAAAGCACATACTTTAATTACTTGTTTATATCTTTCTTCATCAAACTCTTCTCCAAACAAAATATTTTGCCTTACACTTCCTGAGAAAAGCCACGGTTCTTGGGCAGAGTAAGATATTTTTCCAACTATTTCAACATTTCCAGTGATAATAGACAATTCTCCTAGAAGCAAATTTAGTAAACTTGTCTTACCACTTCCTACGGGTCCTATTATAGCTAAAAGCCTTTCATTATATAAATTTAAAGTTATATTTGACAAGCAGTAGTTGCTAACATTTGGTACCCATACTGCAGTAACGTTTTCCAAATTAATCGTAGGTTTAATGTAGTTATTTTCTTCGGATAGGAATTTGTCTGATTTTTTAGTGTCACCTAGCAAACCTAGTAACAAAAAATATAATGATATACTATTGTGATATATTACAAATAATTAAAGAGCATATTTCGTTGGACAATAATGTATGCTTTTATATAATTATTGTTCAATTGGTATTTAGCTTTGTGGAACATATGCAAATAGAAATTTATAACACGGTGCCCTAAGATCATTGTGAAAAGATTATTTTTGCGATAATTGAATATGGTAAATTGTAGTTAAATACAAGTAATATTAACTATATAGGATATTTAAAATTTTAATTTCAAATTAATGAATTAAACAATACCCAGTATTATTCCTAATTAAATTTTTTATTAAAGTAACAACGTCAAATGCAAACATAATGCTGCAACATTAATTTTAAATCACTAATAAAGGAATCTTCCAGAAATTAATCATTTACAACAAAAACCATTTAGCCGATTAAACAACAAAAACTAGACATCATATAAGTTACGTACAAGGTTACTACCAGAACATTTGAGAGTAACTGGGATATGAAATAAATGTCGCAGTACAGAAGCAGAGGAGCAAAACTCCATCTCATCAAAAAATGATCAAAGTTTTTGTAAGGGAGTTGGTAGAAAAACATGTTGCATAAGACAACGGGGTATATTTTTGAATTTGCATCCATTTCCCCAAATATCACAGTTAATTTCATCACAGTTTTTACGTTCAGGTTTCTTATGTTCCAAAAGTTCTTCTCTTTTTTGTGTTGTCGTTTATAGTTGACATTGAGTACAAAGTATTTATGAACATTAAAAGAATCTTGATCGTTAACTTGCCAGTTTGTTATACAGTGTGGAACAGCCAAATGGAATAAATTCGATAACTATAAAGGAGGGCGTGTTGGGAAAAACGCTTGGACATGTCGATTTGTAATTTTAAATGCCCATTTTTTCAATAAAAAAATATATAGGGGTGTCATGAGACAGTGCCCAATACCAACTTTCTTATTTTAAATGCAAGCCCCTCTATATTATTCAATTTTTGGATTATCCAGAAAATTCTAGACATAATTGACCTACACCTATATTCAACTGTTTCGGAAATATTAATTGTTTTCAGATTTATTACAAAAAATAAGATTAAAAAAAGAAAATTAATTTATTTCACAAATTCGTTACGATACGGACACAAATGGAAGTTTCTCGCTTATTTCACGAAAATTTGCCAAATTTTGCCGCCTGTATCCCAAAGAACAATTAGCAAAATAGAAAAGCAGTTTCGCGAACTTGGTCATGTCAGACATATAAAAAGTAGCTGCCAATGCTCTAAGTGATAATACGAAATTAGATATTATGCTTGAGTCTCAAGAAACCCACATAATTCTGGTCGAAAAGCAACCCCACTGTTCAACGTTAGCCACACATAATTTTTTTTCGAGTATTAAAGTAAAGTAAAATGCATCCCTATAAAATGATGTCGACTCAGGGGCTCATGGAAGACGATTTCGATAGGAGAACGTATTTCTGTGAACAAATGAAGGAAACGTTAGATAACAATGTGATCCAATTAGAAGATGTTTTGTTTTCTGATGAGAGCACATTTACACTTCATGTTAATCCTCTAAATTGCCGCTATTGATCTATGAGAATCATCATTGGATGACAGAGAAACCTCCGCAATATCCTAAAAAAGTTAATGTTTGGACAGGAATTGTTTTTTCATTGATGGCAACTTGAATGGAGATAAATATTTAGAACGGCTCCAAAATAATGTCGTGCCAACTTTGACAAACTTATATCCTGACCCAGTAAACCTACAAGTGCCTGCCAATATAATATGGTTTCAGCAAGATGGAGCAGCGCCCCATTACGAAATTAATGTCCGGCAGTATCTAAGCCAAATTTTTCCAAATCGGTGGATTGGGAGGCACGAATCGATAGAATGGCCAGCACGATCTCCTCATTTGACGTGGTTGGACTACTTTTTGAAGGGACATATCAAAAGTACTGTATACAAAACTAAACCCGTCAACTTAGATGACCTAAAAAGACGAATCACGCCTGAGATATAAAGTAATGTTAGAAGACATTTCTATATCAGATTAGCATGTTGCCAAGATGTTCGCGGCGAGCATTTTGAACATTTCCTAGATTGACATTAATGTTTTTTTTATTAAGAAAAAATCAGTTTTTAACCGACTTCCAATTTTTTTTTGTATGTATGTTAGCTGATTTCTTCTCCTGTGGTGAACCGTTTTGAATCAATATGGTCTTGTTTAATAGAGTATATATCCGGAATAGTGAAACTTCAAATTTTGGAAAAAAATTCTATTGGTAAAGTAATGAAATTTGTTAATGAACACATGCGTACATGTAAATCGACCAAAATCCCTAACATATTGGTCGATTTTTCGAAAACTCCTTATGTCTGTGTATACTTTTTTTAACGATTAATCTATTAACGATCCCTAGGTGATCTCATATACTTTTCTGCGACGTGCAACTTGCAGTTTTGCAGAAAATCGCCGAAAATTCCAGATTTCTTATCAGAAATTTCATCTAAATGACATAACGGACATTTCCTCATAAATATTTGAATTCCAACGTAATAGTGCGGGAATTGTAGGCATAGGAAGTTTTAATTGCGAATTTGAAAATTTTCTATGTACACCTCAAGCATATAGGTAGTAAAGCATAGTATTTTCGACTCGTTAAATCAATGGGTACCAAGCTCGTTTTGTTTGTATACCAGGCAAATACCTATTTAAATGAAAATTTTTCCATTTTGCGAAGACGGTGCTTTTGGTTGTCACATCCTCCCAGACTAATAGAAAATTCAGTGACAACACATGTCAAACTCTGAACTGCTTTTTGGTGCGTTTATATACAGGATGTTTAGTTATAGCAAACAAAATCACAAAGTAAAGTGATAGAAGGAGTTGTATTTATATGATTATTGAAATATAGGACGGAGTAGAATGATAGTGGTCCATAGGCAACCGTATATACAGGATGGTTGGAATATAGGGTGGAGTGGACGTTTGGTGGTATAAAAATGTTGGAAAAAAAGTTGAATTAAAATTACATAGGGTGATTAAAAAACTGTTACATGATGTGGACGTAAACAAATCATATACAGGGTGGTTGAAATATATGCTGAAGTTGAATTGTATTTATACAGTGTGATTAAAAAATTATTTATTTTATAGCCGATAAGAAGTTGCATAAAGTGTGGAGAGGAATTAATGTTACACAGAGCGATAATATAAAATGTTAAAAATGAAATAATTTATGGGGTAGCCCACAAGGAGTTATATACGATAGTTGAAATTTAGGACGGATTTGACTCCGTAAATATGGGATGAATTCTACTCCGTCCTATAATTTGCAGAAGGCAGCTAACAAATTTATGCTTGTCCGTGGGCAGTCGTAAGTACAGGATAGTTGGTACATAGGGTGGAGTGGAATTATTTATAGTTATACAGAGTCGTCAAAAAAAGTTGAAAAAAGGTTACATGGCGTGGTCCATAAGGCATAAATATATTTTGGGCTTATTAAGTCAACGTGTACTAGTACATTTTGTTCGTAAACATTTACCTGTCAATTTAAATGAGAATGTATCTTTGTGTAATGTTGAGGTTTTTGGATGTTACCTGGTCCTGTCTATAAGGTTATACATACAAAATAAAAAATGAAAACTACCTGAGTTTAAAAAAACTAAAAAGTTGAAAACAAAACATTTTATAAAAAAATATAACTGACTTCAACTTATAACTACAAAGCTGAAAATAATTATAATAAAATACAACTCTAGCAAATAAATAACACATTCAATGTTGTTAGGTACCTAAGAAGTAAAAAATGTAAGCATTAAAAGGTGCTCATTCTGTACAAATTAATTACCTAGCAATCTAGTATATTTTTGTAGTCGGTGCCAAGCAACAATCAAGTTTGATGAAGTAGTAGAGAAGTACGAAAATATAAATAATATACAGCGGCTTGCATTTAAAATAAGAAAGTTGGTATTGGCCACTGTCACATGACACACCATATATTTTTTTCTGTTCAAAAAATGCGTATTTAAAAATACAAATAGATTGGGAAATACAAGCGTTTTTCCAACACGCCCTCCATTATTCGTTATCGAGTTATCGAATTTATTCCATTTGGCTGTCCCACACTGTATGGTACGCGATGTTTTGTGCCAGGTCGACAATTAACATGTAGTCCTCATGTCGAAAAGTGTGGGAATTTCCTTGCTTCACAACTACGAGTTTGTTCGCTGTTATCCAGTCGGTAATGCATTCTCCTGTTTGATCTGTTCTATTTTGATTGATTGGTTCTAACATTTCTACTGATTTCGAAGAGGGCGTTCTCCAGATTCTTAATGAATTTAGAAATGATAGATTTCAGGTCAAACATCAAATAAGTATAACGTATAAATCATTAGTCGTAATTTCGAAAATTCGGTTCTTATTAACTCATAAAAGTTTTGATCTTATAATAATCTCAATAAAAGAACCTCTCGCATTCCTGGCAAAATATTCGATGAAAATCAGTACGAGATTATTAATGCAGCCAAGAAACTCAAGAATAAATTAACCTTTGGCGCTGATGACATTTTTTGTTCGTGATTGTATCACTGTTCTTGCATATCCTATGAAAATATTATTCAATATGGCACTTGAGACATCGACTTACCACTGTAGGTGGAAAATAGCCAAGATTACCCCCATATTAAAGTCAGGCGATAAGTCGCAAATAACTATCGTCCAAGTTCAATTTTATGTAAGATGTCTAAAGTCTTTGAATCTGTTCTGTATGGGCGTATCTACCCAGCTGTTCAACATTTAATTACGGAGTATGAGCATGGGTTTATGTGCTACAGGTCCACTGAAACTAACCATCTTAATATTACCCAACAACTTTGTCAGTGAGTAGATGTTGAAGGGCAGATGGACGTGATTTCTCCTTCCTCGAATATCTTTATTAGCCAGATTGGTGGCCCGCTTGTTGGTAAAATTCTCCGACTTCTTCCTCATTTGTAACTTCAACAAGTCCTTTTATGTGGATAACTTTATTACGCCAGCTTGTTGCCTCTATTCTACACAGTAAGGAGAAGTTCTCTTTTTCTAGTTTTCCGCATGCCTGAAATTTCATCCCCAATCTCTGCTGGGTCTACGCATTCTCGAAGTTTTAGTTTTACTTATATATCGCTCTTTTAGCGACATTCTGGTTAGCCCTGTTGCATTCATCGCATTGAGTTAGATGCAGGTAATGGTCTCGGGTAGACGATAGTAGGTCTCTCAATCAGTTTATTTCTCTTTGGAGATGATCATTTTCAAATCGGTGTTTCTTTACTGTGTCTCAACATCGGAATTAGTTCGTTTTTTTAACAGCGTTGTGCAGTTTAAAGGCTAAGGTGCTGCTAATCTCAATGTTCTCCTTTTTAGGTTTGTAGGAGTCATGAATGATGGTTTCGAACTTAGTTAACTATTTGTGAATGATCTCCAACACATTTTCCCGTTTTTAGGCTAATCTAAGTATAATCTTTGGCATTTCCTCATCTTCGTTTCATCACTCTGATCGATATCAGGAAGAGAAAGCGCTCTCCCTCTTTCCATCTCAGGTGGTGTTCCTTATAGCGATTCTCTTCTTGTGAAATGATTAGATAAAAATTCACTTTTTGCTTGCTATTAATGTTATTAATGCAGTTGCCGTTTGTATATGTCAGAGAATTCAAACTATTGTATTGTCCTATTTTTTCCATAATGCAAACATTACTGAATCAAAATAGCAATTAATTTGATTAATTAATTGGGAAGGTGGTTAAACAGAAATGAAGATAAAACAATTTAGATGATCAAGATAACCAGACCAGAACTTGTTGTTCTGAGTAAGAGACAGGTTTAGTGTTGAATCAGTATTCAAAACAACAAATACCTAAAATGAATCTTATAAACAATCAATCCAAAAATACACAATATACCCAAAAATATACATTTATCAATTCCTAATGAATGCAAAATGTTTGTATATCATGTCCATAAAGGTAGGGATTCGTGACTGTAATAATATATATTTACAAAGAACCGATTTCAACTGGCTTAAAATAAAAACCGTTTAGAAACCGTGCGCAATCAATAACTATGTTCTACATATTTTTTTAACTCATTTAAGGTACAATTCTATTAATTATTTTATTTATTCTAACTCACCCTATCTTGCAACCACCCTGTATATGTTTCTGTGTATTGGTCACACATTATAAGTTACTTGTCTACCATTTTCTGAATCACCCTGTACAACTATAATTCAACTCTACACGATGTTGCAACCACCCTGTATAAGTATTAATCGTCTCCACCCTATTGACAGTTTCTATTTTTCTATTGTTTAACACGTTAAGCGCCACCATGTTAAAAAAATACTCCCTGTGGGCCACTGTGTAAACTTAGTAAAAATGTATGAACATGCTCTTTTTAACTGTTTTTATATAATTTATGTATTAATTTTTTTTTGTGAAAAACTTATTGTATTCAAATGGATACAGGTAGCCCATTTTCATGAAATAACGTTTTTGGCCACTCGTATCGTTTTGGATGCTGCGTTAGAAACAAGTTAGTGCCTGTCGGATTTTGTTGGTTGCCAGTAATCTACACGCATTTGCAAAGTGGCTCGCATAGTGTTCGCATCTTTGCTGTTATAAGTGTGTTATAGTGAGTGAAAATAATGTCATACGAAAAGGAACAAGCACAATTGCAAAAAATGTTGGACATGATAGATTTTGATAGACTTTTCGGACGAGGATGAACCTTTCAGTGCAAGCGAATTAGAGTATGAAAGAGATCAGTCATGGAGCGAGAGTTCAAATGATGATCTCCCTGTTAAGAAAAGGAAGGTTACTATCAAAAAAGAAGATAAATACCAATATGAAAAATACCCATTTGAGTGTTTCTTCCAGTAAGTTTCATAATTTTAGTTTGTTAGGAAGTACTATAAATAATATGTATTTTTTAGCTTTTTATAACTACATCGGCAATGCAACAGAAGTTGGAAAACTTGACCAGACATCTAATATGCCCTCTACTTCTGGAAATCTTGCCAATAGAATAGACGACGAACTGTCGGACCAGGAACCTAACGAGTGCTCCAGTTCTAGTACCTCATTATTTTTATATTTTTAATTTCATTATCATTATTTATCTGTGATTTTTTAGCTTCAAGTGCCCATATTGGTGAAACCATTGAAAACCTAATGAGGTCAGGAAGCGTAGATGTGGAAAATATTGATAACGAAAACAATGGAACAAATGCACTTAATTGGAATATATTTACATTATTGAGGCTAAAAGTATTAGACTTCAGCGAAACAAATCCAGGCGTAATTGAAGATATATTGAACAACTTCAAAGAAAAAAAAAGAAATTGATTTTGTACAAAATCACACCCTTGATAAAAAAGCTGGTAGGTAGAACATTTTCAATACGTCTATGTACCGGAAGAAGAATTTTGTATCGATGAGACACTAGTTCTCTTTCGTGGCCGCCTAAGCTTCAAGCAATATAATCCAAATAAGCGGCCCAAATTTGGAATAAAATTGTACAAATTGTGTCTTCGAGGCGGTTATACATATAGCCTGAAAGTATATTCCAGCAAAGACAAAACTGGTGATATAAATATTTCCGGTGGCACTAAGTCTGTCCTGGAGTTGTAGCAAAATTTACTTGACAAAGGGCAGACTATTTACACAGATAATTTTTAAAGTAGCGTATCTTTAGCTCACGAACTTCAAAAGAGGAAAACTCATCTAGTGGGGACTTTACGTTCAAACAGAAAAAATAAATAAAGTGGTGAAATCAAAGTTGGAGAAGTATCAATCTACGAATTTACAAAGTAATACAGGTTGTACCGGTTTAAAATGGAAGGACAAAAAAGATGTTTTGGTGATTTCAACAAATCACCACAATTCAATGGTTCCTGTAAGAAGACGTGGAGAGGAAATAATTTTAGATTATAATAAAGATAAAGCCTTTATAGATCTTTCTGATCAGTTGAAAGCATATTCTAACAGTTTACGCAAAGGGATCAGACGGTAACAAAGAAAAAAATGTCAGTCACTAAGTTCAAAGAGTTATTTGTAACTCAACTCTTAGGTGAAAGTTTGACAAGACCTCCCAAGCCTAATCAAGTTAGTGTCAATCAAATTTTAGTGGATGATAAGAAAAGGAGATGTTCGGCCTGCTATGAAAGACTAAAAAATAGTCATAATAACAAATATACCCAAACTAAATCTTCACAAACTCGCTACAAATGTAGTGCTTGTGAAAAATTTAAGTTTGTTTTTGAAATATTTTTTTATTACCTATAAATCAGAATTAATTCAATAAATATGAGTTTTTATAAATTTTATTTTTAAAAGCAAAATATTGTGTTATGTATTTCAAATATAATGTATATGTTTTTCCAAAAATTATTATTTTATTATCCCAAAAAAATGCTCTGGCTAAAACCAAATTTTGGACCAACGGGCCATGTCTTATAAGTCCCCTATACATTTAAACGCACACATTGCATATGTTTAAATTCAGTCAGCTTAAAGTAAAAGTTGTCCTTCGTATCCGTTTGGATACAGGTGGCCAAATGATCAAGGTTGCTTGAATCCAAAAGGATACAAATGGCGCTTAACGTGTTAAATCACCCTGTATACCTATAATTTTATTTCGCCCAATATGCCAAGTATAAGCAACTACTTAAATAATCCACACTATATAAGATTTTTTTTAAACTCCCTGTATAACTATAATTCCACTTCACCTTATGTTTCAATCATCCTGTATATGGAACTGCTTCTAATATTTTTTGAACCCTCCGCCCTATAACTCGAATATCCTTACTGCATATGCTCATTCAACCATTTCTTAAGTTTTTTTATCCACTCTGCATAACTATAGTTTTACCCCATTCTTATTTCAACCTCCTTGTATACGCAACTACTTATATGCAGCCCAATACAACATTTTTAAACCACTCTGCCTAACTGTAATTCTTTTTCACCATATATTTTAACCATACTATATATGGAACTGCTTATGTACCACCCAATATCACATATATTTGTACGATTTTTTTGAACCCACCAGTCTAACTGTAATTTTACTTCGCCCAATATTTCAACTGCGCATATTGCTTGCTGCTTGAATTTCGATGCACGCACACACTTACCACCGTATACCATATAGAAAACATCGCTCACCTAAAAAAAATTCTTTTCGATACACTAATGGAAATTTTCTGCCATTTCACTCGACTCTAATGAAAATCGTTACAAACACCCTAATATACTTCTTTCATGGCATATCTTGACATTTAAGCTAGATATTTATGATGAAAATTTTACATTTACATTGATGTTTACCGTTTTTTCGCACATATTTTTAAGATTTTCAGAAAAACGGTGTGATTTACATTATAAAAAATTATACGAAATCAAGCTGGAACATCTCTTTGTAGAAAACAATTTAAATTATTCAAATTGGTTGAGCCGTTTTAGAGAAAACAGTGTAGATTTATTGAAATTCACGACTTGTATGTATGTATGTATCTATCAATCTATCTATGTAACGGAAACTTTCAAGGTAATTTTCACCAACTTAAACAAGTCTGATTTACTTGAAAATTTGCGCACGTATCAACGTCCGAGGACAATACAATTCTTTAACTTGAATTTTCCTGTTTGTTGCCTTTTCGTCACAGTTCTTGACTAAATTCTTGACAAATTTTAAGCTTTAAACTAAGTAAATATGTGTAAACTTATTAATAACTTAAATGAACAAAAACTGAATAACCTATTAGAATGTTAAAACTAACGATTACGGTGCGTACTGGGGGTTCACTAAATAGTATTAAATAATTCTGGTCAAATGACAGTCTCTAAAAGATACTTATGAAAATTCCCCTTATTACTTGTAGGTTTCAACAGAGTACGAGTATTTTTAAATTACGAAAAATCCAATTTGTCTTCATATGTGTAAAATAAGTTTTGTTTAAGTTTAAAAAATAATTAATAAGTACTAGTGGCTAATTGAATAGGGTGAAATTTTTAATAAACTATTAATAATCAGAAATGTATGCAAACTATGTGGAAAAAGCTCACCTAATCACTTGTGGATTATCAGGGTGTTTATAAAAAATTAGTTACCTCAATTTGGGTAGTAGGATTCACGCCATTGTATCCAGCTCTAGTTATGAACAATAAGGAAATTATTGAGCAACTGATATGTGAAAGCGATAGTGCCTTTTGACAAAGTCGTAGGTACATTACTTCACAACTATAACCTGTACAGCGCAATTTTATCTTATATAATGAGCGCTAAATTTTTATTCAATTTTGAAATGAAGGGGGTGATTAAAAATGTCATGGCACTAGCGTCAAACTCAGGGCAACGGGCACAACCTGTTTTATAAGAGTCTTACCCTTCCATCGGAGTTATTATAAATTTGACACATTCTGAACAACGCCTAATTCGCGTATCAGTCCATTAATCAAAGTTATCAAGTTGGCTGGGGTGTTTGGACAATATAGTTTCCGTGGTCAGGCGGTATTGTTTGCTCACGATCTATTCGAGGTTACTGAAAATCTTTTTAAAATGCTTCCAAGAAGTTCAAACGATGCTGGTATAATCTTCGTTACTAAGTACCTTGAAAATATAAATATAACATGACAGTGCTCGATATCTAGGCAAAAGGTATATGATACAATGCATTGGTTAATAGTAAATAATCATCTGTATAAAGATGTATCCATCAATAATAATGTTGAAATTAATGAACAAGACATAATAAGAGTAGAAGAGGTTTCGTTACAGAATGTCGCTGATGCCAGTGTGGAATCGACATACAATATCAATGCTTACATGAGAATTAACGACTCATCGAGAATTTTACGATCTTCAGTCAAGCTAACTATGATATATTTATTCCGGGTTTGCTGGTGTACAATGATGGGCCATGATATTGGTAAATATTGTAAGAGCATGTATTCTTCCACTGCAACGTTGATCAAAAAACATTCTTAATTTGAATATGATAGCAGGCGACCCAATCTACAGTAATATAAGATTTCAACCGGAAAGAAATCTCGCGGCCTACCCTATTGAAAATAATGGATACTTACTCGTACGGAATTTCACTGTCATTAAAGATGATCTTGTTATATTCAACAAAAGATTTAAAATACATTTTGATGAAGAACCAAGCCTATTTGGAAGTTTGAGTGACCAAGTAAATCAATCGAACTTCGGACTTCGACGAGCTTCTGAAGAACTTTTTCTAAGTCATAATGCAGGAGTACTGATATCAGAGGGAAAATCATTTGGAGTATTACATTGTAATAATAAATATTACTTCTGTGATTCTCATTCGTGTGGTCCGAAAGGTGCGAAAGCAAATGATAACGGAAGAGCATGCATTATTGAGTGTGATAGCTTAGACGAGTTCGTGAGGATCTGCAAACGTACAAGTAACAAAAATGTAAAATTCACAATAGATTACATTGATGTTGGGATCGTCGATATACATGAATCTGTGGGGTTAGAAAATCAAAACACAACAAAGTGCTTTAAAAAATGTCACTATCAATAATAATGTTGAAATTAATGAACAAGATATAATAAGAGTAGAAGTTTCGTTACAGAAAGTCGCTGATGCCAAGACATAAACATCAATGAAGTGTTATTTTGAATGTTCATCTGCGATTTTCTCTCCTCGCACTGGTTTCTGAAAAATACAGATAAGTTAAGTACTTGAATATCAAGGTGTAGTATCTAAGGGCAGTTTGTGGAAACTGCCCGGAACACTAGTTGCCCTCTTATAGAAAAAACTCTCACGCAGGATCAACTGTGAGAAAGTAGGTCTACAGATTTGTCAACTAGTATTCCAGTATAATATGTTGGGATGTATTTTGTGTTGTACTTATTGTTTTTTTGTGACGTTTCGATTCCTTATCAGTAATCGTTGTCGAACAATGTTTGTTTGAATGTTTTGCACTATATTCGTCGCTTGACTTTTTTGGTAATGTCAATTGACTGATTAATTGACTTTGAAGTTTCCTTTTTGATGTTCATTCGTCAGGAGCTGTTGCCATGCAACGGGTATCTCTACAGAGGGTGTCCCAATTTCTCCATTATTCAACAACATGCAGACACTTTCTTTGATTTTTCTTTTTTTAACAGATAAGTTAAGTACTTGATATTCAAGTACTTAACTTATCTGTATTTTTCAGAAACCATTGCGAGGAGAGAAAATCCCAGATGAACATTCAAAATAATCATTTACCTCCTCAATCATTTAGAAGCTACTTATCAACGAAGTGAACTTGAATTTAGTGGCAAACGAAAAATATTCTAAAATTAAAACTTTTTATAAATACTATATAGATCGTTATGAGACTAAAAACTTAGAAACTAATTATAGTTTCAAAAAACTAAAAAAACACGCTTTAATAGTAAACCAAACTAAAAAGTAGAAAATAATTTTTAATTATGAAAAGTTTTTGTTATCTTTATTTAATTAGGAATGAGATTAAAATAAAAATTTAATTATTACTAAATAATTCAATCCATAGTAAAAAAGCGTGGGGTGCAATTTAACATATTTTCATATTAACCATATTTGTGTAAACAGCTACCAATCAAATAATTGTAACATGTAATATCAAGCACATCACATTTTTTCATTAGGGATTCAATTATTTAGTAATAATTTAATTTTTGTTTTAATCTCATTCCTAATTAAAGATAACAAAACTTTTCATAATTAAAAATTATTTTCTACTTTTTAGATTGGTTTACTATTAAAGCGTGTTTTTTTAGTTTTTTTAAACTATTATTATTTTTTCTGATTTTCTGGAAAACCGTAAATCTCACGTTATATGGTACATTTCTGTAATATTCCTTATTACAATGAGATTTAAATCAAATTGGCTTTTTGGAAGTCGATTAAAAATACACAGAGATGCATATTCGGTCACACATTTTAGAATTCAATAATAACATAAAAGGAAGCACAATACAAAATAAAAATTAATAGTTTGCCTAAATTATCTATATTAAAAGAAAACCTGAAGAATGAAATAACTATTGGTGATGTCCTTTTAAAAAAATGTATATCGGAATGTTTTCGCATGTTATCCTTTATTGCTTTAATAAAACATAAGACGTATTTAATCGCAATTCTATCTCGAAATAATAATATGATCTAACAGCACTTCGTTACATATGATTCATTTGGGAATTATATTATCCAGGTAAGTAATTCAAGTATATTACTTAAAAACAACATTTTGGTTATATATCATTAATTATTGTTTGTCAATGTCAGACGCTCTGTTCTCTGTATAAAGAACTACTATTTCATCTAAAAGAAATTACTGGTTTATAAAAATTTAATATTACTGTGCAAACTTATTTGGCGCACCACAGAAGCAGATTAATATAATCACCATTGAAGCTTCGAAATACACAAAAACAGGAGATGAGTAATAGTTAAGCCAATAGATATTGTAAAATATTCCATTTTCAGTTTTTAATTGAATTAAAACTTTTTATTTTCAAAATTTGCAGACGTTTAATTCAGGCGACTGTTCCCAAGAAATCGGTAAACATGCACTTTATACAAAATTTGTGAAAACATACCTTTGACATTAAAATCCTTTACAACATCCATTACCTTTTTTTGTTGGTTTTGTTGAATTATCTCTACTTTGTCTTCACATTCAAGAACTTTATGCAACCTATTGATTGAAACGTTAACTTCCATAATGCTGGTGATACTTATGGAAAATAGAATGGTTACAACAGGCCTCAAAACGTTGTATATTGTTGTTATTATAAATATTTTTTCTGCTGTAATGTAATGGCCTGATATTACATACGCTAAAATACTGAGAAAGATAGAAGTTCTTGAAACGAACGCTTCAAAAGAATTTAAAATGCTTAGAAGAACAGAATGTAATCTAACTGCTTTCATTTCTAGTCTAGAAATAATAATTAACAATTTATTTCATTTACTAGATTTAATTAGATGTCTTACTTCCTCGCTTGTCTCACTAGTTCAGCAAATGGTTTTTCCCAACAATACATCTTTATCACCATAATACCAGATATTACTTCATTTGTTAAACTCAGCCTTTTATCTGTTCTCATCGCAATTTGTTTTCTAATGTCTGCCATTTTTTTTCCTATGAACACTGCAACAGAGATTGCAAATTATATTTTGAAACTACTCAACGCTGTTTTAATATACTGGGTATTCCATCTCAAACGAGCCACCTTGAATATTTTAGTTATTTTCAAAACTATTGCAATAAAAAAAACAGGTTGATTTTCGTTTCGAGGGGGAAATTTTTTGAGGTGAATTAGCGCTTGCTTCAATGACCTTGAGATTTGAGATAGGGAAAATAGGTGTTGTCGTATATTATTTGAATGCCCTTTTTACGGACTATACCGTCGTAATAAAATTTTTGATTGCAATTTCTGTTCATGTAATAATAAAAGAGTATTAAAAAAAACGAATTTACATTACAATACAATGCCTCTAAAGCAAATGTTCAAAGTGTCTTCTTGACTGAAAGTCATCTCGGACATGGGTCAGCATAGTCGGTGTTATCTGATGACACTCCGCTATAATTCGTTGAGGTAGTTCGTCCAAATTCTCAGGCTGAGTCATAAAAATTTTGGATTCAACATGTATCCACAAAAAAAATCCAAAGGGTTCAGATCAGGTGATCGGGCAGGTCATTCTATAGGACCTCTTCTTCCAATCCAGCGCCCAGGGTATTCCAAATCGAGGTATTGACGAACTGGTGCGGCGTAGTGATGAGGAGGTCCATCTTGTTGGAAATGCAATGCTCTTCATGTAGTAGACGATCATTTTCTAATTTTTCTATTATGAATGCATTAATTTCATTTTCCAATAAATTGTGACAAATTTCACCATTTAAATTACCAGGAATAAACAGGGGTCTAATTAGACAATTTCCCAAAAACCCTGCCCAAACATTTAGTTTTACCGGATGTTGACTATGAGATTCTCGAAATAAATGAGGAGTTGTATCGCTCCAAAATCTACAGTTATGTCGGTTAACCTCCTCATGAAGTACAATAGTGCACTCATCCGAAAAGCAAACATCATCCTCATTCAATTCATGATGTAATTTAATTTTGTAAATTCTAAAAACGTTAGTTTTGCTAATACCGGAAGCTGCAGAGATTTGCTGGACAAACTGCGTGTTTGGTATAAGTTGGACATGGCCCAAGTAGTCACAGCTACCCCTTCATCATTTGCAATTCCAATGGGACCTCTTATTTTATTCATTACTGAGCCCGTCTCAACAAATTTTAAAATCAACTCCAATACGTATTTATGACGAACGCTACGTTCGGGGTGTTTTTGGTTAAAAACCCTTGCAGCAGATCGAGCACAATTTTGATTTTGGTAGTAAAGACTTACCAGCTCAACACGTTCTTCCAATGTGTATACCATAATTATCTTTTAAATTTTCAACAAATCAGTAAAGTAATAACTTGACAGATAAATGTATATGCTTCAAATGATCGAATAAAGGTCAGAACAGATAAACACACTTGCTGTAAATATCAGCAAAAAATAATGTAAAATAAATAAATGTTTACATTTCATGTTTTTCTTGTATTGTGTTACAGGGTGCCGCAGTGAAACAACATGGTTTAAGAGCGTACTATTAAAGAACTTTTTAATACTTTTCCATGCAGTAAAAACTTTTAATTTAATAATCTGGTTTTACTACTAGGTCCGTTAGGTTTTCTGTTACATGAACAGGAATTGCAATAAAAATTTTTATTGTGACGGTTTAGTCCGTAAAAGGGGCTTTCAAATGATATACGACAACACCTATTTTCCCTATCTCAAATCTCAAGGACATTGAATTGGCCTGTTTCTGTTGAATGCACGCAAACGCTAATTCACCTCAAAAAATTTTCCCCTCGAAACAAAAATCGACCTGTTTTTTCTTATCGCAATAGTTTTGAAAATAACCAAGATTTTCAAGGTGGTTCGTATGAGATGGAATACCCTGTATATCATCATCTAATCGGGAGAAAAACAATGGAAAGTAAGTTTTATCGAGCAAAGAATTAATAATAAAATGAGTAGACGAATAAATAAAGAAAACCGAGGGGACAACATTTGTACAGACAGCTCAGTATGTTTGAGCTACTGTTACGGAGTTAAGGATTACGGTAAATATGTCAGAGACAAAAGAGATCTGGTCCTTGTGGTCAACAAGAGCCAGGCTAGTAAAAACTGACCGGAAAGCTGGAGGACAGTTTGGGAAAATGTTCACTATTACGGAGGTTGGGGTGCTAGGCAGATAATTAGTGGGTTGGACGCCGCATAATGGGTCGAGAATGCCCTGCGTGTAATTCAAGTAATTAATATAAGGAAGGTATTGTTATTAATTTTCGGTGGGTTCCGAAAGCCTTACACCGAAAATAAATTTTCTTTATTTCCCCACCAGTCGCTCTCGAAGAAATTTGGAAATTGCGGTCCCCTTTCCTTATGATTATTATTTTTTAGAGTTATTGTTAAAGTTATTGAGTTGTCATCCGGGTTCAATAGCAGACAAAATGCAGCGTTTCAGTTAAGTGAGAAGGCAGACAGAGTACTTATAAAGGCCGGTAAGTTTGGAGGGCTAGAATGTATTCACAGTCCTAGGATACTCCTAATTAAATGTTGAGCTTTTTAGCCTTGTGTCCCCTTTTTCAGTGGGAAACCGAGGTACAGCTTATGCAACGAGGAGGGGTGCAGGATTCCGTTTGTGCCTTGCAGGGAATTTCGGTCTGTAATGGCAAGAGAGGATAGTGTAAAATTTAGAATGAATGAGATTGAATAAGTTTAACAGGGACGCAGTGATTGTGAGTAACTTCTACTAGACGCAATTCGGAGCATTTTAAATTGTCAAAACGGCCCTTTTAAAGTTGTTTGCAATTTACTATTTTGAGGGTGTACGCTATTTTACTAAATAATACAGCAGAAAAGTATTCGTCTTTTAATAAACATCTTTTAGAATTGCACATAAAGAAAGAAACTAAAGGACGGATACCATCCTCTTTTAACTGTATGTTTTCAATTGACTCATTTATTCTTTACTTTATATAGGCGTCCGATTCCACTCTTTATTGGCTATATTTTCTGGTATTCTTGTGCCTACGACAGGATAGCCTTTTACATTATGTCAATTATGTCGCCTTCTAAATTCATTCTTTTATATTCTTGACATCGACGTAAGGATGTTTAGTTGTGTAAAGTTGCCAGCCTCATCCCCATCATATCCCACAGATTTCCGATGGGATTTAAATCTTGTGAGCGTTGTGAAACATTAACGCCTGCTTCGTAGAGAAAGTCCATATATCGATGAGCAATATGGCAGTCTGCTTTGCCTTGTAGAAAAATGAGATGTGGATGGGCAGCTAGATAAAGTAGTACTTTGCAGGATAAATAGAAATTGTATTCAGCTACTATTGGCAATCGTTTCCTAAACAATTCTGTATACATACCTCTCAATGGCAAACCCAAATCACATCTTTCTCCACGGTGGCGTCTTACCCTTTTACAGTGCATACCTTGACAGAATTGCAGTTCGTCGCTGAATACAACTTTATGCCCTACTGCCTCACAATGCTGCAGTTCTGTGCACGCTGTCGTGGACGCTATGTAAAGAGTTCAAAAGCTATAATGGGACCATATAGTGTATGCTTAGTTACATGTGTCCCTTCTTCTTCAAACCATTCTGCAAGCTGTCTGAAGGTGTCATCCGACATACATGCATTTTTATCACTGCGTACAATTTCGGAGTTTGATTATTTAAATGCTTTCTATAATTTGATCCCAGACAGCGAAATTCAACGGATTTTCTTTCTTCTTCCGTATCTAAATTTTCACCTTCTGCACTACCAGCGAAAAAAATACTTCCAAAACCTACATTATTTACTCGTCTCCTCCCTCACTAGTCATGTAATTTATATCATTGATATCTGCTGAGATGTTCACTAGGTCACCCACTGTGTAGAATGATGGTCGTCAATTTTGATACTCATTTTTCAATAGTTCATTCAAGGCATATGTAATGTAATATAAGTTTTTTATATTTGCAGTATATTGTATATTTATACTGATTTCCTACAATATATACATCAGGCGCTACCATACGCTTTTTGGAGATGAATATAAATGTGATTTCTTGTATGCAGTTCAGAATAAGTTTTCGAATGCAAAATAAATTATCTGTGCAAGACCTATTCTTCCTCTAATTGTTTCCTAAAGGTTATTTGTATTATTTTCCAGTTACTGTCAAGATTCTTTCATGAAATTACACCAAATATTACTGCAATAATATATACGTGAACAGCTTTCCACTAAACTGCATTAACATAAATATTTATCTTTCACCAAGTAAACGGGAACTTATTGTTAACAGAAGAATTTAACTACAATCAAAAATTAAAACCATAGATTATGAATCCCTTATAATAGTGCAGGAAATCGTGGACAATCTAAAATACAATTTTTTACACTTACTTTGTACTGGAACAATCAGTATAAGAAAAGCAGTACCAAACAGGGATGCAATTCCAATTTCTCTATACAGTAACCAAGTACTTACAGCAACCTCTATAGGTGCAATTATAACAAACTGTGCCAAAACAAAGCCTTGATCAAACTTGCTGAGATCTGTCGATAGTAAATTAACTAGTTGTCCTAAAGAGGTATTTGCCAAAGAAGCACAACTTAATCTCATTAATTTTCGGTACATCAATGAACTAAAAAAAATCTTAGTTATATAACTAATGGAGAGCAAAAATTAATTATTCAGTGACTACATTTCTGATTTCTCCTCAATAATGCCATTATCTTTAACTGCCAGTAAGTGTGATTTTCTGTAACTAGATATTAGACATATTTCAAATATAATTTAGTCCTCTTCTAAATCAAAAATCAAGTAATTACTAAAATAAGAGAATATATATTTTTTGCCTAAATTCTTAATATGTATCATATAAAGAATAGGTAATAATGACTTAGTGGGAGATCACATTCTCTCTACAGAATTAAAACAGAAATATTTTAGTGTTATGTTCATTGCTATATACTCACCTACATGAAACTCGAAGCTTCATAGATAAATGGCATACACCCATGAACAATGGATGACTTATGAAATTCTCAACCAAAAGAACTGTAATGAAAATTCCCGCATAAAAAAATGCGTCATATTGAGAAATATCTGTTTGTTCTGGTTCGAGATATGAAACAAGTTTCCCTATACATAAAGAAGTTGACATCCTAAAAATTATTATTTTGGTAACGGTGAAAAAATTAACGTGAAACGTATACACTTACACAAACATTATTTCATTAAATAGTTTAAGTATCGTATATATTAAGAAATGCCATCCAAATAAGCGAATTAACGCTCTATGTAAAGCTGTTTTTTTATGTATTCTATATTCTTCTTTCCATATTGCTTCCAGTTTTGATCCAATTCGACTAGATTTATGTTCTTTTAAAGGTTTAAACAAATCATCTTCATTCAGTTCGTCTGTAAAAGCCCGTTTGAAGAAAGGAAACATATATCTGGAATGAAAATTTACGAAAAATATATTATTAGTTAGGTAATTTAAATTCATTTAATACATTTTATTTCCAAAAAATTTTCATTGCTCCAATTTTTTACAAATAAATTTTATGTAATAACATGACCATTTATAAAGTGAAATAACATTAATCATTTTAATTGTTTGCATAGTTGCTAGTGTGAAAATGTCAATTGCCTATTCACGATGTTTAATTGATAGCCAATACTTTAAAAAGTCTATTATTTATGGGAAAACTTCTGCAACTGCAAAGATTTGTATTTTTAAATCATTTAATTTTGCTGGAATCCATTATGTAGAAACGTTGTAACCGTCGCAACCGCAAACCACAAAATTTTTCTCTTTTTAACCGTCGTCAAAAAAGAGGTAATCAATTAGACATGTACAAGTAATATTATTGGAATTTTGCAATATTCGTATATTATGTTAGTTTATGTGGGCTACTTAACAGTTGTGCCAAATTCCATAACTGTTTGCAGGGTGTTTCAAAAAACATCTCGTGCTTGCTAGGACAGGTAGAATAGCAAAAAATAAGTGGGGTTTACTCGGTAAAAATTATTACTAACTGCCTGTGTTTCTAAGATACAGTGAGTTAATATACAGGGTGAGTTTTTTTTTGATGATCAGTATGGGGATCTCAGAAACTAGCGGAGATAGAGCAGTGGTTAAATTGGGAAAGATTTGCAGTTTTACTGGCCCAATTTAATGACACTTTCGGATTTTTCTAAAAAGTCATGGCCTACTAGATATTTTGAAAAAACGAAATTCTGTCAATTTAGTCAAATCCCTCTAGCTCCTTTGTTTTTGATTTTATAAAAAAAGTGTAAGCATCAAAATTGAAGGGAATTGTATCCCGAATTTGATTGTCATGTCCTGGTTTGCGTGACAGCTCTCGTTTTCGAGATATGACACAAACTTATCTTTTTTTGAATGGAAACCATAGTTGGCTATGACCTAAAAAAATCAGACATTTTTAGAGCTTTTCAACGATACAATACTCGATATAGTTATTCATAAAAATAACGGAGTTATGGGAGTTATGGATGCTTTTCTCTCTTATTTTCACTTTTGACGTAGGTAGCCATGAAAAAGATTGTTTTCACTTTGACGTTTCCCCATTTGAGAGTAATTACATTAGTAGTGCTGAACTCACAGTCGATATTGACAAGTTTTCGTGATAAAATGGAATATTCTAACAAAGAAAAACTGAATATGGTAGAATGTTATATCATACTAGCAGTTACCAGCGCTTTCACCCGCGTACGGAATGTTCAAGCTTCGCAAAAAGAAATAACTTATGAAACATATGGATTATATTAAATAAAAAATTTTATTTAAACCACCCTACTTAACTATAAACGGACCAATCGCAAATATATTTCACCCAAACTGCAAGTACTTATGGCCGACCCTATATTACAATTTTATTCGATATTTTTTAATCACCTTGAATAACTGTAACCCTACTTCACCCTATATTGCAACCATCCTGTATATGCTGCTGTTTATTTGTCACCCAATATAACTTTTTGACTATAACTCTTCTCTACCCTATATTTCACCTATGCAACTGCTTATGACCTACGCTGTATAACAATTATTTCTGATATTTGTGAACCACGTTTTAAAGTACAATTTCTCTTTAACCTATATTTTAATCACCCTTTATACGCAGCTTTTTGTAACATTGCGTTAAACACATTCTAATAGTATAATCTTGCTTCTCCCCATATTTCAGATATTCCATATAGTAGAATACAACTGTTCAATGTCTACCTTATAAAACAATAATTTTTTAAATTTTTTAGATCCACCCTGATGGAAATACCGGTGGAACCCTTTGTTTGTCACAAATTTAAAAACACAGTTTCGCACCCTAACACTAAACTTTTATTTTATTTATTCACCCAAAATGCAACTGCTTATTGGCCACCCTATATAAGATTTTTTTAAACCGCTTTGTATAACTAAGTTTACTTCCATCTATATTAAAATCATCCTGCATACACTGCAGCCAATTTGTCAAACATTACAACTAATTTTTGAACCACCCTGTATAACCATAATTTTACTCTATAAAATATTTCAACCACCCTGTTGTGCATCTGCTTAGGGGCCACCAAATATAACATTTTTTAAACACTTAACTATAACTCTGGTCCACTCACTATTTATATAGGCAACTGCTTATGGACTACGCTATATAACTATTTTTGAACCACAATTGAAAGTATAATTTGTCTCCACCCTGTATTTCAACCACCCCTTATATGCAGCTTTTTCTAACATTGTTTTAATATACCATATGAACCATATATCATTTTACTTCGATCCATGTTTCAGATATTACATATATACAACAACTCATGTTCTACAAAAAAAAATTATCCAACCTGTTTAACTATAATTCTAATCCACCCGCTATTTCAACCACCTTGTATATGGAACTACTTATCGGTCACCCAGTATAACATTTTTTGTACCACCCGGTATAAAACTATAAATCCATCAATGCCCAATATACGAGGGTGAATCAAATATGAACCGGACTTTTCTGTTTCTCGCCCTGTAGGTAATTCGAGTGGCGTGACGTATCGATATATGTTAGGTAGGGATGTTAAGAAGAGGGGAGTTCGTCGGTTTGGCGAGGCGTAGTCGAGGCGCTGTTAGTAGTCTTGTGTTTGATCTGTGGTTAGTAGCATCATGTCAGAGCAAGAGGTGCATACGTCTGTTGCGTAACGTGTTGTTATCAAATATTTGGCGCGGGAGGGCGTTAGACCGTCTGAAAATTTGCGTCGACTATCTGCACAGTTCGGCAATGAAACACTTTCAAGGACCCAACTGTACGACTGGCACAAAAAGTTTTCAGATGGCCGAGAGACAGTGGAAAATGAGCCTCATGCACGCCGTCCCACGACAAGCATCAATAAGGCGAATATCTACGCAATTCGTGAGCTGATTGAAGGCGTACTGCTGATCGATTTCCTGCACGAACGTCGTACAATTAATGCTGAGTATTACTGCGAACTACTCCAACAAGTGAAACTTGGCTATCGGCAAAAGAGGCGGGATATGTCTATCCGAAGTGTGATTCTGTTGCATGACAACGCTCGGCCACATACAGCTGCATTGACTCAAGGAAAATTGAACAAAATGCATTGGGAAACCCTTGAACACCCGCCTTACAGTCCTGATTTGTCGCCATGCGCAATTGGTTATCGACACGACCAGTTTCATTCTTTGAGAAAGGTATTAAAAAACTTCCGATTCGGTGGGAAAAATGTATACATAAGTGAGGAGACTATGTAGAAAAATAATATGTATTAAAATTTGTATTGATCGTACCAATAAAATTTTTAAAACAAAAGTCCGGTTCATATTTGATTCACCCTCGTATTTCACCAAAACCGCAACTGCTTATTGGCACCGTCTTTAACAATATTTTGAACCATGTTTCTGAATCACCTTGTATGTATTACAACTATCCTGTATACGCTACTGCTCATTGGTTAACCAATATAATATATTTTTTAAAAATTAACCATAACACTCCTCCACCCTATAATTCCACTATCTCATCTTCTCAACTTATTATGAACTACGCTATTTCACAATTTTTATAATTATAACTGTACACCACCCTATATTTCAGCAACCTTTTATATGGACCTACTTATTTGCCACCAAATATAACATTATTGTACCACCCTGTATCCTTAGAATCCTACCCCACCCTATATTTCAACCATCCAGTAAATGGAACAGCTTGGAGATCATAACATTACTTCATAATATTTTTTAAACCCACCTGTATAGCTGTAATTATAGTCCGCTACATATTTCAACCATCCTAGATGTGCAACTATTTGTGGATATAAAACAAGTTTTTAATCACAACATAAACTATAATTCCACTCCAGCTTATATTTCACACACCCTGTATAAACTGCTTCTAACATTTCTTCAATCCATTTCACAACTATAGTATCTTATGAACATAATTCAAAGATCCTAATTCTTTACCTAACACATTTTTTAAGATTTTTTATTCACTATATAAATATTCTACCCTTTTTCAACCACTGGCACTGTTTATGGCCTACCTAATATAACTTTTTTGGACCATCCCGTATAACTAATTCCACTCCCCCTTATTTCCACCCTGCAAAATTACGCTTGTTATATCAGTTGATTTTTGTTAAATCGAAACCACAGATCAAATCGAAACCTGTTACATTTGCACATTCAGAATGTTGAATAAAAGCTAAGCTGATGCCAGTATCTAATATTTTGTGCTTGCGGTGGAACCTATTGAGTAATTGAATTACCCAACATGGTTGAAGTTTTTTCGCTATATCTACCGTTTCCGTCAATTTAGAGAGATAAAATGTTTACCAGCAGTGGGACTCTGATCATTAGAAAACTTTAGTAGAATCGAAAAGTGACGTCACTTACGAAATTTTGGTACTCTGATAATTCTTATTGTCGTATATAGAATTGACTTCATTCGAATCACGGATCACGGAACATTACAAAATTTGTATAGGATCGAAATATCTTTAGAATCGTTGGTACTCTGATAAATCGATCGTTGTAATCCCTCGTCTCCGATTACCCCGATAGTATCGTTTCGATTCGAACATTAGTGGTTCACGAATTGCATTTATCTAAATGTGTAAGACAGAGTTGCATTTCTTAATAAAGGATAGCCTCATAGTAGGCGATTCGACATAACGCATGACAGATACATCAAAATAGAGTGGCCACTCAAAATATTTATAAATGCAAAATTTTTACTCTGTAATCTTTGAGTTATAAATGTATTTTTTTTGTTTATACAATGGAAGCTAAGGGACAAAAAGCACTCTTGGCCAGAAAATAGCCATGAGCAGAAAGGGCAAATTGAATTAACTTAACAACTATTTAAAAAAGATATCATGGAACAGAATAATCACAAAAAACACTAAAGCAAAAAATTAATTTTCCCTAAAACCCGACGAAGATTTCCGAACGACTTTCTACAATCACTTGCGGTTTATGGGAGTTCCGAAAGTATTTCTAATGATTTCTATTAGAATCGTAACGAAGCGATTCCAATTTCAATTCACACAGAGTTGCTTTCCTAAGCTTAGAGTTCATGTATATGCTCTGTGTTTGAAAGTAGTCTGCGTAGAAGTTAGAGGTTCTATGTACCTATGTCAGAGAAAGGCGAATTACTTTTGAATTTGAATTTTATGAGTTGCTTGAAAATATTTAAAAAGTGTATGTGAAAGTTATTTAATATATGTTTTATTTTTTACGGATCATGGAAGAGGGCAAGAGGAAAATACGTGTTACCCAGGAACACTGGAGGATTGTTTTAGATTTTGCGGATAATAATCCGGAAATTATAACAAACAAATTTTCAGACCATTTAATGGGGAAAAAACAATTAAATTTGTTGTGGGATCAGCTCACAACAAAGTTAAATTCCATTGGTCAGGGGAAAAAATCCACAGAGGAGTGGAAAAAAACCCTGGCTGATTGGAAGTCAAAAACCAAAAAGAAAGCCAGCCAAAATGTTCAAAATCATAGAAAAACTGGGGGAGGTTCTTCAGATCTGATGGATCTGAATCCTCTTGAGGAAAGGCTGATATCCATAATGGGCAGGACATCAGTTTTTGGTGATAATAGTGCTACTGAAAAGGGTAAGAAACCTTGTCATTGTGTTCCAATTAATAAAATTATTATTTCAGGAATAAAAAGAAAACATGATGTGCCTCATTTGCTAACAAGTAAGCAAAATGTGCCTCCTATTCTTGATCATAGTCAAGATGACATTGTTCATGAAGTTGAACATGATTATTTTCTTCAACCAGACATTGAAGTTACTATTGGAAATGAACAGTCCAGTTTTAAAGAAAATGATAAAACCGGCAATAGTAAACAAAAAAGGAAAAAAATTAATGTGGAGCAGATGCATACTGAAATATTGTGTTCACTTACTAATAAAGAACATAATATTTCAGATATTGCAACCTCCTTGAAACAAATAGCAGTATCAATAAATAAAATTGCTGATACATTTAGCACTTGATATATATACAGTTTGGTATAGTTTTGTAGATTAATTAATTTATTTATTAATGCATAATTTATTTTGTTAAGGCATTTATTTTAAAATATTTGTAAAGAGCACTAATATTGTTATATTTATTAAATGTGCAATATGTTGATCTCAGTAGTGATATATTGATTTGAGTTTATTTATTTTGAGGTTTGTTGATAAATATAGCACATAATATACCTATAATAAGAACTGTTAGACCTTAGTATTGTTTTTTAGTAGATTACATAATTTAGTTACCAATGCATAATTTATTTTGTTGAAGTATTTATTTTGTAATATTTGTAAAAAAAAACTGTATTTAGTAATGTACAATATGTTGATCTCAGTAATAATGTATTGATTTGAGGTTATTTACTTTTATGTTGAAAGGCATCTCCAAAATCCTTGAATAGTGAATGCCAAATTCATGTATAATTTTGTTGATGTCATGTGATATGACCTTCATGCATTTATTAAACAGATCATTGACATTATATGTTGTCAGATACTAGTTAAGATGTAAATGCTAAAAATTTTTTTGGGAAATAAATACAGAGAAGTGTGTTTAGTTTTTAGTTTATAAAACTTATTGAGGTTCAAAAATTAAGCCATTCTTAGCAGAGAACTGTAGAAAGTTAACTTATTAAGTGCTCTCAGATTTATTCTTTTCATTTTTGCATGCTGAGTAGTAGTAGTGGTCCAACAGAAAGTTTCAAATGAAATAATAAAAACATAAACTGTAATAAAGCCAACAAACACAAGAAATATCTATTTATTAACAGATTTCGGTTATCATTATTTCCTAAATTATGATCAAACACTTGATTTGGTTCATGCATTACATTTTCAATTATTGGATCTGGTTGTTCCATATTTGCTGCAACACGTAAATTATGTAGAACTGCACAGGCTACCGCTATATTTCCTGCCTTCTCAGGGCTGTATCTTAATTTTCTTTCTTGTAGCACACACCTGAACCTTGCTTTATAAACACCTATACATCTTTCAATACAATTTCGTGCTACAGCATGCCTATTGTTGTACCTTTCTTCTGGTGCTTCTGGAAGTGGATTTAAAATTGGTGTCATGAGCCATGGTTGCTGAGGATAACCAGAATCACCGACTAACCAGGATGTATGATCCCCAGCTTCATAGCATTCCCTTAATTCTTCTAGAATTAGAGAATTACGCCAAATATAACTGTCATGACAAGAACCGGGAAAACTTGCATTAATGTTCATAATTCGTAAATTATAATCACATATCTACAAAAAAAGGTATACATTTATATTTGGTAGCTATATAATTTTTTGAACTTACAGTTTGAACGTTTTTGCTGTGGAACCCCTTTCGATTCAAATAATTATGTTCTTCATGTCTAGGTCTTATAATGGCAATGTGAGTGCAATCTATAGCACCTATAATGCCTGGAAATTGTGTCTTTTGCATAAATACTTCTTTAATATTATTTTTTTCATGGGCATTTTCAGGAAATGTAATGAATCGATCTGCCAAATGTTCTATAATCAAAGAAGAGACCTCATTTATGCACCTTGAAGCCGTCTGTTGAGACAAAGCCAAGTGAAATGATTGCCCAATAACTCTTTGGTATGTTCCTGTACCAAAAAATACCAATGCAGTAAATATTTTTATTGTAGGATGTATGGCATTGTAACGTGCCGAGTTCTGCATAAGAGGTGTTAATTCCTCTATCAAAAACTGTACCATATTTTTGTTTAAACGAAATAAATCTATAAAGTGCTCATCAGGTAGACTAAATGGATCACTAACAGCTCACAAATTTCTTCTATTTATTTTGAATTAGACGTAATGATCGCCTTCGCTCTTCTACCAAACGTATATGCGGAAACATCGTTCAAAAAATGTATATTTTAATGAACAGTAAAAACACAGAAAAAAATTATAACAATAAACCGTGTACCTAACCAAACACCAAACAATAATTGCCAATAAATATATGATATATATATATTTATATCATACAGCATAGAACTGCCGATGATCATAGTACAGAACAATTACGAGTTCACCATAATCTTTATGGAGCTCACTAACTCATAAAATAAATCAACATTTCCCTAAATAGCAACGAACATTGCCGAACAGATTTCTACAATCAATTGCGATTTATGGGAGTTCCAAAACGAATTTTTAATGGTTAATGTTAGAATCGACACGAGGCGAAACGAATGGAAAGTTTCTAATGATCAGAGTCCCACTGCTGATTTTAAGTCAAACTATAGACTTCGCAACAAAAAAAGATTCAGCAAAATCAGTTAAGTAGTTCTTACGTGATGCCCGAACAAACAAACAAACAGACAAACTTACGATTTTATTATAGTATAGATGCCATAAAAATTCAGTTCGTGCAGCTGAGAAATACTTTCATAGATATTTTAATCGTTGTCAACCTGCTCTATGTACATTTAAGAGGCTTTACGATAGTTTACGCAGATATGGATCTATTACTAAACCACCAAAGGAACATAATCAAATTAACGAAGCAGTACAAATAAATGTTTTGGCAATGGTAAATCAAAATCCATCTACATCAACTCGTGAGATTGTGGCAGAAGCTGGCACATCTCAACGAACTGTAGTTAAGGTATTGAAAGCGCTCATGTTCCACCCGTACAAACTTTCAGTTTCTCAAACTTTGCATGCTGGTGACGAACATCGACGTATTTTGTTTTGTACATGGTTTAGAGACATGTGCCTTGACAATCCACAGTTTCCATTAAAGGTGTTATGGTCAGATGAAACTAGATTTACTAACTGCGGTATGTTCAATAGACACAATGAGCATATCTGGGCTAAAGAAAACTCTTTCCATGTAGAACAAAGACGACCCCAGATAAAACTTGGTTTTAATGTTTGGTGTGGTATCATAGGGTCTACTATTCTGGGTCCTTTTATCTATGACGAATCACTTACCGGGGAGCGCTACTTGCATTTCTTGCAATACACTTTTCAAGACATGTTGAATAACTTGAATTTGAGAACTCGTTTAGAAATTGAGTGGTTCCAACATGATGGAGCACCTGCTCATAACTGGTTATTAGTAAGACAACACTTAGATAATATCTATCCAAACTCTTGGATAGGAAGAAATGGCCCACGCGAATCGCCACCCCGGTCTCCTTATTTGGCAGTTATAGACTTCTATTTACGGGGTGCGCTAAAAAACAAAGTATACAAAAGAAAGTATGAGACAGTTGGTGACTTAAGGGAGGCGGTATTACTAGCAATTGAAGAAATTGATAGGAGGTCTGTGAGGAAAGCGGTAATGTCAACTCACAAAAATTTTTGTCTAAATAACAATGGTGGACTTTTCGAACATAAATTGTAACCATTATAATGTACTTTACTTTCTTAAGTTTTTAGTAAGTACTTACTTATTTAGTTTTTTCGCTACATCTGATATACCCAATAAAAAAATCGTTCAATGATTTTTGGAATAGTTATTAATAAATCAATCTATTTCATGGCAACCTACGTTAAAAGTGAAAATAAGAGAGAAAAGCATCCATAACTCCGTTATTTTTATGAATAACTATATCGAGTGTTATATCATTGAAAAGCTCGAAAAATGTCCGATTTTTTGAGGTCATAGCCAACTATGGTTTCCATTCAAAAAAAGATAAGTTTGTGTCATATCTCGAAAACGAGAGCTGTCACGCAAACGAGGACATGACAATCATATTCGGGATACAATTCCCTTCAATTTTGATATTTACACTTTTTTTATAAAATCAAAAACAAATGAGCCAGAGGGATTTGACTAAATCGACAGAATTTCGTTTTTTCAAAATATCTAGTAAGCCATGACTTTTTACAAAAATCCGAAAGTGTCATTACATTGGGCCAGTAAAACTGCAAATCTTTCCCAATTTAACCATTGCTCTATCTCCGCTAGTTTCCGAGATCCCCATACCGATCATCAAAAAAACTCACCCGGTATATTATTTTATACACTTTTTGACAATTACTTAAAAACTCCTGGTACCATTGTAATAAAAGTTGTTGAGAATGTATTGTTAAATCTGGCAAACACACACTCACAGAACTGACACATTGTGACATTTCAATAAAAAATTCAGAAAAATGGCGAACAAAGGTAACCAGGGCTGCCAAAAAGGGTTTTGTTTTATCTTTTACATACGGAATGCTTTAAAGGTTGTGACTAACATTACGGAGTCTTCCATCATTTTTAAATTTAAATATTTGGAAAACGGTAAAGTACCTTTTTGGTTTAAATTTGAATGCAGAATAATTTCTGGCTAAAACCATAACCACAAAAAAAATGCAATTATAGTAGATACTCTTTATTAATCATGTTACTATCGCCTTCTTTATGTGTTAGATATAACTTCAGTTGAAACATGGATTTTGGAACGTCAGTTTATATAATCTTGAAAATGTCTTACTCTAATTAAAGATAACGCGTCGCGTTCTTATTTTTCTTCCAAGGTTTATATATGATTTTATAATAATATACCTATTAGTTTAATCGCTATCTGGGGTAAATCTGCTAGGATCCGTTATAGACAACAATCAAGTATAACGCACGGTGATCGGTTTTGTAGTACAAATCGTCGGTTATAAACTATTCCGGTAAACGTTCTGACTACTCACACAATGATAAGGAGTTCCCTTTCTATTGTGGAATATTTGGTTTCTGTTGAACTTAAAAGTAGGAGAGGCATATGCAATAGGAAGATCTTTTCATATGGGCTCTTGAAAAGTACTGCACCGATAGCAAATGAACTAGCGTCAGTGGTTTAACAAATGTTCATCGAACTTTGGGTATTATAAGATTGATTTGGTAGTCAAGAGCTCTATTTAATTTACAGAACGGACAATTGGTTTATGAATTTTAGGTAACGCACAGAAATGTGGTGACCTAAGTAACAATTCCATTGGAAGTTTTAATGAATAAATTTTTTTCTTAAAACAGTGCACTCTCTTGAAAAATTACATGAATCATTCAACAACATCAACAACAAAGAACTCACTATACAAGTCATATTTAAAATAGGGCATAATAACAAGCTATCATTTTTAGATATTTTAATAATCCATATATAAATAGGCAAAGACAAAACGGTTCGGTACCATTTTCTCCTCGGCCCCTTAACAGATTTTCCTTATTATTGTTTAGTTTAGTAGCTACTGATGACCTTCAGTGCAGAATGCTAAAATTTATTTATAACATTGGTTCATTCATTAAATAAAAAAATAATAAAAACTTCATTATTTACGTCAATATTGTCAATTGTCTTCTAAACGTTGTTTGTGGCATGTTCTTGATTATTTTTGTGTTTCTTTGGGGAATAACACCACAATAGAAATAAAACTACGTATATTGCAGGAATACCAAACCAAAGTCTATTCTGACTTCGTTGTCAATGGCTTTATATTTATTGATGTAAATTGCAAAAAAATAAAATAAAAAAAATAAAAAAATATAAAGCCATTGACAACGAAGTCAGAATAGACTTTGAAACGTTTGGTATTCCTGCAATATACGTAGTTTTATTTCTATTGTGGTGTTATTCCCCAAAGAAACACAAAAATAATATTGTCAATATCAAACAGATATAGTGGCAGTGCCGCCAGATTGCAACAAACTAAATTAAACGAAAAACGAACAAATTTTGATCGGTTATACATAAACATGCTATTGAAATCGTATCCACAAAAAATTATATTATATAATAATGATCATTTATTGGTTACTCGCAAATTTGAAACTTTCATTTTTTTATAGATATGATTTACCAACTAAAATTAGAATTGGGTATTATGTGGCAACTGATCAATGTATTTCCGACAACATTTTATTATTTTAACATTATACTTTAAGTTATATTGTTTCTATCGTAAAGGTTAATAGTTTCATATAATTTAACTAAGAAATAATATTTATTTAATTACAATGGTAGTGAACTATTTTGTATAAGTAAACAGAAAAGTGTATAATTGTAGACAAAAATGTTGGAAATTCATATAGGTATATTATCTTCAAATTTTTAACAAAGATTGTGGTCGAATTTCAACCACTGGGCGAACGCTAGTAAAAACAAAATCATCATTTGATACAGTCTATAGAAAACAGACTCGCAATAAAAGAATCTCAATTTTTAAGTCTAAGCATCCAAATATAGTAAAAAGAGGTATCTTTCAATCTTGATATAATAGAGCAAAATCAACTATTCTGATATCAATAAATTTAATAACAAAAACATTTATAAAGAGTGTAGTTTCTGTCAACAATTATCATTAAAAATCCATTAATAAAGAGAAACTAAATTGAATGAAAAACATTTGTTAACAATCAACACCAAGCTACCCCAAATAATACTGATGCCCAAGGTAATAACATTACAATAACAACTAAACGATTCATACAGGGTCTTTCAAAAATACGTACTAAAAAGAGTGGGCAACAGATTTAATATTAAAACAAAACTCCAAAACAAGAAAGAAAGAAAGAAAGAAACTAAAGTCAATTATTATAATAATTATTATTATTTGATATAATATATATTGTGAATGCCAGCAAATATTTGATAAACTGACATTTTACTCTGCATTAAATATTGTCTATTTATTCAAAATGAAAGATGAAGAATCTGAATCTGACCTTATTAAAGGAGCTAAGAGGATAGGAGACTAGTATAAAAATTATTTTAACCTTATGTGAGTGACGAGGTACCCGGGTACCTTTAGCATTTTCAAATTTAAAGAAAAGTATTTTTTACGCCCTGTAAGTAGCTATGATTTCCTGATAGCTCTTAACTATTTACAAATTATATATTTTTAGGGTTCCGTATATACAATATACGGATACCCTTATAATATCACTCCGGATTTCTGCCCCTGTCACATAACAGCAATTTTCTCCTAAACAACTGGACGGAAGAGATTGAAATTTGGTATCAATCTATAGTTTGGTGACGCGATCGGGAGTACATATCGTAAAAGAATAAATTTTGATTTTAGGGGTACTTCTGGGGGGAAAAACTAAAAAATCGACCCCCCCCTGATCTCCGAAATTACTGAGCCTAAAATTTTGAAAAAATAGGAAATATAGAACGTTGCCCGAACTTAACAGGAAAAATAAGGAGAAACCATTAATATTAATTTTGGGGTGCAAATTATAGAATTAAATGAAAATTTAAAAATAAAAATTTTTTCAAACGCATGTAATACATCAAATAAAAGGTCCCATTCTGAGGATCACTAATATATTTTTTTCATATTTAAAAAAAATAATAATTAAAAAGATATTAATGCAAATATACCATAATTTACCCATCCCCCCTTATCTCCGAAACTATAAAACGTATAGTTTTGAAAAAAAATAGAGGTATAGGGTTTGACTTGAAGTTTACTGGAAAAATAAGGAGAAATCTCTACTTTTAATTTTGGGGGGCAAATTACAGAATTAAATGGAAAATATAAAACTAAAATTGTTTCTAACCCATAATGTTATATATCAAATGAAAGGGCTCATTATGACGAAAACAAATATATTTTTTTTCATAATTTTAAAATAAATTAATTTAAAAGATATTAACAAAAATATAAAAAATTTTACTCATTCCCCCCCTTATCTCCGAAACCATAAGCTTTAAAATTTTGAAAAAAATAGACATATTGCCCCTTACCTGTACTTTACTGGAAAAATAAGGAGAACTCCCTAATATTAAATATGGGGGTCAAATTATGGAATTAAACGGAAAATAAAAAAATATTTTTTAACGCATCATGCAATACATCAAATGAAAGGGTTCATCATGAGGAATACAAATATATTTTTTTCATATTTTTAAAATTAATTGTTTCAAGATGTTAACATAAAGATATAAAAAATTCTCATTTCTGGCTTTATTTCCGAAACCATACCATCTAAAATTTTGAAAATAATTAGGGGTACTGGGGCTCACTTGAAATGTATAAGAAAAATTATATGAAAACCCCCTTAGTAATTTTAGGGACAAATTATACAATTAAATGGAAAATAAAATTCAATTTTCAAACGCATCATGTAATATATCAGATAAAAGGCTCATTATGTGAATTACAAATATATCATATTTGTAAATCATTTGTTTAAAAGATATTAACAAAAATATTAAACATCGACTTAATTCCTACTTTAGAAACTACACTATTTAAATTTTGAAAAATATATTTTAGATGTATTTTTATATAATTTGAATAACAGATTTAATAATTTATAATTTAAAACTTTACCTACTTTGCCCTTTATCTTCCAATCTACAGAGCCTCAAAATTCAGACAGCAGAATATAAAAGGCTTCCCTGAAAGTTTATTAGTAAAATAAATCTCTAATGTTAATTTTTGGGGGCCAAATTAGAAAATTAAATACATATATATTCTTATAAAAATCAAGCGAATCCTGAAGCAGATAAAATAAAAAGTCTATATGTGGAAAATCAAAGTGTATATTTTTTATAAATTTAAAACGCTTCCTTGAAAAGATATTAGGTTAAATATAAGAAAATGCACATATTCCCTGCTTGTCTGAAACTGGAATATTAGAATCTTGAAGGTGGTACGGAACTTAGCATGCGAGTCCAACACGCACTTGACCAAATTATTTAATGCTTTGGCCCAGTCAACCAAAAACCATGTTTTGTAGAAACCACAACATATTTTAAACTCCCAATAGAGTGACAAGGTACCCGGTTACCTCTTTGTGTTATGTATTACTGAATAAAGTATTTATAGCTTCGTACAAAAATGAAATAATAAACATTTCTTCAAATGTTTTATCTCTATAAAAATTACAAATTCATTGTTTATAGAGAATTAGCACAGCTCTCGAAGCAGGTGTTACATGTTACGAGTTACTACGTGTTCATCACAAACTGCAGTTAGGCAAGTTTCTCATGTTTTTCTTTGCTTGTGTTTGAGTTCTCTGCAAATGTAGCAACTTCCGACGACTGCAACAAGCCTTTTAGAATGTCGTCTAGTCTGACTTATAGAAGTTGTAGATCCAGAAGAAATCTAAAGCCTTAGTTCTAGGCCAAACACGTCCTGCATTGCAGATGTCATATGTAATTTTGATGTCACAACGCAATTTTTTTATCTTTCTACGTCTGTCACTCGAGACAAATTGTGAGTTACTTTTCATGTAAATGATATATGCTGCCGGCCCGATAACCATGTACCGCACAACACCCCTCTCCGCTTTGATCGCCGCCCATCGTCAACTGTTTAGCTTAACTAAAATACCAGGGTACCTCGTCACTCTAATAAGTGTTTTATTTGTCATTCACATAAGGGTTAAAAATATATTACGCCACATTACAATGTTGGTCTCAAAATAGTCGTTTTTAATGAACCAGTTTGAAAATGTTCTTACCCTCAGAGCTAGTACACCAACCAGTAGGGACAACCTACCTCCCTGTCAAATACATTTAAATTTGACTTCACAATAATGTTTTTGGCAGAAGACAATGTTTCAGGAGCAAAATTAAAATTTGGTAACCGCAAGGATAATAATATACTATATACATTAAATTTTTGGCTTGCTTATTGTCCATCTCCTATACTATTGTAAAATTGTAAGTTGGTCTGTTTGTTTGTTTGTTCGGGCATCACGTAGGAACTACTCAACTGATTTTGCTGGAACTTTTTTTGTTGCAAAGCCTCTAGTTTCACTTAAAATCTGGTATACATTGACAGAAATGGTAGATATAGCGAAAAAACTTCTATCATGTTGGGTTATACACCATTACTCTATTGCTTCCAGCGCACGCACCAAATATTAGATACGTGTATCTGCTTAAGTTTTATTGAAAATTCGGTATATGCCAATGTAACATGTTTCGATTAAAAAAATCAACTGATATAAGCGAAATTTTACAGGGTGTTCTATATATAGGAAACTTAGAGCTGAGTAGAACTACATGGATTTAAAAAATCTTTAAAAAAAAGTGATATTAGGTGGACCTTAAGCAGCCGCATACAAACAATGTGGTTGAAATAAGAGGGGAGTGGAATTAGATATACGTGGCGCTTGAAAAGAGTTGAACTGAGTGGGCCATAAATAATTGCATATACCAGGCAGTTGAAAAACGGGTGGATATTTATACTGTGCGTATTACAAAATTTTATCATCTTTGGCTCATAAATAGTTGCATATAAAATGTGGTTGAAATAAGGGTAGAAAGAATTATATTTATACATTGTAGATAAAAAAATGTGTAATGTAAGCAGTTAAGATATTTGAATTATCTTCTTGAATCATAATTATGAAACGGGTTGAAAAAGTGTTGGAAGCAGTTGTTTATCAAATGTTGTTGAAAAATAAGATGGAGTGGAATTATAGTTCATAGGGTGGTTAAAAAAATTGTTTAATAACCACAAGTAGTTGCTTATATAGAATGGGTGGCCCATAAGTAGTTATATATGTAAGGTTAGAATTATAATTATACAGGGTGGGCAAAAAATTGGTAGAAAAATTTTGTTTTATAGGGTAGAACATGAGCAGTTGCATATATGGAATACCTGAAATATGGGGCCAAGTAAAGTTATAGTTACAGAGCGTGACTCAAACAAGGTTAGAAAAAGTTTCAAATGAAGGGTAGTTCAAAAAATTTGAGGAAAAATTGTGAAATAGCGTAGCTCATAATCAGTTGCACAGATAGGATAGTTGAAATATAGAATGGACTAGAAGTATAGTAAAGTATTTAAAAAAAGGTATATTGGGTAAACAATAAGCAGCAGAATATACAGGGCAGTTGTAATACAGGTTGAAGTATATATATATATATATATATATATATATATATATATATATATATATATATAGTTAAACAAAGTGGATAAAAAAATGTTAGAAACATTTTGTAGGATAGAACATGAGCTGTTGCATATATGCAATATCTAAAACATAGCGCGAAGTAAAATTATAGTTATACGGTGTTTGAAATAAAAGGTGGAGAGAAATTATACCTTCCAGGGTGTTTTAAAAGATATAAGAAAAACGATTATTTTGCATAATCAATAAGCAGTTGCATGTATAAGATAGTTGGATTATAGAGTGAAGCAGAGTTATAGTTAAATGTTTTAAAAATTGTTATATGTGGTGACAAATAAACACTAGCATATACAGGATGGTTTCACTAAAGCGTAAAGTGGAGTTAGTTATACAAGGAAGTTAAAAAAATAGAAATAAACTGTTATATAAGGTGGCCCATAAGCACTTGCAGTTTGGGTGAAATATATTCGGTACTGATTAATTTATTGTTACGTAGGTTGGTTCCAATTCCAATTGAAATATAGGGTGGAGTAAAATTATAATTATACAGGGTGGGTAATAAATGGTAGAAAAATTATGTTATATAGCAGTTGCATATATGGAGTACCTGAAATATGAGACGCAGTAAAGTTATTGTTACACAGTGTAATTAAAACAAGGTTAGAAAAGTTGCAAATGAAGGAGTGGAGAGAAATTATACTTTATAATGTGGTTAAAAAAATAAGCAGCAGCGTATACAGGGTAGTTGTAATACATACAAGGGGATTCAAAAAAATGTTAAGTTGTTATATAGGGTGCCCCATAAGAAGTTGCAGTTTTGGTGGAATATATTGGGCATTGATGGATTTATTTTATTTATGTTGTGGTTAAAAACTTGTTTTATATCCACAAGCAATTGCATATATAGGATGAATAAAATATGTCTCGGAGTATCATTACAGCTATACAGGTGGTATTAAAAAATAAGTAACGTAATGATCTACAAGCTTGTTCCATTTACCAGTTGGTTGAAGTATATGGTGGGGTAGGATTCTAAGAATACAGGGTGGCAAATAAGTAGTTGCATATAAAAGGTTGTTGAAATAAAGGGTGGTGTAGAGTTATAATTATACCGGGTGGGTAAAAAATGCTAGAAAATTTTTGTTATATAACAGTTGCACATATGGAGTACCTGAAACACGGGGCGCAATAAAGTTTAGTTATACAGTGTGATTCAAACAAGGTTAGAAAAACTTGTAAATGAAGGGTGGTTTAAATGAAGTGTGGAGAGAAATTATAATGTTGAAAAAATATGAGGAAAAAGAATTATAATTATACAGGGTGGGCAAAAAATTGGTAGAAAAATTTTGTTTTATAGGGTAGAACATGAGCAGTTGCATATATGGAATACCTGAAATATGGGGCCAAGTAAAGTTATAGTTACAGAGCGTGACTCAAACAAGGTTAGAAAAAGTTTCAAATGAAGCGTAGTTCAAAAAATTTGAGGAAAAATTGTGAAATAGCGTAGCTCATAATAAGTTGCAAAGATAGGATAGTTGAAATATCGGGTGGAAAAATGTTATGGTTAATTATTTAAAAAATGTTATATTGACTAACCAATAGGCAGTAGCGTATACAGGGTAGTTGTAATACATACAAGGTGATTCAAAAACATGCTGAAAAAAATTTTATATTAGGTGCTCAATAAGCAGTTGCGGTTTTGGTGAAATATATTGGGCAATGATGGATTTATAGTTATACAGGGAGTTACAAAATATCGTATACTGGGTGGCCGATAAGTAGTTGTATATACAAGGTGGTTGAAATATATGCAATATCTGAAACGTGGATCGAAGTAAAATTATAGTTATACAGTCTGATTAAAACAATTTGAGAAAAAGTTGCATATACGGGTGGTTGAAATATAAGGTGGAGATAAATTATACTTTCTAAGGTGGTTAAAAAATGGTTATATAGAAGAGACCATAAGCTGTTGCGTCGAAAAGATAGTGAGTGGAGTAGAGTTATAGTTAAGTGTATAAAAATGTTATATTTAGAGGAGATTAAAATTATGGTTATACAAGATGGTTTAAAAATAAGTAATAATGTTTGACTGATTGGCAGCACTATAGACAGGATTGTTGTAATGTAGATGGAAGTAGAGTTATAGTTATACAAGACGGTTCAAAAAAATATTAAAATTGTTATATAGGGTGGCCAAAAAACAGTTGCAATTTGGGTGAGTGTTTAAATACAGGTTTGGTTTTAGGGTGCCAAACTGTGTTTGTACAATTGTGACACACCAACGGTTCCACAGGCATTTCCATGAGGGTGGAACAAAATGTTATATAGGGCATGAACAGATACATCCTGAAACATGGGGCGAAGCAAGATTATAGTTTTAGAGTCTGATTAATAGAATGTTAGAATAAGTTGGATATAAAGGGTTATTAATTGTACTTTACAAGGTGGCTCAAAAAATATCAGAAATAAGTAGTTAAACAAAGCGGTTTCTGGACCGGAAGTGGGCATAAAGGTAACCAGTCATCGAGTTCTCGCCGGGAGCTGCTGCCGAGCTGTTGGTAGTTGTTGTTTGGATAAGAAGAAGACATTGGGAAGAAGAAGAAGACATTGGGGGTGGTCGTAGGGGTGCGCGAAAGACATTTGGGTGTGTCGCAGAGGTGCGCGCCATCTGTTGTTAATAAATAAAAGCCATTGTATTGTGGGTTGCGTGTGTTGCAGAGGTGCGCGCCATCTGTTGTTAATAATTGAAAGCCATTTTATTGTGGGTTGCAGGGGTGCACGCCATCTGTTGTTGGTTGTGGTGGTTAGAGAGAAAAAAAGCTAAATACTTGGCCGGGTATCGAACGCGACTTGCCTGATTACAAAGTCAGGTGTCCACCGAGCTGCGCTAATGCGGTTAATCGAGAAATGTTTATTTGAAAAGGTATAGTACATGCCCATTGCGCGGGCGCCTGTTTTTGGGCGTTGTTCGGTTAGATATTTGGGGGCTGGATGGGGAGATATGGTATTTTGTTGTCTGTAAAAAAATTTAAAATCTTGGTATTTTGTTGTCTGTAAAAATATTTAAAATCTTTTGCTTAAGCCTGCATGCGCGAGAACGTCCACTCCTTCGAGTCTATAGTTTTCGTAAACGACCGCCTACCTGCGCAAGAACGGCAACTCCTTCGAGTCTCTGATTTTGTCGGATGATTCAAGGCATTGAACGCCTGCATGCGCGAAAACGTCCACTCCTTCGTGTCTATAGTTTTCGTAAGCGAGCGCCTACCTGCGCAAGAACGGCAACTCCTTCGAGTCTCTGATTTTGTCGGATGATTCAAGGCCGAGCGTAATAATATTGAGACTTGGAAAATTTGTTTCAAGCGTCTGAAATTTAATTAAGGTGAAAATATTGGATGTATTAAAACTATACAACTGTTTAAATATGTTTATTAGCATATAGTATATTATGAATTTTCAGAGCATCCTTAATAATTAAAACTATATTTTGTTTTGTTTTTGTACAATATATAGTAAGGCCGCCATCATCCAACCACATAGTCAAATCCAAAGAAATACCATCAGAACAAAGCTGGCAATCATCCCATACAGTGTCAGGTTCATCCTTTCCATGTGAAGGATCGTGTGGAAACCATATGCAAATTCCAAGTATTTTTTAAGCACCGTGTAACTCTCCACCGTTAAATGTATAATTGTTTCACCAATTTTGAGAGTGGTCTCGATATCGGTAATATTAATTTTTAAAATTTCTGGTACTGCCGCATATTTGCAAGTGCGCCCGTTGTAGGTAATCACAGTTGTTAAAACGTCTGGTACCACGTAACATCCATTTTTGGGATTTAGCTTTCCAGTTAAATCTTTCGGTTGTATAGTTCTCGTTGGCACTGCACTCATATTAAATCTTTCTTGGTCATCAAGTAAACTTTCCAAATTCATGACTGGATTGTTACAGCTTCAACACAAGACTGAATAAAAGAAATAAATTCTTTTAACTTATTGTCGTGAGTGTGTGACGACAGCAAACACTACAAATATTAGATTTTTGTGGCTATAGGTGGAGTCTTCTTCAATTCACTATGAATAAAAGGCGTGGAATATGTTTGGAAGAGATCACTAATAATTTTGGGCCATTGCCAAATTGTAACCATTGTTTCTGCTTCCTATGCGTAAAAAGATGGCATCAAAATAAAGACTTTGAATTAAATATTCGCAGAGGCTGTCCAGAATTGTGTCTCCTTATGTCTATCAATCTGAGGTTTATTACCAGAAAGCGGAAAAAGATCGTTATATAGTTGAGAAAAACGAAAAAATGAAGAAAACTCGATGTAGGTATTTCCGAAAAAGCAAACCCAAATGTCCGTTTGGAAATACTTGCTTGTTTAGCCATCGATTACCAAATGGGGTTGAAATAGATATAGCGCCACCCCAAATGAAACGTGCAGGTATGGGCGGTCGTACTGATTTCATAGAGGCTCAGTTCGCCCGTAGAGGAGCTAGAACTCAACGTTCAGAAATGGAAGGCTTTCCAGATACGATTAGTTTACTCGTGGTGGAACCAGGAATTTTTTACGTCTTGAGGGATGAATAAAAATCTGTATTTATTTAAAAATTCATGCCAATAAAATCATAAATGTATTTAAAAATTCCTGATAATAAATTCTCAAATCATGAATCTGTATTTATTTAAAAGTAATATTAATAAAATCGAAAAATAATATAAATCATGAATCCGTAATTATTTAAAAATTTCCTGAAACCACAACGGAAATGATGACCGCAGTGAAAGGAAACTGTGATATCTTGTTTACGCTAATTGAAACCGAGCTAAATAAATTTACAGGAAGCTGTGGTTTGATAAGGTTATCATGTTGTTTGCAGCAATAAACTTTTGCAGAAAGTTCCCATATGATAAGCATTAATTAGTTGTTTTTCAAGAACTAACGGAAATTTCGTTAAACGCAAATGACGTAGTTCGATGCTGATAAATAAAATAATTGCGAATTTTTATTTCATTGTAACATTAATATTTTAGAAATATTAAAAATTAGACTTTGCACCTATTGAAATACTAGATGAGCTGGAATTGTATTTTGAAGAGCCCAATCCAATTTTAGACTAACTTGCCTATGATGAGCTGCATTTACTGTAGTACCATTAGCTGAATGTTGTAGTAAATAATTGCAATATGTATAAGAATAATATTTTTTTAAATTAACGTCATTTTATGTTTAGAATTGCTAGAAATCAGACGCAATAAAATCAGCAAATAACTACTGTGGTGGAGATTCATCAAAATGTTTAATCAAATTGGTGCAGACAGTGATAACTATATCAAAAATTGTAAACAAGTTGAGTTGGATCATTCTATTTCCTCTGCTGAAATACCATTGTGGCTTAGGGTTATTAGAAAACATATGAGACTTTTTAATTGTGCTATTCACCATGAAAATTTATGTGTGGGAACTTTGAAAAAATTACAAAACAACGTTGGTTATTTAAAACGCTTTCGGACTTCGCTGAAGCAGTTAAAAATTGGAATGGGTTCAAATAATAAACGTTCTAGTAGAGTTCAATGGGATGATATTGCTTCATGTTTTCAAAATCTTGATGTTTCTGGATGATGCTTCAATTATGTTCAAGTCCAGAATTAATAACATTTTGAAAAAACTATTTACGCTTAAAGTGAATACTTGTTTTTGTGGAGAATTTATAAAGTCAGATATGGATGAAATGACGAATCACAAATATTTTAATACTAAAAATGAAATTATTGATCGGGGAACAGACTTGGATGAATGGTTTGACAATCACGTAAAGGATCCAATTATGAATTCCCTCGAAGAATTTTCAACAGAAGGTAGTGGCTGGGTCTTAAAACGTATTATTTCTTTGGAAATAAACATAAATGCCTTTGAATTTGGTAATGGTATATCATAATATATTATGTAGCTTTGAAATAAAATTTTAAATACAAGACATTGTTTTACTGTCATAACAGACCATAGATAAGTACTTGAAATTTACTTCCGATTAGAACGCTAGTGCGAACATTGTAATCTCTCCATAAAACTTGTGTGTGTTTTCAGAGATTTAGAGAAATCTGGCAATGTTGCTCTATCACTTTAATCATATGACTAAAATGACGCATTTTCCGGGATCTAGGGAAATATGAAAATCTGGCAATCATGGCCCCTCTTAGCGGGCCCCCCTCCCTTTTTCTGTGACGACACACGATACATCCTTTAGTTATGTTAACGAAGACATAAGTTTCAGTTAGTTTGCAACAATTGATTAACGTATTCAGTACAATTCCAAGATGGTATCCATTCAACCTAACCAAAATAAACTTGAAAGTGATCAAGATGTTAGACTGTGGGTTACACCGATGGGTAAATTAACCTATACAGAAGTATGTCTCAAATTTGGTCTCGACATTGAAAATGATAGATGTAACGCCTTCTTCTGGAAGCTGACGTGGACAGACAAAGTACTCATCGATGATAATGTCTTGGAGTGGTGTGGTTACGTTGATGAGTACAGACATAAAAAATATCATTTTATGGATTTGCTCAAGACTCAGCAACCAACTATGGAATACGAAGAAATTCAAGATGCAAACATAACTCAAAAGAAATACATTTGCATGAGCGCCATCGACTTTGAAATGCTGCTTATGCAGATGCGTAGCAAGAAAGCTACAGAAATTCGCATCATCTATACTTTAATTAAACGCATCTCTATGAAATATATCAAATACGAGAAGTATCACGAGGAAATGCGCCTCAAACAACTTTCTGCATACAACGATCTAATTTCTGTACAAAACCAGCATTTGATGACTGAGTTGGATGAACTTAAGCAAATTATGATACAAGTAAAGAATACCGCTGAGGCTGAGATGATTCAAATGCAAAAAGAACGATTACATGCGGAAGAAGAGAGAAACAAAGCAGATCGAGATCGTATGCGAGCTGAAGAGGAACGAGTTAAGGCTGAAAAAGAACGTATTCAAGCTGAGGAAGCTAGGGCCAAAGCCGAACTGCATCGAGTTAGACTAGAAGAGGAATCTGTCAAGGCATCGGAACGTCATTGTGAGGTTCTGAATGTGGTTTCTAACAAAATACAGTCTCAGGTAGTGAAAGGTTTAAGGAACGAAGTAGTCCATCGTGTAGCTCCCAAGTCAATCAACCACGAAAAACAGAGATGTATGGCTCTGTTAGCTCTTAGTAAGAGTGAATGGTACCTCATACGTAGACAGCGGCGGTCTTTCCAAGCAGCTATAAAGGCAGTGCTGAAGAAACATCCAAATGCTCAACTTGTTAAAGAATGGTTTGATATCTCACATCACATAGATATAGGTAACGCTCTCAAGTTCCGACTTGGGAACTTAAAAGTGTTTGCTAGGGGCAACACACTGCGAAATCAGCACCATTCTCTTGAGCCATTGTATGATTCTGACCTGGTTAATAATATAGAATCTATCATGAATGAAAACGTTGCCACGGAGATTTCCAGCGATGCTCAACAAATTACCATCCCAGAATAAAGGCAATATCTTGTAGCGGTGTCATTACCGGTCTATAAAGTTTATTCAATGTTTCATCATGTTCCGATTTTCCCAGCATCAGACTAAGATATTTCTTGCGAATAGAACGTGCCAATTGCTTGATCTTTTTCTTTCGAGCAGTGGCAGCAATGTTGCTACTCAATGAAGACATTTTTATCAACTAACAGCAATCATCTTTATTGAACCTTTATATATTTATCGAATCCTTTACGATAGCGGCCATCATTCAACTTGAAGTCCTTAGCTATTGTAATAAAGCCAAAACGATTTTGCCAGCATTCCGAACACATTGTCTTAAATTTATCATAGTCCATGTCGGGAGACACGTGCTCATCAAAGACGTGCTTCAAATTTACCTCATCTTGTCTGAATATGACAATTACGTTGCAATTGTCTCGAATCAGTTGCTTAGGTATTTTGCTATATGTTTGGCATAAATATATTGAATCGATATTCCTGTGCCTTCCCATCGAAAAAAAATTCTGAATCTTGTTTTGTTTATCACCATTCACATCATCGAAAATGAATACTGAACATTCGCGTGCCTCACTCGGATCAATTACTTCTTCGTTGTCTTTAAAGGGAAAATACGATAAACCTTTAACCAGTTTGAGAACGTCTTGTAAGAGCTTACTTTGGTTGGTAGAGTGACTTGGAATAGATGTAGACGTTCTCGAATCGTAGGCCGTTTTCATTGAATAGCAGTGATAACGATGCGTTGGTCTTTCCGCAACCACTAGGTCCGCAGAATGCTGCTCGTAGGGAATTTGGTAACAATTGTCCGTGTCGACTTGCTGATGATGGTGATTCTTCGACAAAGTCCAAATTTTCGGTAGGCAGTTGGACATCTTGTTGCTTCATATACATCTTACGATATACTGACATCATCCTTATTGCGGATACTAATTAAATACAGCAGTCTATCTCAGTTTCAATCAGTATCATGCTAACTCCCAAAGGAGGTAGTCTACTGAATAGCGCAATTAATAAATTACCATTTGAACTACATCTACCTGGTTATCAGTTTTGTGGACCCGGTACAAAACTTCAAGACCGTCTCTTCAAGGGTCAGCAGAGAACCAATAAGACAGACGCTGCTTGTCGAGCGCACGATATCGCCTACAGTAAATACAAGTCTTTGGCGGATCGTCATAAGGCTGATTACGAGTTGGAAAATCGAGCCTGGGAGAGATTCAAGTCAAAGGACGCTTCACTTGGAGAAAAAGCAGCTTCTTGGCTTATAACTACAGGCATGAAGGCTAAACGCAAGATGGGGCTTGGAATCAAAAAACGATGTGGAAAAAATTTTTTTCGACAGATTGTGGTTCTACCAATCAAGAGAGCTATTGTCGGATCTGGAAGTGATGTCCGTAAGACATCGTTATTGGCTTTGAGAGCAGCCCGAGCAGTCATTAAGAAGGTAGGTGGTCGCAAGAAAATCCATGTACCTCGAGTAATTCCTTTTGAGTCAAAAATTGGTGGTTTTCTCCCACTAATACCCCTATTTGCGGGGTTGTCAGCACTTGGAGCTCTTGCCGGGGGTGCCAGTGGAGTAGCCAAAGCCGTTATAGATGCAAAGAACGCCCGCAAGAAGTTGGAGGAGGACCAGCGCCATAATCAAGCCATGGAAGAGCTTGGGAAGAAATGAAGCGGTATTTTTCTTAAAAAGTCCCGCAACGGCTTCGGGCTTTACTTAAAGAAGCAAAAAACTCCCAATAAAGCTACCCAATCGATCACTTTACAATCACACTGAGCACTTGCCAAACATTTGAAATCCCCCACTTTAGGGGAGTATTTACGAGCCTTACCTAAACATTCACAAACAAAGGAGTCTGCCATCGTTAATTTGGATACCAGCAGTCATCACGGTACGCATTGGGTAGCTTATGTGCGAAATGGAAAACCGTTCACTTTGAAGATCCTTTGGATGTTTGAAACCACCCCGAGAATTAGCCAACTACTTTGGCAATGGAGTGAAAATCCTCTACAACAATGATTTATCAGACGTACAATCAATCAAATTGTGGCCATTTATGCTTGAAATTTCTCTATAATAAAAAATAAATATTTTGCATTATTGTTGTTTTACCTTTACCTATATTAGCAGCTACAAGCATCCAATTTTCAGTCATGTCTGTGATCATCACATTGAAAGGTCGCAGCCCAATACTGTCGATTGATTTTCAACCACCCATTCAGTTGGATCCCAACTACAACTACGGACTAGCTTTATTGAGTTTTCACTCGTACAACAGCATCCCAAACATTGAGAGAGGTGACAAGATCTACCTGTTTGACGATCACAACACGCAACCATTCATCGACTTGCCCGAAGGTTCATACGAAATTGGTGACATCGAAGCTTATATTAGAAAGGCACTTGGGATTCATTTGGCAAAGGACGTTGAGAATATTTTCTCATTGAAACCCAACAACAATACTCTCAAGTGTGAGCTTTTCAGCAGCCAGTACGCTGTGGACTTTCAACCGCAAGACAGCATCGGTGATATTCTGGGCTTCTCTAAACAGCTGCTACCACGCAATCAACTTCACAGTTCCGATTTACCAGTGAACATTATAAAAGTTAGAACGATTCATCTCAATAGCAACATCACATCGGGAGCATTCTACAACAACACTCTTTCACACACCATTTACGAGTTTGCCGTTGCAGTTGATCCTGGTTTTGCCATCGACGAAACACCTCAGCATTTATTCTATTTGCCGATTAACAGAAGCGAAATACATAACCTCACATTGCAAATTTTGAATCAAGACTCTGAACTTGTGAATTTTCGTGGTGAAGAAATCATCATTCGACTTGAGCTGAAACAACTACAATAATAATGGGTCGACTTGTATTTGATGAAGAACCATATAAGAGGTCAACCGCTCCTCGTCCACCATCAGTTTCTATGAAACCTCTAAAGAGATCACTCACGCTCTCAAACAGATTGTTTCTACAAACGCTCGGCTACCATGTCAACTCCTCAAATGTTCGATATCTTCCGCAAACCAAATTTTGATGATAGTGTAAGACGCAGGAGTTGCGAACCTACTATCCATACGTCAAGTCATTCAGCAACAATGATATCGTTGAAATCACCGTCAATCAAACAGATTGTTGGTTTTTTCATGGCTGATTCCTGCATCTCAATCCAGGGACAAGTGGTGAAGACAGCAGGCAATGGAGATGTTTCTCTATCACCAAATGCTGGAGCTTTCTTCTTCGACAGCGTTACGTACGAGTTGTGCGGCAAGGAAATTGAAACCGTGAGAGACCCTGGTCGCGTGAGTACAATTCGTGGATACTTGTGCTACGACCCCAACAGTTCAAAGGACCTATTCATAGCCGGGTGGAATTTTCCACATAAAGCGTATAAACTTTTCACATATACATTCCATTGGGACATTTGTTTTCCATCTTCAACGATTACAAGCAGGTGGTGTGTGGTAAACAAACAATTCGTCTGGTGCGAAGCCGTAGCGATGATGATTGCCTTATAATCACGGATGCTGCAACCAAGGGCAAAGTGACAATAAACAACATCGAACTCAAAGTCCGTCACATTTTTCCAAACGATGACGTTAAATTGGATTTACTGCAAGCCGTCAAAGCGGATTCCAGTATAATTTTACCGTTTCGTAAATAGGAGCTAAATGAGTTGCCTGCTCTCAAAACAGGTGCTACTCGTGAAATTTGGGCTGTGAAGACGTGTGCCGCACTGGAAAGCCCTCGTTACGTTATCTTAGCCTTCCAAACGGATCGCCACAGCAACATCAAAGAAGATCCCACGGAATTTGATAATATTCACATTTCCAATATTCGTCTAAATTTGTGTTTTTGTTTAAACCACCCAAACCGTTTAACTATCTATCAGCAGCAGAGAAAAGGCAAGTACGATATTTGGAAAAACGGATACATGGACTCCACTACTCTGATGGCCACTACGATTTCAATACTATGAACGACATTTTGAGAATTTTCCTAACCAAATGCACGCACATATATGTACGAGGCCATCAGAAATATGACTTTTTATTTATCAAGTTATTTGAAGAGCTGAAAATTCACAATTTAAGAAAACTGCTTAACGAAGATGGGGAATCACACTATCACCTAATCAATCTGGAAAACTTCAATGGCGCTGTTGAACTGAAACCTTCTGACTCTCCATGCATTTTTCACTGCCGCTGCAATGATCCAGTACGATGTGCAAAAGAAAATGTTGATGTAGTTTATTATTGGCTTCTGAATAGTGTTTTGTATAAATAAAACATTGTATATAACTAGGTGTTTTAATTATTCATTCTTTTCCTTATACATTTCACAATTAATTTAAGTAATAATATTGTAATTGTAGAGAGTGTTACACAAATAAGAATTAGCACTTTGTGGAGCTCCTCTTGTAGGTTGGCATCACGTAAAGTCATTGAGCTGTTCGATAGTAAAGTTTTTTCATCTTGGCAAGAAGCTGCTGAAATCCAGTCAGTGTCACCTTCAGTGTCATCAGAAAATATCAGCTTCAGTTTGAAATTTTTTGTTGTGTTTGACAGGCGAGCAAAATATACAAGCAGCCGTCCATCGTTTAATCTATCTCGAGCCATCAATGTATAGTTGGAGCGGTTCAAACAGTTCCTTGAAGGGCATACAGCCATGTCCTTGGTTACATAAGGTATATTAACATACAAGACATTTTTCAAAATTAATGTGAATATTATAAAGCTTGATTTAAGTAAAGTCATTTTTATCGATCTGCATTCAACAGTAGTTGGTGAGACACTATGCTCATCTTGCACCTCTTTCGTTACTTTATTCTAAAAATTATTAGCAGACTACTAGAAACCATAACATCAAATTCTTGATTCATCATTAAAAAATTTTCCAAGTCTCAAAATTATTACGCTCGGCCTTGAATCATCCGACAAAATCAGAGACTCGAAGGAGTTGCCGTTCTTGCGCAGGTAGGCGGTCGCTTACGAAAACTATAGACTCGAAGGAGTGGACGTTCTCGCGCATGCATGCTTAAACAAAAGATTTTAAATTTTTTTACAGACAACAAAATACCATATCCCCCATCCAGCCCCCAAATATCTAACCGAACAACGCCCAAAAACACGCGCCCGCGCAACGGGCATGTACTATACCTTTTCAAATAAACATTTCTCGATTAACCGCATTAGCGCAGCTCGGTGGACACCTGACTTTGTAATCAGGCAAGCCGCGTTCGATACCCGGCCAAGTATTTAGCTTTTTTTCTCTCTAACCACCACAACCAACAACAGATGGCGTGCACCTCTGCAACCCACAATACAATGGCTTTCAATTATTAACAACAGATGGCGCGCACCTCTGCAACACAAGCAACCCACAATACAATGGCTTTCATTTATTAATAACAGATGGCGCGCACCTCTGCGACACACCCAAATGTCGTTCGCGCACCCCTACGACCACCCCCAATGTCTTCTTCTTCTTCTTCCCAATGTCTTCTTCTTATCCAAACAACAACTACCAAAAGCTCGGCAGCAGCTCCCGGCGAGAACTCGATGACTGGTTACCTTTATGCCCACTTCCGGTCCAGAAACCGCTTTGTTTAACTACTGAAATAATTGTTATATAGCGTAGACCATAAGCAGTTGCATAGCTGAAAAGTGGAGTAGAGTTATAAACAGGTGTTAAAAAAAAGTTATATTGAGTGACAAATAAACATCAGCGTATACAGGATGGTGGCACTATAGGGTGAAGTAGAATTACAGTTATACAAGGTGATTCAAAAAAATGTCGAATAAAAGGGTGGCTTTTAAGCACTTGCAGTTTGGGTGACATATATTCGGGACTGGTGGATTTATAGTTAAGTAGGTTGTTTAAAAAAATTTGGAAAAATTGTTATATAGCATAACCCGTATGTTTCAAAGTTATTTCTTTTTGCAAAAACTTGTACAATCCATACGCGGGTGACAGCTAGTAATTTATTCATTTCAAGAAATAGGAATTAATGTACATTTCAATAAGGGGAATAGAATAGCAGACCTGCCAAGTATTTGAACATTTAAATTCAATTTCAAAATAAAATTGAGTCAAATATGCTGGGTAATTAGGAAAAATTTAATTTATTGATATAAATATATATGATTTAGTAACAAATAGAGGTTAGTAGTTAAACAAAGCGGTTTCTGGACCGGAAGTGGGCATAAAGGTAACCAGTCATCGAGTTCTCGCCGGGAGCTGCTGCCGAGCTGTTGGTAGTTGTTGTTTGGATAAGAAGAAGACATTGGGAAGAAGAAGAAGACATTGGGGGTGGTCGTAGGGGTGCGCGAACGACATTTGGGTGTGTCGCAGAGGTGCGCGCCATCTGTTATTAATAAATGAAAGCCATTGTATTGTGGGTTGCGTGTGTTGCAGAGGTGCGCGCCATCTGTTGTTAATAATTGAAAGCCATTGTATTGTAGGTTGCAGGGGTGCACGCCATCTGTTGTTGGTTGTGGTGGTTAGAGAGAAAAAAAGCTAAATACTTGGCCGGGTATCGAACGCGGCTTGCCTGATTACAAAGTCAGGTGTCCACCGAGCTGCGCTAATGCGGTTAATCGAGAAATGTTTATTTGAAAAGGTATAGTACATGCCCGTTGCGCGGGCGCGTGTTTTTTGGGCGTTGTTCGGTTAGATATTTGGGGGCTGGATGGGGGATATGGTATTTTGTTGTTTGTAAAAAAAATTAAAATCTTGGTATTTTGTTGTCTGTAAAAAAATTTAAAATCTTTTACAAACGTCTGCATGCGCGAGAACGTCCACTCCTTCGACTCTATAGTTCTCGTAAGCGACCGCCTACCTGCGCAAGAACGGCAACTCCTTCGAGTCTCTGATTTTGTCGGATGATTCAAGGCCGAGCGTAATAATTTTGATCAAGAATTTGATGTTATGGTTTCTAGTAGTCTGCTAATAATTTTTAGAATAAAGTAACGAAAGAGGTGCAAGATGAGCATAGTGTCTCACCAACTACTGTTGAATGCAGATCGATAAAAATGACTTTACTTAAATCAAGCTTTATAATATTCACATTAATTTTGAAAAATGTCTTGTATGTTAATATACCTTATGGAACCAAGGACATGGCTGTATGCCCTTCAGGGAACTGTTCGAACCGCTCCAACTATACATTGATGGCTCGAGATAGATTAAACGATGGACGGCTGCCTGTATATTTTGCTCGCCTGTCAAACACAACAAAAAATTTCAAACTGAAGCTGATATTTTCTGATGACACTGAAGTGACACTGACTGGATTTAAGCAGTTTCTTGCCAAGATGAAAAAACTTTACTATCGAACAGCTCAATGACTATACGTGATGCCAACCTACAAGAGGAGCTCCACAAAGTGCTAATTCTTATTTGTGTAACACTCTCTACAATTACAATATTATTACTTAAATTAATTGTGAAATGTATAAGGAAAAGAATGAATAATTAAAACACATAGTTATATACAATGTTTTATTTATGCAAAACAGTATTCAGAAGCCAATAATAAACTACATCAACATTTTCTTTTGCACATCGTACTGGATCATTGCAGCGGCAGTGAAAAATGCATGGAGAGTCAGAAGGTTTCAGTTCAACAGCGCCATTGAAGTTTTCCAGATTGATTAGGTGATAGTGTGATTCCCCATCTTCGGTAAGCAGTTTTCTTAAATTGTGAATTTTCAGCTCTTCAAATAACTTGATAAATAAAAAGTCATATTTCTGATGGCCTCGTACATATATGTGCGTGCATTTGGTTAGGAAAATTCGTAGTGGCCATCAGAGTAGTGGACTCCATGTAGCCGTTTTTCCAAATATCGTACTTGCCTTTTCTCTGCTGCTGATAGATAGTTAAACGGTTTGGGTGGTTTAAACAAAAACACACCTGTGCGTTTACGTGTCTTGACTACCAATTCTTTGGGAACAAATCTTCCCTTGATTTCGAAACCTTGAATGTCGACAATTGCAATTTCCATTGTGAACCATTGAAAAGCTGTACCGAAACTGATTTTCTAAACAGCTGAGTGATCTAATATAAGCTTCGAACAATTTCGCTGAGTGGGAGAAATTCCATTAGGCAATCGTGGATAATTATGCAGAAGGCTCGGGTCTTATCGGGAAATCCCGTCTGGCTTTCAATATCCAAGCGAATATCTACAGTCGAGGATTTCATGGGGTCCTCACGTCGGGAGCAATCGATGACAAATAGGGTGTACGTCTTGAATGCAACATAATCCAGTAGAGGGTGTTTGCCGCCGCCAAAGCTGGGATAAAAGTCCGTATACCTTTTGTACGCCTCACCGTACTCACTCTTTGAAAAATCTAAATCAAATCTCTCCATAGGCCAAAATTCGCTGTTTAAATTTAGACGAATATTGGAAATGTGAATATTATCAAATTCCGTGGGATCTTCTTTGATGTTGCTGTGGCGATCCGTTTGGAAGGCTAAGTTTTGAGAGCAGGCAACTCATTTAGCTCCCATTTACGAATCGGCAAAATTATACTGGAATCTGTTTTGACGGCTTGCAGTAAATCCAATTTAACGTCATCGTTTGGAAAAATGTCACGGACTTTGAGTTCGATGTTGTTTATTGTCACTTTGCCCTTGGTTGCAGCATCCGTGATTATAAGGCAATCATCATCGCTACGGCTTCGCACCAGACGAATTGTTTGTTTACCACACATCACCTGCTTGTAATCGTTGAAGATGGAAAACAAATGTCCCAATGGAATGTATATGTGAAAAGTTTTATCGGCGGCATTCATATACGCTTTATGTGAAAAATTCCACCCGGCTATGAATAGGTCCTTTGAACTGTTGGGGTCGTAGCACAAGTATCCACGAATTGTACTCACGCGACCAGGGTTTCTCACGGTTTCAATTTCCTTGCCGCACAACTCGTACGTAACGCTGTCGAAGAAGAAAGCTCCAGCATTTGGTGATAGAGAAACATCTCCATTGCCTGCTGTCTTCACCACTTGTCCCTGGATTGAGATGCAGGAATCATCCATGGAAAACCATCAATCTGTTTGATTGACGGTGATTTCAACGATATCATTGTTGCTGAATGACTTGACGTATGGATAGTAGGTTCGCACTCCTCGCGTCTTACACTATCATCAAAATTTGGTTTGCGGAAGATATCGAACATTTGAGGAGTTGACATGGTAGCCGAGCGTTTGTAGAAACAATCTGTTTGAGAGCGTGAGTGATCTCTTTAGAGGTTTCATAGAAACTGATGGTGGACGAGGAGCGGTTGACCTCTTATATGGTTCTTCATCAAATACAAGTCGACCCATTATTATTGTAGTTGTTTCAGCTCAAGTCGAATGATGATTTCTTCACCACGAAAATTCACAAGTTCAGAGTCTTGATTCAAAATTTGCAATGTGAGGTTATGTATTTCGCTTCTGTTAATCGGCAAATAGAATAAATGCTGAGGTGTTTCGTCGATGGCAAAACCAGGATCAACTGCAACGGCAAACTCGTAAATGGTGTGTGAAAGAGTGTTGTTGTAGAAGGCTCCCGATGTGATGTTGCTATTGAGATGAATCGTTCTAACTTTTATAATGTTCACTGGTAAATCGGAACTGTGAACTTGATTGCGTGGTAGCAGCTGTTTAGAGAAGCCCAGAATATCACCGATGCTGTCTTGCGGTTGAAAGTCCACAGCGTACTGGCTGCTGAAAAGCTCACACTTGAGAGTATTGTTGTTGGGTTTCAATGAGAAAATATTCTCAACGTCCTTTGCCAAATGAATCCCAAGTGCCTTTCTAATATAAGCTTCGATGTCACCAATTTCGTATGAACCTTCGGGCAAGTCGATGAATGGTTGCGTGTTGTGATCGTCAAACAGGTAGATCTTGTCACCTCTCTCAATGTTTGGGATGCTGTTGTACGAGTGAAAACTCAATAAAGCTAGTCCGTAGTTGTAGTTGGGATCCAACTGAATGGGTGGTTGAAAATCAATCGACAGTATTGGGCTGCGACCTTTCAATGTGATGATCACAGACATGACTGAAAATTGGATGCTTGTTAGCTGCTAATATAGGTAAAGGTAAAACAACAATAATGCAAAATATTTATTTTTTATTATAGAGAAATTTCAAGCATAAATGGCCACAATTTGATTGATTGTACGTCTGATAAGAGTCATTGTTGTAGAGGATTTTCACTCCATTGCCAAAGTAGTTGGCTAATTCTCGGGGTGGTTTCAAACATCCAAAGCTATCAAAGTACTGAACGGTGTTTCCATTTCGCACATAAGCTACCCAATGCGTACCGTGATGACTGCTGGTATCCAAATTAACGATGGCAGACTCCTTTGTTTGTGAATGTTTAGGTAAGGCGTCTCGCATAAATACTCCCCTAAAGTGGGGGATCTTCAAATGTTTGGCATAGTGCTCAAGCTCGTGATTGTAAAGTGATCGATTGGGTAGCTTTATTGGGAGTTTTTTTGCTTCTTTAAGTAAAGCCCGAAGCCGTTGCGGGACTTTTTAAGAAAAATACCGCTTCATTTCTTCCCAAGCTCTTCCATGGCTTGATTATGGCGCTGGTCCTCCTCCAACTTCTTGCGGGCGTTCTTTGCATCTATAACGGCTCTGGCTACTCCACTGGCACCCCCGGCAAGAGCTCCAAGTGCTGACAACCCCGCAAATAGGGGTATTAGTGGGAGAAAACCACCAATTTTTGACTCAAAAGGAATTACTCGAGGTACATGGATTTTCTTGCGACCACCTACCTTCTTAATGACTACTCGGGCTGCTCTCAAAGCCAATAACGATGTCTTACGGACATCACTTCCAGATCCGATAATAGCTCTCTTGATTGGTAGAACCACAATCTGTCGAAAAGATTTTTTTCCACATCGTTTTTTGATTCCAAGCCCCATCTTGCGTTTAGCCTTCATGCCTGTAGTTATAAGCCAAGAAGCTGCTTTTTCTCCAAGTGAAGCGTCCTTTGACTTGAATCTCTCCCAGGCTCGATTTTCCAACTCGTAATCAGCCTTGACGATCCGCCAAAGACTTGTATTTACTGTAGGCGATATCGTGCGCTCGACAAGCAGCGTCTGTCTTATTGGTTCCCTGCTGACCCTTGGAGAGACGGTCTTGAAGTTTTGTACCGGGTCCACAAAACTGATAACCAGGTAGATGTAGTTCAAATGGTAATTTATTAATTGCGCTATTCAGTAGACTACCTCCTTTGGGAGTTAGCATGATACTGATTGAAACTGAGATAGACTGCTGTATTTAATTAGTATCCGCAATAAGGATGATGTCAGTATATCGTAAGATGTATATGAAGCAACAAGATGTCCAACTGCCTACCGAAAATTTGGACTTTGTCGAAGAATCACCATCATCAGCAAGTCGACACGGACAATTGTTACCAAATTCCCTACGAGCAGCATTCTGCGGACCTAGTTGTTGCAGAAAGACCAACGCATCGTTATCACTGCTATTCAATGAAAACGGCTTACGATTCGAGAACGTCTACATCTATTCCAAGTCACTCTACCAACCAAAGTAAGCTCTTACAAGACGTTCTCAAGCTGGTTAAAGGTGTATCGTATTTTCCCTTTAAAGACAACGAAGAAGTAATTGATCCGAGTGAGGCACGCGAATGTTCAGTATTCATTTTCGATGATGTGAATGGTGATAAACAAAACAAGATTCAGAATTTTTTTCGATGGGAAGGCACAGGAATATCGATTCAATATATTTATGCCAGACGTATAGCAAAATACCTAAGCAACTGATTCGAGACAATTGCAACGTAATTGTCATATTCAGACAAGATGAGGTAAATTTGAAGCACGTCTTTGATGAGCACGTGTCTCCCGACATGGACTATGATAAATTTAAGACAATGTGTTCGGAATGCTGGCAAAATCGTTTTGGCTTTATTACAATAGCTAAGGACTTCAAGTTGAATGATGGCCGCTATCGTAAAGGATTCGATAAATATATAAAGGTTCAATAAAGATGATTGCTGTTAGTTGATAAAAAAGTCTTCACTGAGTAGCAATATTGCTGCCACTGCTCGAAAGAAAAAGATCAAGCAATTGGCACGTTCTATTCGCAAGAAATATCTTAGTCTGAAGCTGGAAAATCGGAACATGATGAAACATTGAATAAACTTTTTAGACCGGTAATGACACCGCTACAAGATATTGCCTTTATTCTGGGATGGTAATTTGTTGAGCATCGGTGGAAATCTCCGTGGCAACGTTTTCATTCATGATAGATTCTATATTATTAACCAGGTCAGAATCATACAATGGCTCAAGAGAATGGTGCTGATTTCGCAGTGTGTTGCCCCTAGCAAACACTTTTAAGTTCCCAAACTTGAGAGCGTTACCTATATCTATGGGATGTGAGATATCAAACCATTCTTTAACAAGTTGAGCATTTGGATGTTTCTTCAGCACTGCCTTTATAGCTGCTTGGAAAGACCGCCGATGTCTACGTATGAGGTACCATTCACTCTTACTAAGAGCTAACAGAGCCATACATCTGTTTTTCGTGGTTGATTGACTTGGGAGCTACACGATGGACTACTTCGTTCCTTAAACCTTTCCCTACCTGAGACTGTATTTTGTTAGAAACCACATTCAGAACCTCACAATGACGTTCCGATGCCTTGACAGATTCCTCTTCTAGTCTAACTCGATGCAGTTCGGCTTTGGCCCTAGCTTCCTCAGCTTGAATACGTTCTTTTTCAGCATTAACTCGTTCCTCTTCAGCTCGCATACGATCTCGATCTGCTTTGTTTCTCTCTTCTTCCGCATGTAATCGTTCTTTTTGCATTTGAATCATCTCAGCCTCAGCGGTATTCTTTACTTGTATCATAATTTGCTTAAGTTCATCCAACTCAGTCATCAAATGCTGGTTTTGTACAGAAATTAGATCGTTGTGTGCAGAAAGTTGTTTGAGGCGCATTTCCTCGTGATACTTCTCGTATTTGATATATTTCATAGAGATGCGTTTAATTAAAGTATAGAGGATGCGAATTTCTGTAGCTTTCTTTCTACTCATCTGCATAAGCAGCATTTCAAAGTCGATGGCGCTCATGCAAATGTATTTCTTTTGAGTTATGTTTGCATCTTGAATTTCTTCGTATTCCATAGTTGGTTGCTGAGTCTTGAGCAAATCCATAAAATGATATTTTTTATGTCTGTACTCACCAACGTAACCACACCACTCCAAGACATTATCATCGATGAGTACTTTGTCTGTCCACGTCAGCTTCCAGAAGAAGGCATTACATCTATCATTTTCAATGTCGAGACCAAATTTGAGACATACTTCTGTATAGGTTAATTTACCCATCGGTGTAACCCACAGTCTAACATCTTGATCACTTTCAAGTTTATTTCAGTTAGGTTGAATAGATACCATCTTGGAATTGTACTGAATACGTTAATCAATTGTTGCAAACTAACTGAAACTTATGTCTTCGTTAACATAACTAAAGGATGTATCGTGTGTCGTCACAGAAAAAGGGAGGGGGCCCGCTAAGAGGGGCCATGATTGCCAGATTTTCATATTTCCCTAGATCCCGGAAAATGCGTCATTTTAGTCATATGATTAAAGTGATAGAGCAACATTGCCAGATTTCTCTAAATCTCTGAAAACACACACAAGTTTTATGGAGAGATTACAATGTTCGCACTAGCGTTCTAATCGGAAGTAAATTTCAAGTACTTATCTATGGTCTGTTATGACAGTAAAACAATGTCTTGTATTTAAAATTTTATTTCAAAGCTACATAATATATTATGATATACCATTACCAAATTCAAAGGCATTTATGTTTATTTCCAAAGAAATAATACGTTTTAAGACCCAGCCACTACCTTCTGTTGAAAATTCTTCGAGGGAATTCATAATTGGATCCTTTACGTGATTGTCAAACCATTCATCCAAGTCTGTTCCCCGATCAATAATTTCATTTTTAGTATTAAAATATTTGTGATTCGTAATTTCATCTGACTTTATAAATTCTCCACAAAAACAAGTCTTCACTTTAAGCGTAAACAGTTTTTTCAAAATGTTATTAATTCTGGACTTGAACATAATTGAAGCATCATCCAGTACATCAAGATATCTTTATGTGATTTGTTAATTATTATCCCAGTTCTAACATGGTTTTGAAAACATGAAGCAATGTCATCCCATTGAACTCTACTAGAACGTTTATTATTTAAACCCATTCCAATTTTTAACTGCTTCAGCAAAGTCCGAAAGCGTTTTAAATAACCAACGTTTTTTTGTAATTTTTTCAAAGTTCCCACACATAAATTTCCATGGCGAATAGCACAATTAAAAAGTCTCATATGTTTTCTAATATCCCTAAGCCACAATGGTATTTCAGCAGAGGAAATAGAATGATCCAACTCAACTTGTTTACATTTTTTGATATAGTTATCACTGTCTGCACCAATATGATTAAACATTTTGATGAATCTCCACCACAGTAGTTATTTGCTGATTTTATTGCGTCTGATTTCTAGCAATTGTAAACATAAAATGACGTTAATTTTAAAAAATATTATTCTTATACATATTGCAATTATTTACTACAACATTCAGCTAATGGTACTACAGTAAATGCAGCTCATCATAGGCAAGTTAGTCTAAAATTGGATTGGGCTCTTCAAAATACAATTCCAGCTCATCTAGTATTTCAATAGGTGCAAAGTCCAATTTTTAATATTTCTAAAATATTAATGTTACAATGAAATAAAAATTCGCAATTATTTTATTTATCAGCATCGAACTACGTCATTTGCGTATAACGAAATTTCCGTTAGTTCTTGAAAAACAACTAATTAATGCTTATCATATGGGAACTTTCTGCAAAAGTTTATTGCTGCAAACAACATGATAACCTTATCAAACCACAGCTTCCTGTAAATTTATTTAGCTCGGTTTCAATTAGCGTAAACAAGATATCACAGTTTCCTTTCACTACGGTCATCATTTCCGTTGTGGTTTCGATCTCTAAAATACCAGATATAATGTGAATTTATTATCAGGAATTTTTAAATAATTACGGATTCATGATTTATATTATTTTTCGATTTTATTAATATTACTTTTAAATAAATACAGATTCATGATTTGAGAATTTATTATCAGGAATTTTTAAATACATTTATGATTTTATTGGCATGAATTTTTAAATAAATACAGATTTTTATTCATCCCTCAAGACGTAAAAAATTCCTGGTTCCACCACGAGTAACCTAATCGTATCTGGAAAGCCTTCCATTTCTGAACGTTGAGTTCTAGCTCCTCTACGGGCGAACTGAGCCTCTATGAAATCAGTACGACCGCCCATACCTGCACGTTTCATTTGGGGTGGCGCTATATCTATTTCAACCCCATTTGGTAATAGATGGCTAAACAAGCAAGTATTTCCAAACGGACATTTGGGTTTGCTTTTTCGGAAATACCTACATCGATTTTCTTCATTTTTTCGTTTTTCTCAACTATATAACGATCTTTTTCCGCTTTCTGGTAATAAACCTCAGATTGATAGACCTAAGGAGACACAATACGGCATTCTGGACAGCCTCTGCGAATATTCAATTCAAAGTCTTTATTTTGATGCCATCTTTTTACGCATAGGAAGCAGAAACAATGGTTACAATTTGGCAATAGCCCAAAATTATTAGTGATCTCTTCCAAACATATTCCACGCCTTTTATTCATAGTGAATTGAAGAAGACTCCACCTATAGCCACAAAAATCTAATATTTGTAGTGTTTGCTGTCGTCACACACTCACGACAATAAGTTAAAAGAATTTATTTCTTTTATTCAGTCTTGTGTTGAAGCTGTAACAATCCAGTCATGAATTTGGAAAGTTCACTTGATGACCAAGAAAGATTTAATATGAGTGCAGTGCCAACGAGAACTATACAACCGAAAGATTTAACTGGAAAGCTAAATCCCAAAAATGGATGTTAAGTGGTACCAGACGTTTTAACAACTGTGATTACCTACAACGGGCGCACTTGCAAATATGCGGCAGTACCAGAAATTTTAACAATTAATATTACCGATACCGAGACCACTCTCAAAATTGGTGAAACAATTATACATTTAACGGTGGAGAGTTACACGGTGCTTAAAAAATACTTGGAATTTGCATATGGTGTCCATAACGATCCTTCACATGGAAAGGATGAACCTGACACTGTATGGGATGATTGCCAGCTTTGTTCTGATTGTATTTCTTTGGATTTGACTATGTGATTGGATGATGGCGGCCTTACTATATATTGTACAAAAACAAAACAAAATATAGCTTTAATTATTAAGGATGCTCTGAAAATTCATAATATACTATATGCTAATAAACATATTTAAACAGTTGTCTAGTTTTAATATATCCATTATTTTCACCTTGATTAAATTTTAGACGCTTGAAACAAATTTTCCAAGTCTCAATATTATTACGCTCGGCCTTGAATCATCCGACAAAATCAGAGACTCGAAGGAGTTGCCGTTCTTGCGCAGGTAGGCGCTCGCTTACGATAACTATAGACACGAAGGAGTGGACGTTCTCGCGCATGCAGGCGTTCAATGCCTTGAATCATCCGACAAAATCAGAGACTCGAAGGAGTTGCCGTTCTTGCGCAGGTAGGCGGTCGCTTACGAAAACTATAGACTCGAAGGAGTGGACGTTCTCGCGCATGCAGGCTTAAGCAAAAGATTTTTTTTTTATGCCCACTTCCGGTCCAGAAACCGCTTTGTTTAACTACTTATTTCTGATATTTTTTGAGCCACCTTGTAAAGTACAATTAATAACCCTTTATATCCAACTTTTTATAACATTCTATTAATCAGACTCTAAAACTATAATCTTGCTTCGCCCCATGTTTCAGGATGCATCTGTTCATGCCCTATATAACATTTTGCTCCACCCTTATGGAAATGCCTGTGGAACCGTTGATGTGTCACAATTGTACAAACACAGTTTGGCACCCTAAAACCAAACCTGTATTTAAACACTCACCCAAATTGCAACTGCTTTTTGGCCACCCTATATAACAATTTTAATATTTTTTTGAACCGCCTTGTATAACTATAACTCTACTTCCATCTACATTACAACAATCCTGTATATAGTGCTGCCAATCAGTCAAACATTATTACTTATTTTTAAACCATCCTGTATAACCATAATTTTAATCTCCTCTAAATATAACACTATCTTTTCTACGCAACTGCTTATGGTCTCTTCTATATAACCATTTTTTAACCACCTTGGAAAGTATAATTTATCTTCTTGACGCCACTCAGTCTTAAATTTCTTTGTACTTCCACATCTCTGATGCCGTTTATGAAACTCTGTGTGGCCAATTGGTCTTTCGTTTCCTCTGGCAGGTCTGGGTAGGACAAGTGGACTAACCGTCTAATCTCTGCTTCGAATTCTTGGAAGCTTTCACCGGATTTTTGCGTTTTTCCACTCAGTTGGACTTTGTATACCTGGCTCAATGATTGATTGTCGTAACGTTTTCCAGGATGGCGATGATCTTGTAGAAATTGCCTTGTTTATCGACTGGAATGCTTTGGAGGAGTTCTAGAGCCGGACCTCTTAACGAAATTACCAGAGAAGTAGATTTTTCTCGATTATCCCATCCATTAGCTGTAGCCACGGCCTCACATTGCCGTTTATACATGGGCCAAGATGAACTGCCATCAAATGTGGGTGGTTTACTAACGGAACCTTTGGTACTCACGGTGTTCTGGTATTTTCCTTGCTGTAAGTCCTGTTGCATTTTTTTAATTTAATAGAGCATATTGCCCATTTGAAATACGGAAGAGCGGATAAATCTAGTGTTGCACATCATGTTTTAGAACACAACCACTCTGTAGATTTTTCTTTAAAACTAGTTAAACAAGTAAATAATTATACGGAATTGGACTGATACGAAAGCATAATGATTTATAAAAATAATAAACTAATGAATTCAGATAAGGGTCCTATTCCATACAGTTCATTGCATAGTTTACTTTCTAAGAATCCATAAAATAAGTATTAAAAAAGTCATTAATAATGTAGCGTAAAAGTAGGTAGGTAATTTAGGGATTATCCTAATTTACATATATGCATTATATAAAATCTGCCTTATCTTTGAAATCTGTTATTTATTCAGGTACTTAGGATTTATTTATTGTACTAATTACTTAAGTAATAATTTAGTGCTAGGTATAAATAGAGGAAATTGTAATTTCGAATTAGTTTGGGTTTACACCTTGAAGATGACAACTTAGAGTTGTTGAAACGGCGTTGAGTGTTTAAAATAAAGTTTTGGTGTTAGGGTGCAAAACTGTGTTTTTACATTTGTGACACACCAAAGGTTCCACAGCTTTTCCATTGGTATAGGTATGTCGACGACATTTTAGCTTACTTTACAGACACAAAGAGACAACTTAACACTTTCCTATCGTTCCTTAATAGTGTACATCGTAATATCAAGTTTACTCTGGAAACTGAAAGTAACTCATCTATCCATTATCTAGACCTCACCCTCACCAATAAACATAATAAAATCACGTTCAAGGTATTCAGCAAGCCAACATTCACAGACACAACAATCCCAATTTAGTCCACACTCACACAAACGAGCAGCAAACAAATCCATTATACATAGAGCTTTTATATTACCCCCTTCCAAAACCGACTTAAAGAACGAACTGAGTATCATCAAGGGTATAGCCGTTAATAACGGTTATAACCAAAAGTTAACTTATTTTCCGAAAAGAAAGTCAAATTCCGCAAAATTTAATCTATCCCAAAAAATTAAAGATAACAATGTTCAATTTAAATACGTTAGCCTTACTTATTTTGGAACCACAAGTGAGAGAATAGCGAAACTTTTGTCCAAGCATAATATTTTGTCAAACATATTTTTCCAAGCATAATATTCAAATTGTCAAACCATATTTTTAAAGCCAAAGATAAAATAAGTGATAAGTTCTTGAAATCTGGAGTATATAAACTAAAATGTTCAGAGTGCAATAGTTTTTACCTTGGTATGACCTGTAGAAATTTCAATATTAGATTTCTTGAACACTTACGTTCCTTGCGATTAAATAAAACTGACTCAACATTTGCAAATCATTTTCTTACTACAGGGCATACATTTCCTAAATTACAAGAAACAGAAATCTTGAAATCATTCACTATTATAACAAATTTAAGCCATTTTTTTAAACACTTGAGAACATAGAACTTTACAAAAACCATAATAATTCCGTTTCTTGTAATTTACTACTGAACGAGCAGGTAGAGTTTCAAAAGAGCATCATCCTATTTGAAATTTTTAAGTAAGAAATAATCAAAAATTATATATTTAAATTTCAATATTCTTGTGTACAAAAATGCCATATTTATGTACTCCTTCCGAGAATATAACACATACCTACTTTTCTAGACAAGACCCTTCGGTCAGTATCAAAATTTTTGTCATCATTCATGAATTTCTTTCCGTTTGGACATGACATAGTATTGTCGAAACTAGTCACGGTTTTTTATGTTCATTTATTAAATAAATAAATAAATAAATTAGTAATATAAAACAAAGTAATTCGTATTTCTACAATCATAACATCTTCTTATGTTTTCAACGTTGTAATAAAAAAATGATTTTTTCCAAAAACACATGTTAAGTATTTTAGAAATACCCTGTAATATACCAAAATTTAGGGCAATTATTTTGTGAAATATTTATGTCCAATAATGTACAAATAACGATTTGTCCAATAACCGAAAATAAAAAACATCTATCATGAGAAATCTGATATCAAAAATGCGGCATTTTCCATGTTTTAACTCGAAAACTAGACATAGAATCTATTTGAGCCCATGCACTCTTTTTGTCAGAACATCAATTTCTACAACATCCCGAAATTTTAAAAAATCTGACGGAAGTCCATTTTTCCATAAGAAAGGTGCCTGGTCCTTTAGAAACAAATTCAAATGTCAAACGAATTCGTTTTTTTTTGTGGAAAAGATCGCAAGCAATCAAAAGGTAAATAACAAACTCTGCACTCCTCAAATTACACAAAAATTTATAAAAAATAGCAGAGTGGACAACGCAATTAAGTAATCAAAAGTTGCTAGAAAACATACAAAAACTACAGTCAAAAAGTGAAATATTTTTTTCTCATAAAGCCTGTAATGTATTAGAAGATAATGATTTGGTGAATGTATGATTCCTGAAAAATTAGACAATTTTTTTAAAGTATTGATTGGAGGCAAAAAATTTCATGCAGAAATGGTGTAAACTACGAGTATAATCGATTAAGCAACTCAATGGCATCTAATAACATGTTTTGTGTGACATTGCTGCAACTATAATAGACTGGAGGAGCTAAAAACTGAAGCTACTTACTCATCTGTACATCGTTCTGAAATTAGTTCATGTGACATTATTCTGAAATCACACAGGTGTAGTCTCCGATAACTTTGACAGATAAGTACGTTGATACTGTTATTGGAAAAAAAACTTTGCACGCCACCGTAGGAATTATACAGTGATGGGCAAATGTGTGGAACCAAGTAAATATCTCTGGAATTATTAGAGATATCAAAATGAAATTTGGAAGGAAATGAAACACCCTGTATAGTATTTTAGTTTTTGATGAAACATTTTATTGCGAATACAAAAATATCGAGTTTGATATTGTTTACTTCAATAACTACCGAGATATTAACAGAAAAGTAACTAAGGAAAGGAAAAATTCGATGGTAGCTAAACTCGGTTCAGATTTCATTTACTCCCGATATAAACAAACCGCTCGGTAAGGATTTGTATTTCTATTGGCCAATTGGTGGCCTTATACCGTCACAGCCAACAGCACTGCTTGTTCCATAGTCGAAAACACGTGCATTTGTTTAAATCAGACGCAAATTAAATCTGAACCAAGTTTAGTAGTCCATGAAATTCATTGCAGAAGTGACAGTAATTGTCAAAATAAATTATTAGTTTTTTTTATTTGAACGTAAAAAGATTGTATTGTTTTAATTTCATCGTAAAATGGCCGAATTAAGTGAAAGAGAACGAATAGAAATATTAATGATGATTGCGTATGGGGAGAGGAAAAGGACGCATCAAGAAGTTTGTTACCTTTTTAACAGTGTTCATCCGAATACACAAATATCCCGTTCAGTAGTGACGAAAACTGCGAAGGTACGACACAAGTGGAATTTACCAAAAAGTGGACGGTTAAAAAGTGCAAGTAATGACGGTGTAGCTCAAAACTCAAAGTTGAATTTTATAAATTAAAAAAAAAGTGTTTGATTCACGCTGAAATTGTAATAGATGCTTTGTTGTATATATTTCATAATACTCACAAAAAGGCAGACACTTTTTCTGGGGTTTAATAGCAGGCAAACAAAAAAATAAAGTTACCGGGAATATAAACAGATGCGCTAAGGGTACCTTCTATACCGAACATGTAATCACAAAATATTGCAGTGCGTACAGGTTAATATATTTTGTTATTATGAACACATTTTTGTTTAAAATAATATAAAAACATTAACCAACCGAAATGAAATGGGTTTCTTGTGTGATATGTGAAAAGAAAAATGCTGGCAAGGTTATTATATTTTCCGAAGCCTTTTTAGGAAAATGTCATATCGCGTTAAAATTCGTCAAGAGTATAATTGAAACATAATAGTTTGATTATACCGTTAAACATATCTTGCACAAAAGGCACCATCGCCAATGTTATTCCAATTTTACAAGTTTAAAGGGAAAATACAAGAAAGTATCAACAATATCAACAGAATTTCTTGCTTCGTCATTAGGTATTTATATTAATAAATTTACTACACTTTGTGTATATAAAGTTTGGTATAATTTAGTTTTGAAATAAGCAATTTTCAGGAAAATCTGTTATTTTTTTGATTTTAGTTTTATGTGTTTTTATATGACAGTGAAATATATACAGAGTAAACCATTTGTAATAATGATGTCATCAAAATTTTTTTATAGTAGAATGGATGGATGCACTGTATATTTAATGTTTTCAGATTTTAAATTTCAAGGCGATTTCAAAACTACATGATACCTTTGTTTGATAATTAAATATTGTTATTTAATATTTGTATATTTATACAATAATTTTAAATTCAGTAGGTGCCTAAATATATTTTTTGAATCAATATTGTAAAAAGGTAACAAATGTAAAATAGTGTTTAGTATTCAGTACGTTTTCAACTATACTGAGTAAAAATACACAACATAAATTATAATTTAAAAATTAATTAATAGTGCACATATTAAGTAAATGTTTAATTATTTCATGTTTGCCTATTAGAATTGTAGATATAGTTGAAACATTTATTACTGTTTTGACTTCATCTTAAGTATCTTAAACAACAACCATTAGACACCAAATTTCAAAATTTTACGTGAGTCCGTTTAGATATATATTTATAGTTAAACAAAAAATGAAAATTCACAGGAAAAATTTAAAAAACTTACAGGGATTTGGTATTTCTTGAGAGTAACACTCCAATTACGGGAAATATGTATATTTTAAATAGTACAAACGTTTCAGGGTCAAAATAATCAAACTCCGTTTTCAATGGCAACAAAAATGATGACAAGAAGTTAAAGAAATTGAGACAATAAAAAGTGAGCTTAACAATTACAGAATATCTACACAATTTGTTATTAAAATGTTTAACAAATTAAACTGACGTATTGTAAATTGATATATAAGGTAGCACATGAAAAATTCAGAAAACCATATCAAAATAACTAAGTTTCTCTCAAATTGAAAGAGTTTGAAAAAATTATTTTCAGAATTTAATATGATGCTCCTGGGTGCGTCTGTTATAAGACAGTACTTCGCCAGAAATGGGATCAACGAATTCTGATGTTTCAGAGATTCCATTAAAGTCAGAATTCTTTGATCTTATTTTTGGGGAATGCTATATCGTATAACAAAGTCTCACCTAGGAGTGCCGCATTAAGTTCTGAGGTTTCAAATTCCTCCAATTCGAAAGAAGCCTTGTTATTTTCATTTGATTTAGAATTGAACTGTGACTTTAAGAAAAATGTTAGGTAGTAATTTTAAAAGAAGGCGCCTCTAAAACCACTCTGGTGCTGGGATAATTAAATAATGTTTTTTATGTCTAAGGTGACATTCAAAACACTCCCGAATTTAGAATTTTATCTTAAATATAAGGCCATATGTCTTCCAAAAATTAGTCCCAAACATGCGAGTATAACAAGCACTTTCTAAATTTGGAAATATTTTTTGATTTAGTATTTTTTAAACAAATAAGTTGAGAACTAAATTAATTTTTGGCAAAAATTATGAAATATTATAATCCCCAAAGTTAAATGAAATATCAACCTTGAACTTTATTTTAGATCAACACGTGGAATATTGTAACATTGCACAATATTGTGCTTTCATCTACTTATAAGAATGCAGCAGCTTACAGAAGATTCGTACTTTCAACGGGGTTGGGACCTTCCAAATATTTTTGAGAATCCTCTATTTTTATTTTTTTTCTCCAAAAATATTATATAATATATGTACTTAATTTCATATCCCTCGACCAAACTACTTATTTGTACTATTCAGTTGTAAAAAATCGCCCCGGCACGACACCGGCACAGGCACCTGTTTGGATAAGACAGAAGTCGAATATAAAACCTAGGAGTTAGAATTAAACGTGTCTTGAAAGGTCTGTATTAAACAAATGTCTCCAGTATGAAACTACCGTTAATCTTATCTTCAATATGAGAATTTTTCCTCAAATCTTTAAGCGAACTGATAAATTGATATGTATAAGTATAATATTTAATAACATTCAAATCCTAGACAGAATATTTAAAGCAAACAATTTGGATACATGACAGCTATTAACCAAAATAATTTATTAAAATATTAACCACTTTTCAGTCGTGTAATACATATCATTTCCCCATTGTGTTATTTGTCTCGAAATGTTTCAGGTCTTAATTAAAACCACTGCCAACTTGTAGTAAAAATTTTCTATATGAATATCAGTTGATTTTGACTCCCTCTTGAGTTCTGTTCTCTTTCATTTCCTTAAAAACAGCCGAAGGGTATACTGCAACCTCATGCAGATTGTAATCTCATGCCGTTTAGGTATATGATAATAAGTTGGCTCAAATGCTCACATTTCACGTAAATAAATAATGAAGGACCACTCTTAGAGATGGGAAAACCAAATTATGTTTTTTATAACGCAGGTGATAATGTCGCTTGCTATACCTACCTAAAGTCTAAATTTTTTTTAAATATGTGTTAATGTTTTGGTATGTAACCCTACGAACCGAAACTCAATATTTCATTCTTAAATTAGTGGGTATTAAACACGGTAGTATAACAAGCACTTTCTTTTGGGCTATTTTATCGATATATTATTAAACAAATAGTAAACTAAATCATAGTTTTACCAAAAAACTCGAAATACTGTAGGTATATACCTAATCCATAAAGTTAATTGAAGTTATAGTAATGAAGTTGGGTTTAGATCAACACAAGCAATATTGTAATATTGCACAACATTATATACTTACAAGAATGTTGCAGTTGAGAGAAGATTTGTACTTTCAACAGGATTAGGTTTATTGGAATATTTCTGGGAACTCTGCATTTCTATGTTTGTTCACCGAAAATATTTTTTGTAATTAATATCACAGCCGTCGTCTAAACACTTTTTTGTACTATTCTATTATAATCTATCTTGCATCAACTCGGCACGCGACAATACTGACTTGCGTGTTGCGGGTTACGAAACCTCACTTTACGATTGACAGTACTCGGTTTGGTTTGGGTTTGGCCAATACAAACACTTCGCTATTGAATAAAAAACATAGGAGTCTGCTAAAGGCTAAAAGCTTGATTAATGATCTTTATCAGTTTGAATAAACGTGACTCGGGAGGTGTGTATTGAACCGATGACTCGAGTATGAAAGCACTTCGAAGATTTCTGTTCATTGTCAATTATTTGTCAAAATTATAAGCATTGTAACAAATTGTCACACATATTAAGAAACTTGAAATTTGGTTTCAACCTTTTAAAAATAAGTATTCCTTAGAATTCTCACTCCGACTTCAAAAATATACTAGATTGGTAGGTAATTAATTTGTACAGAATGAGCACCTTTTAATGTTTACATTTTTTACTTCCTGGGTAGGTACCTAACAACATTGAATGTGTTATTTATTTGCTAGAGTTGTATTTTGTTATAATTATTTTTAGCTTTTTAGTTATAGGTGGAAGTCGGTAATATTTTTTTTGTTTTTTTCTGTTCGACTTTGTAAGCCTTTTCGACAGTTGTTTGGGAATAAATGATACAGTAAACAGAGACGTGCAGCTAATATAAAACATTTTACGGAAAGCAGCATATTATTCTCAAATAATTCGAGTTTGTTAGTGGGAACAGAGTAGAGAAAGCTTTTGATATACGCCCACAAAGGCTGTGCGTGTGCAGATAAAATTGAAATACCCAACGTTTGCTTATTGTATGTCTACAGCGGGCCTTAGTTGTATTCCTATTCATTCCAGTAAGCCAACAATATTCTCTTCACTAGCTGTTCTTCAACCCAAGACCCTTTTCCTATATCCTTTCCAAAATGCCGGGTTGGTATTCTCTCAACATATAAAATTAGATAGGAGAAATAACCAATATAACAAACCAATCAATCCCATTACGCGTATGGTTCTAGGGTCCTCAGCAATACCGATAAGGCAAATACCATAAAAACTAAAATATCTCTATTAATCTGAGAACACTGTCAAGTCCTATTTTGCAACAAGAAAAAGTTTCCACCGTCACTTTGGCTATGGGTAGGAGAAAAAAAACTACTGGCCTTCGTTGTCAGTTGGTTGAGTATAACGCGTTAGTAATCAGCACTCCTAAAATTTTAATGTACTTGCAGTAGCTTAAAAGGCCTCGGAAATAAGAAATTGAACAAAAAGAAGACATATGGAAAGAAATTGGACAAACAAGCATCGAAAAGCAGTAACCTGAAATGTCAGAACAATCACATAAGAGCAAGTAGAAGTAGCTAAGATCCTAAACCACACTAAAACAGATTTCGCAGCTATACCAGATACCAAATTCAATGATAATTAATATAGCTATTACGTTAAACATATTATTTTTTAGACTTGGCACCAACTTCAAACTTGTCTATTAAGCCTAATCTTACAATTCACTTCCCCAAATTCACACCTAGTGCGTATTTTATTGCTTATTTATTGCTCTAAAGTAAAATTTATTGTGCCAACCCTTTCGGAAAAATAGTCATGTGGTCAGAGCCATATCTGAGAAATTAAAAAAGATTTCAGTGTGCTAGATTTTATTGTTAATTAATTGCTCATTTATTGTCCCAAGAACATTTGAATGCTCTAATACCCTCGGAAAAACCTATCCTATGTGACTTAATATTTAAGTCACATGGGACCAACAAATAAAAAGATTTCAATATGTTCTAGGTGCCGCATTTTATTGCTAATTAATTGCTGTTCAGCACTACTAATGTATCAAGATGGCCGCAAGTGATGACCAAGAGAATTTGCCCTGTCCTGTAAATGAAGAAAACTTCAAAGAAAAACCACTAAAATGTTGTCAAACTAAATCCACGAAATTATTAGTGTGCATAAACGGTGAAAATACTTATCATCTTTCATGTGCAGCAAGAAATAAAGTCCAGTGCATTAAAATATGTGACACCAGAATTATCTGCTGTAAAAAAACAAGTTTGCATGAAGAGGAAAAACAAGGCAATGAACACAATAACCTAGAACTAAGAAAAGAAATCCAACTATTAAAGAGTTTATTAAGTGAAAAAGATGAAAAATACCAGTTACTATTAGATAATAATAAATTGTTAAAATAAAACAACAAATTTTTAGAAGAAAAAATTATCAAGTTAGATACAAAAACCGACAAGGTAAAAAACATAAATGATAAAAAACAACACAATAAAATCCCAAATTAAAAGGTAAATCAGCATTTGGCCTTGGATCACGAAACGTTGAATTCTGACAGTACAGATATGCCAAACAACCACAAAATGTACCGAAACCCTAAAAATCAGTTTAAATATGAAAACCCAGTGACAGCAATCCAAGCTAATATAAATAATTCACCGACACAATCTATGAGTACACCACAGATCACACCAGATCTGTGGATCACACATTGGAGTACACATCATGCTTTGATCAATCAACAAGCAAATTTAATGAATGAAATAATTCAAATTAATGAAGATGTTAAACAAGATGGACAAAATAATGAGTTCAAGAGAGTTGTATACAAAGGAAATAAACAAAAAATGAAAGGGAAACATTTTGGAGATAATGGTGAAGGAAATGATTTTGGAATACAAAGAAGAGTATGGTTATATCTATATAGAATAAAAAGGATAGTTACTGCAGAGGATATCAGCAGATTCTTAAAAAAAACAAGATTTATTTAAGGACGCAGACATCATTATCAAGGAACTACATACTAATGAAGATCAGAACAAATGTTTTATGTGTGGAGTAAACTTTGAGTTAAAGCATGAAATATATAAATCCTCAACCTGGCCAAGATCTGTTGCTTATAAAAGATTTGACTTTCGGAGATATAAACACTTCATCCATCCACAGGATTTTTAAGTCACCACTTACAGATGAGAATGTAGCCGATGTTAGTCATCCAACAGACATTTGTGAAATAGTGTGCCCCATGGAAGAAGTACTAAGGGCTGCAAGGAAAGCCTTATTTGAGAACATCAACTATAAACAAAAAAAATAGGGAAGAAACAACTGAGGTTGGTGTATTTTTATTTTTTGGTAATATTCAAGGACTTAATAATAAACAAAATATACTTGAGGCAGAATTAAGTAACCTAGGTAGTCCTCTTTTTATATCCATTGCCGAACATTGGCTTCATTCAGTGGAAATCAATAGTTTTCCCTTTGAATGGCTATTCTCTGGCAGCTAGTTTTTGTAGAACTCACCATAGTGGAGGGGGAGTTGCAATCTGGGTAAAAAAAGAAATAATAACTAATGAACTATCTTTAGCTCAGCACAATATTGAACAAATTATCGAATGCTGTGGATGTGAATGGAAATCCTATAATAATAAAATACATAAAATATTAGCAATATATCGATCTCCTTCTGCTGACTTTGAACTCTTTCTAGAAAAATAACAAATTATCTTAGATAGTATTTTTACTGCAGACTCAGTTCTTTGGGTTACAGGCGATTTCAATGTAGATATTACAGATCATAGAAATAGATATAGGGAAAAGCTTTTAAATGTTATGTCTCAATTTGGGTTAAATAGTATTGTAAATGATTATACTAGAGTAACAAGTTCAAGTAAGTCAACAATTGACAATATCTTTGTAAATTTAGACATATCTACAGATGTTGTTGATACATATATGTCTGATCATAGGTTTATCTTGGTCCCAACTGTCATAGAACATTCACAAATGAGTAGAAAGTTTAGTAAAACCAAAATAAACAAATTGAAACAGATTCTCCATGAAGAGGTTTGGACAGACATGTACATTGAAACAAACTTAGATAATAAACTCAATATTTTCTCATCAATAATTGTAAAACATGTCAACAACATTTTTCCATTAAAAAGTAAAGTCCATGTAAAAAAAAACTGAATGAAATAAGAGTATCCAGTCAAAATTTAAAAGATCTACATAAAATGCAAAAATTATATCCACTCCTGACTCCTGTTTTTATAGTGCAGAAAAGACAAAATACAGAAAAAAGATATAATAAGAAAATTATGATGTCTAAAAATAAAAACAAATCTGCATGGGATATAATAAAAGACACTTGCAACAAAAACTCCACTAAAAGGGCCAACATAGAGCTATTGCATAATGGACACTGTCTATCATCTCCTGAAAAGATAGCAAATGCTTTTCATTATTTCTTTGTCAATGCTCCATATGATATAATAAAGAAAATACCTATAAAGTGTAATGTTCTTCAAAATCCTAGCCTTTCAAATAAACATACAATTGGACAAATTCCTTTCACTGAGGAGGAAATGCTTTCAATGTTGTCAAAATTAAAAAATAAAAGCTCAAGTGGCCCAGATGAATTACCCTGTAAACTTAGAAAAGACTGCAAATATGAAATTGTAAGTCCAATGGTACATCTAATTAACTATTCTTTTGAAAAAGGAAAATTCCCAGAAGGATTAAAAGTGGCAAAAGTTGTTCCTGTTCATAAAAGAGATTCTAAATCAGAAGTTAATAATTATAGGCCAATTTCGCTCACCTCAAGCATTTCTAAAATATTTGAATACTGTATGTTGAATAGACTCAATGCATTTATAGACAAATTCCAACTAATACCAGCAGAGCAACATGGTTTTAGAAGGAACAAATCAACCAGTACTGCTACGATCGATTTTTATATTGAAATTTTGAATGAACTAGATAAAAAACAATGTCCTGTGGGACTGTTCTTTGATCTCAGCAAAGCTTTTGATTGTGTTCCCCATGTACGATTATTAGATAAATTATGGGACTGTGGAATTCGAGGTGCTGTCTTTGACTGGTTAAGATCTTACTTGACTGGTAGAAGACAGTTCATTGAGATTCAACATTCAAACAATGGAATCAGGAAATCTTACACGTCAGATATTACGCAGATAAATATGGGAGTTCCTCAAGGGGGGGGGGGGTTCTATCGCCAACATTGTTTTCTTTGTTTATAGCGGATATAGTGAGTCATCTTAGAGATCATAAAATTATTATGTTTGCAGACGATCTTTCAATTATAATATCTGGAAAGTCTCATCACCAGATACAGTTGTCATGCGCTGATTTACTAAATAAGTTGGAAACTTGGTTTTCGAATAATGGTTTGTATCTAAACTTGCAAAAAACACATTTTCTACTCTTTCATACCAAACAAAAGGTAGTCCAAGATATAACAGTTAAAACCCAAAATTCAATAGTGTCACGCAGCAATACAACAAAATTTCTTGGCATTACACTAAATGAGAACCTAACATGGAAAGAACATATACAGGTATGGAAAACGTTTGACTGGGGTCGGAGAATGCTAACGTTAAACAAGGACGGAACTGCTACTATATGCATGAGACGAGGATTGTCGTTTTAAGTACGTCTGTTTCACGAGCATTCAAGGTAAAGAACGAGAATATCGTATCGTATGGGGGCGGGGCATCGATAGTCACAGAGCGACCGTCCGTCGTCCGTCTCTTTCCTCGTCAGTAAGGTTTTATCAACGAAGGAGTATGAATTTATGCAAATAATACGGATTTCGGAGCATTTTTCCTTTTCATGGTTTTTGTGATGAAAAATTAATTGTCCGCTATTACGCCAGAACGAAAACTTAACATTTTTTCTGTTTTAAAAATGAAATAAAATAGATACTCTTAAAAATAAAATAAATTAGTAACTGTTAAAAAAATTGTCAATAAGAAATTAATCATTAACCTTATAATTATTTACAACATATCATATGTTTTATTTTTAAGCGATTGGAATCGTCGGAATGTGGTGATAAAAAAAAGTATTTACCGCCCGAATACGTCCGAACTCGCGTCACACCGACTTCATTCTCCTGGTGCGTTTTGCGTTGATTGATTGGAATTCGCATGGGATTCTACCCGACCCCAGAGAACGAATTTCCACACCTGTATATGAAGTAATAAAAATAGTAAATACTAAGGTATTTCAGTTGAGATGTCTAGTGAAAGTTTTAAACTTAGAAGCATTAAAAAATTTCAATTATGCAGAAGTACAATCAAGGTTAACTTATGGTATTTTATTATGGGGATCTTCTTCACTTCAGAAAATGCTTTTTTTTTTACAGAAAAAATGTATTAGAATTATTATGATGAAAAAATGGAATGACCCTTGCAGATCTCTCTTCTCTTCATTACATATTTTCACTTTACCATGTCTCTATATTTTAGAGGCTGCTAGTTATATTTACAGGAATAAAAATACACTAATCACTCAGAATGATGCACATCGTTATAACACCAGAACTAGATATCTGATTAAAACCCCTATTAATACAATGAAACTTGCATTTAACGGCCCACTAAGTATCGGAATTCGAATCTTTATTAAACTTCCAGAAAATATCACACAAGTAGAGGGTTACAACATTTTCAGGAGACACTTAAAAAAATACTTACATGAAAACATTTTTTTATGATATTACAGATATTCTCAAGTAGGTGATCCTTTGGAAGCCAACTATATTAGATTTTTCCACAAATTATATTTTTCTGATTTACTTTTATCTGCTTTATATTAGTTTTGTCCCTACCTACTTTGTATTGTTGTACTTAGTTTGTAATTTGTTTTTTTTGTGACCTGTTTTATACTTTGTATTTACAACACCAATAAAATTGATTGATTGATTGATTGATTGTGAAATTGTATTGTTACAAGGTTTAATTTGACATTACTAATAGCGGAATTATCTGAAAACTATTTACCGTAATTTTCCTTTCTAAATGGGATATTGGAGTTTACTCCAACTGTATAGTTACTTCATTTTTACTATTCTGTATTCTAATATGTGTGTTCTATGTGTAGCTACCATATAGTTGGATGAAATTATGATTTTATAAATGGCTACGAAAATTGGTTTGAAACATTAAACAAGAATAGAGACACGGAGATGTCTGTGTTTACAAAATTTTCCGGCTGCAATAGTGGCCTCGCGTCAGCATTAAAGTTATGCCTTAGATACATCCGTTTCTTAGTTTGTTCTCTGAAAACAACAGTTTACCTGGGTCTTTCATAGCCTGGGTCTTTTAAAGGCTTTTTCGGAGTCGTAAATGGTATAATCGTTATTTGGGCACGGTGTCATTAGTGGGTTTTATTGCTTTACCTTTATTGCCCCTGGTGAATGTTTATGGTGGCCATTCTAGTGCAAGTCAAGCAGTTGCCAACATCATACAAACAATCAAGCAATATGCCGAAAAACAGAAACACACGACAAGAAAACAACAACGACATAGGTGAGAACAAGCAAGTGGCTGTTCTACTTTATATTAGAGGTATTACTGATAGAATAGGACCAATATTGAGAAAGCACAAAATAAAGCCACTATTGAAACCCCAAACGAACATATGTAAAGTCCTTTTTAACGTGAAAGACAAAATCGAGTCATGAGCAGACTACATCGGCCTTGTTCTATCACGAATTTCGAACATAATACAAAATAGACTTTAATATCTGTAAACAAATCACCTGCATTACTTTACACTATTGTCTTCAATGAAAAAAGTCAGGGGATTCATCCAAATTATAGTCTTACTTCAAGACTGTATCGCTATCAAAAACGGAAACCAAAAATATCCCAAACCATTCCTAAAAGTGGCAACAATCGTCTAACTGTTTCTTACCATAACCATAATTAGTACACCCAGTATTCCATTACGTAACCAACCAATACGTGGTCAAATATCCATCATATTACTAACAGCGGAAACATGTCTATATTTCAAAATTACTCCATCCAACAAATAGCCAAACGAAAAAATATCTCAATCGGTTAGGCTGTTAAATTATCCTAACGAATAATTAGCCAGATTCTTCAAATATGTCCCAAAAGTAAATTATCTAAACAGGAAAATATATGCCATAAAAGAAAATCACTCCCATCAAAAATATAAGACCCAGCAGAATAAATGGTCCTTTAGTAAAATAAATCTAAAAATAAAGGCCTGGTTATAACATAAACGATCCGGTAGGTGAATATAAGCCCCGGTAGTTAAATGTAAGCAGCATTAATGCCTCTTAAAGTCTTGTTAATAAGATTACAGAAATGGCCATGTAAATCTACAGGGTGGTACTTTTTCTGGGGTCACGTGTTCTTTCTGCCCATACAATCTTTTTTATTACTCCCCGGGTAATTGCAAAAAAATGTAAATGAATATCTTATGAATTTGCAATCTTTTTTATTTCTTGCGTTTTTTTCCTATCTGCCGCTGTTTTTCTGTAAAAAAAGATGTATTTCATATGTACAGTAAAAACAAACATTCCTTTTGTGAGACAATATACTATTTTTATTTCAAAATTATTAAAAGAACAAGTTTACTTAACTTGGAAAGCGAATAGAGCAAATTAAGTGATCAAATTGGCCACCTTCAGCCATTACACAAGAGTCTAGACCTCGACACGTAGATCTTCGTATTCGATCGAAAATCCCAGGAGAACCATGAATAACTCTAACAGAAACTGTAATGCGGTTTCTTAAGTCTACTATGTCTTGAACAGGAGTTCCAGTATCAACCAACGTTTTTAAATATCCCCATGTTGAAGAGTCTATCGGATTTAAATCAGGTGAACGAGCTGGCCAAAATTGAGGTCCAACTCGAACTATCCGGTGATCTGGATATGTTACGTTCAAATATTGACGGGCTCTCATTCTAAAATGGGCAATAGCACCATCCTGCATAAATCACATTCACGCTCTGACACCTAAAGCAATTAAGTAGAACTGGCCGCTCTTCGCTTAGAAGAGTATGTATCTCAGTTTAATGTAGGTGGAAGGAAATGTGGGCCAATTAGGTGATATCCAATAGTTCCAATCCACAGGTTTATAGAAAATCGTTCCTGATGGTGAGCTTCAACGATGATAGCATGAGAATTTTCTTCCGTTCATATGTGGTAGAGGTGATTATTAACATTGGCTTCCCTTAAAAACTTGTTACGTCCTTGAATAAAATATTCTCAAGAAGTTCTGGGTGTTATTTAATCATATCTATCATCCAAAACGAAAATGCCAAACGGAACTCGTTATACATGATATGGATATAAAAGCTGTTTCTTTAAGACAGCAAATACCGTCATATGATCAACATTTAGCTGTAAAGCAATTTTTCTAGTGCTGGTATCGAGTTGCTCGTCAATTAAATTAATTCCAGTGTTCTAAGATCCGGGTGGCGATCACAATCATGTTTTCTAGATTTGAAGCTACCTGTTTCTCTTAGTCATTGATGAAGCCATCCAAACAAAGTGTGATGAGAGGCTATACATTGAGGATACATTGCAGCATATCTTCTCGACGCTTATAAGGAATTACCATTAGAGAGACCATAGGCGAAATGCATGTCAACCATTTCGGCGTTTGAATGAACCGCCATATTGGTGAAAACTCGATAGAAATCACCCACAACTATCACTGTGTGACAAATAAGTTAGAGGTGTTAATAAGAGGAATTAATACGATAGCCGCTTACTAGTTAAAACATTTAAAATAATTTGGTCAAGTGCGAGTTGGACTCGCATACTTAGGGTTCCGTACCACCTTCAAGATTCTAATATTCCAGTTTTAGACAAGCAGGGAATAAGAGCATTTTCTTATATTTACCCTTATATCTTTTAAAGGAAGCGTTTTAAATTTATAAAGAATATACACTTTGATTTTCCACACATAGACTTTTTATTTTATCTGCTTCAGGATTCGCTTGATTTTTATCAGAATACATGTGTATTTAATTTTCTAATTTGGCCCCCAAAAATTAACAGTTTTATTTTACTAATAAACTTTCAGAGAAGTCATTTATAATCTACTGTCTGAGTTTTGAGGCTCTCTAGATTGGAAGATAAAGGAAAAAATAGGTCAAGTTTTAAATTATAAATTATTAAATCTGTTGTGGTAATTAAGTGGATGTTTAATATTTTTGTTAATATCTTTTTAAAAAATGATTTAAAAATATGATATATTTGTAATTCACATAATGAGCCTTTTATCTGATATATTACATGATGCGTTTGAAATTTGAATCTTTATTTTCCATTTAATTGAACAATTTGTGCCCAAAAATTACTATGGGGGTTTGCTAATAATTTATTTTCCGTTTAATTCTATTATTTGGGGGCCAAATAATAGAATTAGGGATTTTTTCATATTTTTCCTATAAACAAAAAAATTAGGTTTTATAGTTTGGGGAATAACGGGGGGAATGTGTAATTTTTTAAAATACTTTTTTAATATATTTTTAAATATTCATATTAAAAAAATATATTTGTTTTCGTCATAATGAGCCCTATGATTTGATATATTACATGACCCGTTAGAAACAATTATAACTTTTTATTTTCCATTTATTTCTATAATTTGTCCCCCAAAATAAATATTAGGGGTTTCTCCTTATTTTTCCTGTAAAGTTCAGGTGAGGGGCTATACCTCAATTTTTTTTTCAAAATTTTTCAGCTTATGGTTTCGGAGATAAGGGGGGGGATGGGTAATTTTTTTAATTTTTTTGTCAATATCTTGTTATTAATTTATTTTAAAAATAATAATAATAATATTTCATTTGATATATAACATGATGGGTTAGAAACAATTTTAATTTTATATTTTCCATTTAATTCTGTAATTTGCCCCCCAAAATTAAAAGTAGAGGTATCTCCTTATTTTTCCAGTAAACTTCAGTTCAGAACCTATACCAATAATTTTTTTCAAAACATTACGTTTTATAGTTTCGGAGATAAGGGGGGGGGATGGGTAAATTTTGGTATATTTTCGTTAATATCTTTTTAAATATTTTTTTTTAATATGAAAAAAATATATTTGTGTTCCCCAGAATGAGACCTTTTATTTGATATATTACATGATGTGTTTGAAAAAAAAATTATTTTTAAATTTTTATTTAATTCTATAAGTTGGCCCTCAAAATTAATATTAATGGGTTCTCCTTATTTTTCCTGTAAAGTTCGGGCAACGTTCTGTATTTCCTATTTTTTTCAAAATTTTAGGCTCCTTAGTTCCGGGGATCAGGGAGGGGGGAACGGTCGATTTTTTAGTTTTCCCCCCAGAAGTACCCCTAAAAGCAAATTTTTTTCTTTTACGATATGTACTCCTGATCGGGTCACCAAATTATACATTCATACCAAATTTCAACCTCTTCCGTCCTGTAGTTTAGGAGAAAATTACTGTGATGTTAACAGAGGCAGAAATCCGGAATGATATTATAGGGGTATCCGTATATTGTATATACGGAACCCTAAAAACGACTTAAAAAAATAACTAAAAATCACGAAATAATTTTTTGCTACAACAATTAAATACTTTTTATGAAGTCGGTGCCAAGCTAACGTGAAACTATTTTGGAGAGTACATTTATAAGTTGTACATATTTTGTTAGACTACAAGTTAGAGGGTGTTACTTTGTAAAGGCCGAACAATATTACAGATCTCGTTGTTAGTTTTGATATCAAATTAAATTTTAATTTGCATGTTGGAAATACTGTGCAAGCAGCTTATAAAAGTCTTGGTTTTATAATTTGAAACTCTGAGGCCTTCTCAGACCCAAGCACTCTAATTTTACTTTACCACGCCTTTGTGAAATCTCGGCTTGAATACGCTGCTTTGGTTTGGCACCCAGGGTAGAATAAGTATAATGAGATGGTCGAAAATATTCAGAGGCGATTTTTGAAATTTCTAGCTTTTAAAATTGACGGTTCATATCCTCCCATAGGTTTTCCTCAATCTGAGATACTGAAGAGATTCTCGCTTCTTAAGGCCCCCATAGACACTCATGCTTATCGTCCGTTTTGCTTGTTCAGATTTAAGTCGTCATGCAAAACGGAAGACGAGTGAACCCCATAGACATTAAGTTTTCTATTCAGTTATTCATCAGTCTTCTAAAATTAGACAAGTTCTTAAAGATTTAATTTTCTTTGCAACCATTTCTTTATTTGCTGTTGAGTCGACTTCTTTCAATTTTTCAATTAAAATATCACAGCCAAAATTTTATATCTGTTTGTTTCTGTAATCTTTACTCTTTATTTTCCAAAAACGCTCATTGTCTTTATACAATTCTATAAATTCTGTGAGAAACTCTCTTGGCATCAATCGCAAGTCACTCATTTTATGTCTAAATAATTAATTAATTACTAGAAAAACTATAAAGAAATCCAATATACCACACAGACACACTCCGTCTTTTTATCAATCAAGTTGGAACACGGGCAGAAAATCAACCGGCCGCTGATTTGCTTCTTGCCCAACAATTGACGGAACGCAACAACTAAAACGGACGACGTGGTACCGTACACGCTCCTAATTGCATGACGACTTAGGCATGGCGCAAATTGAGACGCGTATAGTGCATGTGAGGTGACATGACACGAGTGGCGCGACCAGCACTTGTTACACACGTCGCGTGGTGATCGGCATATTGAGATGAGGTTCATAGCCAATTGCGTCAGAAAATATATGATTCACGAACGAATAAATTTTATATTTGAATTTTGTCTTTATATAATTAGTATATTTTGTATTGTAGCACCCTTTTTGATATCTTACCGCCTCTATTAACGTCTGATCTTACCATTTTTCAAAACACTTGACAATAATCTGTTTACACGCGCGACACGAGAAACTGTGTCTCAACTACAGCGCGACGCGACTGACAGTAGACGCGTGTCGTGCTCGACTCATTGTTGCCAATTTGCGCTGTTCCATTCAATACTATACGTTACAAAAGTTCGCGATATGCTGTGTCATGTCACACGCGCTATACGCGTCTCAATTTGCGCCTAGCCTAAATCTGAACAAGCAAACCGGACGATAAGCATGGCGTCTATGGGGGCCTTCAGTCTGCACGATCGCAGGAGAGTTCACTCAGTTGTATTTCTAAGCAAGTTGTTTAGAAACCAAATAGATTGCAGTGATATTTTACATCAATTACCTCTGCATGTTCCTCGACCAAGCTCGCGCACTGATAATACAATTTATTTACCAAAACCAAGAACTAATATTTTAAAGTTTTCACCTCTCTATTTCATGTGCGAAAGTTGTAACTCTGGAAAATTAGACATTTTTAGTTCCTCCATTAGTGTAATAAAAAAAGAATCATCTTTTATATTAATCTTAATGTTTAGTAACGAATTGTCCTTATTTTTTAAATTTCTATGTTCGTCCGTGTCCTATAATTGGTCTTTGTACTGTCGGATAGTGTAATAATAAACAAAATAAAATAAATAAAATAAACTTGTTGCTGTAAAGCAAGTTTCCTACTGCTGGTATCTGGTTGCTCGTCAATTAAATTTAGTACAGGTTCTTCTAATTGTAGTGCTCTAATATCCCGGTGATGACCACAATAATGTTTTCTAGGTATGGAAATACCTGTTTCTCTTAGTCGTTGATGAAGCAGTCCCAACAAAGTGTGATGAGGAGCTACATGTTGAGGATACGTTGAAGCATATCTCGAGGTTTCTAAGGAATTACCATTCGAGAGACTGTAGCTGTAGACAAATGCAAGTCAGCCATTTCTGCATGCAATAAACCGCTATATTGGTGAAAATTCCCGAGATGTCACGCAAAACTATCACTGTGGGTCAGTAAAAATCAACGAGAGTAACTTAACAACAAGTAAGTTACAGTTGTCAATAAGAGGAATTAATATGACAGACTCCTACTATAAAAATAAATAACAGAAGGATTGTTTGTTTCTACGGTACAAATGAGATTGATTATTTCTTTACACAAAAACAGTGGCATATACGAAAAAAACGTGAGAAATAAAAAATATTGCAAATTCATCTGAGATTCATTTACATTTTTTGTCATTTTTTTGGCCGCATTGAAAAAAAATTGTAGGGGAGAAAGAACACGAATTATGTTTGTAAATTCCGCTTTATAGACATAATTAATAAGTGACTATGCATTGACTCTTTTTTCAGACTTTTGTTGACTAATCAAAGTTATGTGTTTAATTTAATACCATTGTAATGCCTTCGATACACATTACATAGAATAGAATATCCAAAAAAATGTATGAATTAGATGTTGCGGTTTTAGTTCAATGCTGGTTCAATGCAAGTATATAACTGACGAAGGACCTTTAGCGGAACAATCAATAAACACGTGCGGTCACAAACGAATCACCAAATAAAAGTTATCACTAACCTTTAAGTCGAAGCTCTGGCGTTTTCTTGATTCTTCTTTCTTCAGAGGCTAGCCCCGTGAACAGGAACAGTTTCTTAGAGCTTCGTCTGGACAACACGTTACACAAAAAATAGCGACGTAATGTTCATTGATTGAGCATACAAAAAAATGCGGGTTTAACAACAAATGATGCGCTTTTGTAAACACAAAAGAAACAAAATGAAAGCGGTTTAGCGGTCGTTACGAACGGAGTTAAGGAACACGCGGACTCGTAACACAAACAACAAAAAGCGGCGTCTCTACAGACGGAATCAAAAAAAGCGTCCGAATAGTTCGGAGCACAAACACGAACCTCCCAAGCGTCTAAACAGCTAGGGATCCGAAACACGAATGTCAATACTGTCTATATTTTACAAGCAAAAAACACTTCAAAATTAGCATTAGCGCGACGGAATGTTTTAGAAAAGGTGCAGAAGTTTAAAAATCAATGAAGTAATTCAATCAAATTGAAAACAATACACTAAACAAATTGCGGGAACGCACCATTCCGCCAGCCTTTAATTACTCATTTCAAAAATAAGGGTCCACTGGCAGTGGACAAAGCTTTACAAGAGGTCGCTTCAAAGTACCACTTGCAGTTCTAACTATAGCAACGCGCACAACACCATCACCTCCAGGACGTACGTCAATAATGCGCCCTAATGGCCAATTCAAAGGAGGAGAAGTGTCTTGCTTCAAAATAACAAGAGTACCTGGCTTAACAACCTCCGAGGGATCAGTCCATTTACTCCGTTGATGAAGAGTATGTAAATATTCTTGCGACCAACGTTTCCAGGATGCCTGATGCAAACGACTCAGTAACTGCCATCTGTTGAGACGATTAGATGGGACAGATAAGAAATCAGATTCAGGAGGTGCTGTTAAAGGTTCCATTGTGAGAAACATACCAGAACTCAAGGCGGTAAGATCCGATGGATCGTTGCTACAAGGGGTTATAGGTCGCGAGTTTAAAACTGCTTCGACCTGCGCAAATACAGTAGAAAGTTCTTCGTAGGTTAGGATTTGTTTTACTTTCTTTGCGGATAGAATCCAAAATCGTTGTTGCAAAAGAAATTGAACGGTTTGGATTCCTACGTGAAGATTGGTGACATGACAATCTTCGACAATTAGATTAGTCAAACGACTTTTACTTGGTAGCAGTGCGGGAAATTTAGTGTCAAACGGCAAAGGAGCATTAGCCAATCTACTACCAACTCTAAGAGTTCCCTGTTCATCAAGAAACGGCGAAAGTTTACGAAGCGATTTGGGCAAAAGTTTTCGTTCTCGAAGAAGGGAAATCTCTTTAGAAAAATATTGATCTTGAACATAGCGAACAATGCGAAGCTGAGCCTGATATAACTCAGCAGCCAAAAATGATCCAGAGCCCCTACGGTCTGGATTGCGGGCGTTATCAACAAAGCGACAAATATGAGCTATAATGCGAGTAATGCGATTAATAGAAGAATGTTCTTCTAACAAAGTACCAAATAAATTTGGTGAAGCGGTGACTTGAAGCGCCACTATACGGGCTTCAGTCATAGCGGTGACATGCTTGAGTCTGAGCAAGCATGTGGCAAACAAGCGGTAATCAACAATTGTGGGCCTTTCCACCAAAGTGTATTACCTAATAACTCTGATGGCAAAGTGCCGCGGGAACCCAAGTCAGCGGGGTTATCACAAGATTGAATGTAAAACCAATGAGAAGAAGGAAATTTTTCTTGAATGTAAGCAACTCGATTACTGACAAATGTCCAACGGTGCGGGGAAGAACTAAGCCATGAAAGGACTACCGTGGAATCTGACCAGCAACGAATCACCTTGAACAACAAACGACTATTGAATTGCTCATAAACATAATGAGCCAACTTAGCGGTAAGAACTGAAGCACACAGTTCCAATCTGGGAAGTGACAAAGTTTTCAAAGGGGCAACTTTCGATTTAGACAACACAAAAAAACTTTGACGAAATCCAGATGCGGTTTCGAACACAAAATAAACAACGGCGGCATAACCTTTCTCAGAAGCATCACCAAATGCGTGAAGTTCACAACTAGAAAATTTTTCTATAACAAGCAGGCGAGGCAAAACTAAATTGTGCAAGGTCAACAAAATAGCGATAATGTCTTGCTGCAATTTGGGACCGATAAACAAACAATCATTCAAAGATAACCGATGAGGTATCTTAGCGGATGCATTAAACACTACACGAAGTTTGGTTCTGCTACTATCAGGTTTCAAAACACAATGATGCGGTATATAGTAACAATCAGAAGAAGTAGATGATGGATAGGGAACCAACTCCATATGATCCAGCTCCAAATATTCTTTGAGAAAATCACAATATTGTTTGTAGAGATCTGGTTGCTGTAGAAGACGTCTTTCTAAAGAGTAGAACCGTTGTACGGCGAGATTATACATTCCATCAAAAGCAGGAAGTGTATTACGAAAAGGAAGGGGCACAACGAATCTACCTGAATCCAATCTCCTGCATCCCTTGGAAAATATTATTTCGCAGATAAGATCATCAGGGGACTGAACCAGTGCGGTAGGAACACCTTCAATTGTCCAGAACTTTTGGAGTGAATCATCTAATGATACTACATCTTCAATTTGACAAAAAAGCGAAATTGGGTTTATGACTGACTGAGAGTGAGAGTTAACAGAACTCGAAGACACTCTACCCATAAGGATGTAACCAAACACAGTGTTAATAGCATCAGGAACACCTTCCTTTCCCAGAAGACGTCCATCCAACAAAATTTGAGAAAATATATCGGCACCTAACAAAAGGTCAATGGCGCCTGGGCTATTGAAACCAGGATCAGCAAGTTTCAAATTGGTTAGATATGCCATATTAGCCATGTTAATGGGCGCAACAGGCATATCATTGCAAATGCGGGGTAAAACAATAGTATCAACAACAAAATTGCACTCGCGCTTTACTATAGAGCAAAGAGAAAGGGTAAGAGAGCCCTTAGAAGAGGTACTCTGCATAGAACCTAGCCCGTTGAGTTGAATCGAAGCGGGCATAGGTCGGAAGCCAAGGCGTTTCACATTGAATAATGTCATGCTAACAGAATCTAGCAGGCATCGCAAAGTTTGATAAGAACCGTGCTTATCTAATACCTCAACTAAAGCGGTAGATTACAACACATTTGAATTGTATGACAAAAGTGAACTATGACAAGAAGTCTGCGGTAGAGAAGTTTCGGGATTTTCAATAGTATTAATGGTACTGGATCCACCAGATGTGGAAGCCAGGTTTGCGGGGGGAGCTCTAGATTCAGACCGAATGCCTGAATCACCACGATTTACAAAATGAAGCAATGTGTGATGGCGTTGTTTGCAGTTGCGGCAAGTGGATAAAGATTTACAGCGACTCCACTGATGAGAATCGCTCAAGCAATTAAAACAAAGTCTAAAATCTTTAACAAACTTAAATCGCGCGGATACTGATTTGTTCAAGAATTCAGAACATTTGTAAATCGCATGATCGGATTTACAAACTAAACAATTTCTATTCTTAGTGACAAACAAAGATGTAGTGAACCGGGAAGAATGTTGCTTTGAATTCAATGGTAACTTTTTGTCAACACTTCGCTTTGCCTTGCGGGATAATTCAACATGTTCAAAGGCATCGCAATGCTTCGACAAAAAATCAACAACTTCCGAGAGGATCGGAAAGTCATCTTGAGCGGTCACAGTACCATGGTAAAGTTCAAATTTAGCGGCTAAATTCTTTGGAACTCGTTTTAACATCATCTGAACGATACAAAAATCCCACTGATTTACTGGTAAACCCAAATTCTTCAGTGCTTCCAAATTATAACTGAAGTCATCCAATAACTTCCGAACCGCTGAAGGGCTATCTGAAGTTAGTTGGGGGAATTGTTCTAAAGCTGACCAATGAGACTTGTAGCACGCAAAACCGCTCGAGAGAGATATTTTGTTTGTTAGACAATACACCTCTCTCTCGACTATCTTGGCGATATTGTGCCGATAGGCTGCTCAGTTAGTATCCGGTGGCGTGAGTTCGTTGTTCAATTGGCAGAAGGACTATGCAATGGCGCCAGGCCAATGGACACACAGTTCACAAGAAAAACGACAAGATAGCGAAAATTTACAATTTATTCTTATTCAATTACAAATTAACCAAATTTACTATTAGTTAAATTGGTAACAGAGAACAAACTTTTAAACAATCGAGGTATATAAAAACTGTTAGAGTGAAGTTACAAACAAAACAATCTATAAATTCTTGCCTTACAATATCCTCGGTAGGAATGCCTTTCCGTTGGTGGGTTTGCTGTCCAAGGTCCTGATCCTGGAGCTATATGCCAACCAGCAGATGGGGTTCCAATAACTCAGGGCGGCCAGGAGTTGCCACTGTCCTACAAGAGGATAAGTCGAATACTGCCAGAGTTCTGCTCCCTTGATATGAGGCTAGTGGTTACGTATCTGGGCACTCTTAGCCCCAGTTGATGGCATACATGAAAAAATTTATTGGCCAATTAGTTATAGCCCTTAGAGTATCGATACTGAATTTTCCCCCTGACTAGTATAGGGGTATATATGCTCTATAGGATCGGTTCGGCACGTGTATGAGGTGACGCACCCTACCTTAGTTTTCCCTAACTTCTTCACTCTAAATTAACTATTTAAATACTACCAAAAATGAATGAAAAATACTTTAACTAATAAAAGTAAATTTTGAAATGCTTCAAATTCTAGGTAAAAATAGATAACGATAAGACTTAAGGTAAATTGCAACTGCTAGTAATAGTTTCAAATTAGTTTAGATTTAAATAAGAAATCCATTATTAATTACAGGTAAAATTTAACGGTAAATCAGATATATAAACAATTATGTTTGAGAGCTAATAATGTGTTTAAAGATAACGATATGAGAAAAAAATATATTCAAGATCTAATAATGTGCCTTCTAATCCGACAAACCGTTCGACGACTGAATGAAAGCGAATTTCCTCCGAGATAATGGGAAAATTCAGTACTCTAAATTTATGTCAATGTACGGTACTTTAAAAATGATAAGGTAATATACGATAAAAATGATTATTGCATCTATATACATAAATAAAAAAAATCAGATGTAAAATCTGGTCATAAACATTTCCCCAAGTTAAACAATTAAAATAAAGAAAACTAGGCGTAGCAAAATACTTTAGCTCAGAACCTGCTTGGCTCTCTACTGCAAACTCAGAGAAAGGAGAAATTAAAATGTGATTTATTTATAACTAAGCAGACAAGCAACCAATCTGGGCCAATGCATAATGAAAAATCAGCGAGTGACTTAAAAAATTTAATATATTTACTGGTATATCTAGATGTGAATCAAATTCAATAAAATAGAAATATATATATGAAATACTGAACGAAATGCAAAGAAAAAAAAATAGAAATTTTAAGTCACTCACATGATCATTCCCAGTTACAGTCCAACCCAGTTGGGGAGCTTCGTCAGCTACTAAATTCAGGCTCACAGGAGACCTCGTCTAGTGGATTAATTTGTCCTTTCCTGATCCTTGGCAGATATCGTCAATCAAACTCTCCAGATTCACCAATACCTAAAAATGCAAAGAGGCCAGCAATAATAGTTCCCTTTTTCTTTATCACGATACGTGTGAAAACTCTAGCAACTAACGATTGCTTATCGATGCCAACTACGTCGCAGATGCAAAGCAAAAAAAATTACAAAAAAAATTAATGAACTACGCAATTAAGCCACCAACTATTTATCGTTGCAAGAAAACGCGGTATATCGATATTAAGATGAATATGAAACCAGATTCACCCAAAGTTTCTTTCCAAAATTATTAATAGATACGATAATATATGCACTATAGCCGATAAAAAAACTGTAAAAAAAATCATTCGATAAATCAAACTATAACGAGAAAATGAATCTGCTTAATTAGAATCAAAGGTACGGTAATAAGGAAAAACGATAAATTAAGCAAATTCTAGCAGATATTTTCACGATAAAGATAAAGAATTTTCCCAATAAAAAAAATTAAACTCGGAACGAAATTCGCCTACATACCGCCTTTATGCTGGTCGGGGCAAAAGAGAGAAATCTACTTATCCTTCGACATGCGTTAATCCCACTTGTCCAATCATAAAAGTGGGGAAAGGAAATGACATGTTAAAATTTCGAATTTTATTGAGCGCGAAAGCAGGAATATTAATCAATAGTTGGTCAATACGGGAACTAATACAATATAATTTCGATAAAAAAAATAAAGCAAAATTTTACTAATTAAATCATAGATAAAATTTTATTAATGACAGTTTCCTTCTTCCCAATAAAATTATATTAATTTAATATTTCCATTTTGGAGGGAGGTTAGATCAAAATAGCACGTGATGTTCTTTCTGTCAAGACATTACCGCGTCAAATCAAAGGACAGAGTTGGACTTAGAATACCTTCCAAACGAATTAACTGTGATTTAGAAATTAAAAGCGAAAAAAAAGCGATTGCATAAGCGAATAAAAAAAATTACTTATTTATTAAGGTAAAGACACTGTTTTATTACGATAGAACTCAGTTCAGAAAACGATATAATTAGAAAAGTGATTTGAAAAATATAAAAGGTAATTTATTAATACGACAAATATTAGTAAATATCAATGTAACAGGGAGAACGGCAATTCACCCGTTACACACCCCTCTAACCCGGTGTAAAGAAAGGATTTTTGAGAAAGTCAACCTGAAAAAAAAACCTTTCGTAAGCTATAAGAAAACCTACAAAATAAGCAACGATTTCCGAAATCAATTTCCTAAATTTTGCCAAGATAATACAGTTCTGAAAATGAATCGCGACATGGGAAGCTAAGTAGTATAAATACTCTTGGATAAGATATGAAATATTCAATTCGGAAAGATTAAATTTATAAGATAAAAGGTACCTACTTTAGGTGGTCCCTGTAGGTGAGTTATGAAACGTTTGACCAACTAAATGAATAGATAATGACTACTAAATTCAAGTCAACAACAGAAAGTTGATATCGGTACTAAAATTCGGAAAGGTAGACCGTAGATAAAAGGGAAAAAAATGTTTTAACGGTATAATATTACAAAGTATTTAGCAATAATAATAATACAAGGGAATGATCCCAAGTCAGTTAGCGAGAGAAAAAAAATGGATATAAGCCTTAAGTTAGGATAACCCCAAAAAAAACAAGACACGGTAATACTTACAATGCAAGCTAAATGCAGATAAATTGATAAAGTTAAAGATATAATACAATAATGAATTGTTGCCATCAAGATAATTGTGTTACTTAACGATTGTGGAAAGCAAACGAGATAATTCATAAGGTACAAACAGTAAGGTAAATGCATAATCCACAATCTAGCAAACACTTAGGCATCAAAAGTACACCTGGATAAGGGCTCCCTATATAAGAGGGACGATAAGTGAGGTAAGGCATACTTTCCTAATGCCTATACAGATAGAAAACAGGTAAAAGCCTAATTATTACGAGAAAGCTAAATTCATAATAACGATAACGATATAACGGAATTGGTATGGCAACAAGTTTTACTCTACATATACAATGCGGAAAAGTCTCCAAAAGATACACGAGACAATACAATTCTTTTTATTACACCTAAACGAGACTCGACATTGAATTCTTAATAGGATAAGCACTGGTGGCATATGCCGAAAGGCGTCTCTCACTTCTCCTAGTTCCAGGAATGAGGATCTCCATCGCACCAGGGTACAGACACTCTTCTCGAGTCAAGATGGAAAACGCTCGCCATCGAGCTGCCTGTATCCACCACATCCCCAGTGCTTCAGAGGAACCCATTCCCCGAACACGGAGAAGTAGATTTGCCACGTGATTCATGGGGCTGAGAATGAGCACAGTAGTAACCCTCCAGCATAGATATTGCGGCCCCGTAGGTAACACAACGGTCCGAGTGGTACGCCCCCGTGCTCAATCCTCCCACGAACCTCAGCCTGCCGGAGCATGACCCACACACCTCTAAAAAGGGTCGATTAAACGATTAAACGATAGAATTCTCTGGAATTCCTATCGAAGATAACACCTTGTTTCACCAAGGAAGATACTAATTATAATTTTACCCTAATATTCTGGACATGGAAAGTAAATAAGAGAATGAGAGAACGGTATGTTACGATAAATCCCAGGAAGAAAATAAACGATAATAGAAGGTAAACCCAAAAATAGAAAAAGGAAAAGAAAAGATTCAGAAAATATACCTTTGTATATGTCATATTGCTGAAAATGGAAATCACAAAAATATGGTAAATTATCTGAAAAAAAATTAAGATATAGAAAACGATATATTGTCACAGGTCAGATATCCAGAAGGATGGTGAGTTCCAAAAATTATTCTACAAGGAACAGCAAATCTAAATAAGAACTTCACATCCAATAAAGGGATAAGGTATTGAAAATCGATAACAGCTTTCGCTCAGGTACACCTAAATCAGATATCAAAAAAAACCTGTTACTTTTCAGAGGAAGATAGAAAAAGATAAACGAACGGTAAGGTAGAACGGTAAATATTTTTGAAGCGGGAAAAGTGAGAAAATGCAGCTCTAACACACTGCGCAAAACCTCCATCCTCCACATAAACACAGAACCTAGGACGGCAACACTGCACTACATGTCCAAGTTCCAAAATAGAGCAACTCCAGCCTACAACCAAAATGACAGCCCTAACACACTGTCCAGAGCCTGGAGTCTCTCCAAAAACAATAACTGGCTTCCATGGCCACGGTAAGGTACGATACGATACACTGCTTCCTCGCAGTCAAACGGTAAAAGAGGATAGACGAGATTACAAGATAAACGATAAGATAATTCACTTCATCATACTTCAAAAAGATAATTCCTCTGAACGTTAAACATAGATAGATTATAAAAGATATTTACCATAAAATAAGCAAGGTAAGGGAATGCCAATAGGTAACGTTAACAACCTAAGTCAAAGAGAAAAAGATAATATTTCAACAACTATACACGAGAAATTGGGATATTGGAATTCAAGATAATTGTTCTCAAGGAACAGCAGATAAGGCAAGAAAACCAAATCTCCAATTTAAAATGCATTTCATATCGGTAAGAGCCTACGCCCAAGAAAAGTTGCATTAAACACGGTATTTTCTTAGAAAAGTTATCATTAACGGTACAAAGGTAGCGATATCAAAATTAGAAAGTGATGACAATATAGACTTTTCATCCTCAGGGACGGTATCACAAACAGGTGGCAAGATAAATTAACTATCAGCCCTAAATCCTAGACACGAATGATTCAACTAATTTAAATAAGGTAAAAGCATTAAGCCACGGTATGGATCTTCTAGAAAGATAAAACCTAGTGAAAATAATGAGGATTAAAGAAAATTAGATATATGCATAATATTTAACGATACTATCTTAGATAAAAAATGTCATCAGCTTTGGCAATTATGAAGGGACGATAATTTCCAGATAACAGCAAATCAGCATGAAACGACAACGACATGAATGTTATAGATAAAGGCAAGTGACCATTTGGAAGATTTTTACTCCCTAGTTGGTAACATGGACTACCAGAAGTATTCTCCAAGCCCTCCTGGAGATTAGAAAAATGTAATTTAGTCTTACGAGACCTAGATGGTAAAAGAAAATATATAGGGCCAGTTAGGGGACTTTTACCCCTGCGCTTGGTTTCACCGCCTTGGAGTATTCGTAGGCCGACCCAAGAGACCACGAAACGATAGAAAGATAGGAAAGACATGAATTAGTCTACAGAAGACCTAGATGTTGTGGCAATAGATAGAATCCAGTTGGACGGCTTTTACGTCCGCGCATGGTTTCACCGCCTTGGGGTATTCGTCGGCCCACCCAAGAGATCAATTGAAAATAGATAGAAGAGATAGGAATTAGTCTACAGGAGACCTGGATGTTATGGCAATAATTAGAATCCAGTTGGACGGCTTTTACGTCCGCGCATGGTTTCACCGCCTTGAGGTATTCGTAGGCCCACCCAAGAGACCACTTGAAAATAGATAGAAGAGATAGGAATTAGTCTACAAAAGACCTAGATGTTATGGTAATAATTAGAATCCGGTTGGACGGCTTTTACGTCCGCGCATGGTTTCACCGCCTTGGGGTATTCGTCGGCCCACCCAAGAGACCAATTGAAACGATACGAAAGATAGGAAAGATGATAAGGTAAAGAAAGATAAGAGATACGATAATACAAAATCAAAGTCCAATAACGAGAAGATAAGTAGGTAATGAAAATAAGTCGATAAAGAGAATAGAGAAGAGGTACGGTACTTAACTTAGTCCAGAGCAGAATCATGTTCGGAATCCGAAGAATCATCCGATACCTGTTCATCCTCAGTGTCAGGGTTGGAAAGATATGGTTTCAAGTCTTTGACATGCCAATTTCCCAAATCAGAACCAGAAAAGTCCCTTAAGTTATAAACGAGATTCGAAAGTTTCCTATTTACGATACACGGAATAAACTTTGGGGCTAGTTTGGCGGAATAGTCGTTAATAGCCTTAGATGACGTGTAATTTCGCTTCCAAACACGGTCACCAACATGAAACTGTACCTCCCGCTTACGCAAATTATAGTGATGGGCATTCCTCTGGTAGGCCTAACGTAGTCGTTCACGAACATCCTCATACAGTTGGGGCAATTCCTGTATATCATCAAGTCTCCGGAGTTTATCGGATATTTGTGGGAAGCTATTGTTGTTGTCAGATATTTTCCCATAATAATCACCAGAAAGTGGAATATTTCGAGCGAAAACTAAAAATGATGGGGAAATGTTGGTAACTTCATGTTTCGTTAGACGCATGGCTTGAGCGATTTTAAAAATATTAACGTCCCAGACTTTATGGTTGTCAAAAATAAAACTTCGAATGCAAGTGACAATTGACCTGTTAACCCGCTCAGTATGGTTAACTTGGGCATGGTATTTGGCATTATAAAATATCTTTTGAACTTTATATTTCCCCATAAGGGCTTGGAAGTCATTGCTAATAAATTGACTGCCATTATCACAACAGAAAACCTGAGGGACACCATAAATAAGAAACAGTTGGTTTTCAATGAATTTGGTGATGTTCTTTGAAGTGGCTTTTGGCATGGGATGAACTAACACAAATTTAGTGAACCAATCGACAACAACTAACAAGTATTGATTCATATTCTTCGACCTAGGGTATGGACCTAATAAATCAGCTGACACCATCTGAAAGGGAAAATTAATATTGCGGTATGAACCCATCAATCCAGCACGAGGTAAGTTGGATGCTTTGCAAGAGTTACAGGTATCACACATTCGGACATAACGATAAACGTCTCTTCTTATTTTTGGCCAGTAATACAATTCCAAAATACGATTTAGAGTTTTGTAGATGCCAAAATGTCCAGCAGTGGCATCATCATGGAATTTCCGGAATATTTCCAACCTATTACTTCTGGGGACTACTATTTTCCAATTTGAAGTGTTACTAACGATATTATGGTGGTCAAAAACATGTTTATACAAGATGTTGTTCTCTACTCGAAAAGAAGGATATTTATCGGAATGACGATTTACTTTCTCAATCATGGAAGAGTACCACTTGTCAGGTTTAAGGTTTGCGAGATCTAATACAGCTAGTTCAGGGATGGATCTAGATAGAGCATCGGCCACCACATTTAGGGAACCTTTTCGGTGAACAACCTTAAAGTTAAACTGAGATAACCGAACTAACCAACGGGCTAATCTTCCAGAGGGACTCGACATATTGGTCAACCATTTAAGGGAGGCATGATCGGAAATTACGGTAAACTCAGTACCTTCAATGTACCCACGAAATTTTTCTATACCAAAGATAACAGCCCACAATTCTTTTTCTTTTCTTATTCAAGGTCTTGCTAGCATAAGCGATAGGGTGTTCTAAACCGTCGCATTCTTGGTACAGGATAGCACCTACACCTAAATCGGAAGCATCACACTGAACAACAAAAAGTTTTGAAAAATCGGGACTGGCTAATACAGGGGCGGAAGTTAAGCTCCTTTTAATTTCATCGAAAGCTTTGTCGGCTTCTGGGGTCCAAACAATGGGCTGACCCTTTTTCCTTCCTTGTAGCAAGTTAGAAATGGGAACGGAAATAGCAGCAAAATTCTTAATGAACCTCCTATACCAACTCACTAGGCCAAGAAGACGACGAATCTCGGTAGTGTTCTTTGGTGTGGGATAATTCAGTACAGCAGAAACCTTTTCGGGGTCGGTACGTAAACCTTCCCTATCGACAATAAAACCCAGATAATTTAGGGATGGTCGTCAAAATTCGCATTTCTTCCAATTTACTGTCAGGTTTGCATCCCTAAGGCGTTGATACACAGATTTAAGAACCTTAATATGCGTATCAAAGTCAGGTGTTGCAACGATAATATCATCCAAGAAAACAAAACAAAAGGGTTCCAAAGATGGTCCTATAACAGTGTCCATCAATCTAACCATAGTTTTGGGACTATTCGATAAACCGAAAGGCATAACACAAAATTCAAACAAACCTTTTCCATAAACAGCAAAACTAGTTTTAGGTCGGGAAGACTCATCTAAAGGGATCTGGAAGAACGCTTGCTTCAAGTCAATGGAAGTTAGATATTTGGCGTCCCTAAGTTTATTCAAGATAGAATCCACCAAAGGCATGGGGTACTGGTCGGGAACAGTGACTTCATTTAATTTTCTCCCATCGAAACAAACTCGGTATTCCCCAGAACGTTTTGCTACCAACCACAAAGGACTACACCAAGGTGATTTAGATGGCTGAATAATTCCAAGCTTCAACATTTCATCCACCTGTTTATGAAGCTCCTTCTGCATCGCTGGTGATAAGGGGTACTGACGGGAACAAATAGGTTTTGCATTTCCGGTGTCGATTGTATGGGTTATTAAATGGGTCCTGCCGATTCTATCAGCAGGCGATAAACTCAGGAAAAGCTCCTTTACGTTATTTAATTCGGTAGCTTGTTTAGGAGTTAAATCGGAAACCGTTTGAATAGTATTTATTGCTGAAATTTGTGAGAGGCCATAATAATAAGATAGGGAAGAAAAATTTGCCTTTACCTTGAAGAGCTGTAGAAAATCCATACCTAAAATAAGGTTATGCTTGACAGACGGAATAAGTAACACTTTGAGGTGTTTAACGGTACCATTAAGGGAAATCGGCAACATGACATAGCCTAACAAGACTTGAGGGTTACCATCGGCGGTAGTTATTAACACGGTATCATGATATTGAATCGGTAACTTAAAATCCTTTAAGATAGAGAACCCTGAGGAACCTAAAACGGAAGAGGTACTACCACTATCCACTAAAGCGGTGATTTCACGGTCAAAAACGTAAACAGATAGATAAGGCCTGTTGTCATGACGTTTATTAACGAAAAGAGGGCTTAGATTACAAGAAGGACGACAAAATTCTCTGACTTTTTCAAGCCAAAGATTCCACTCCTTGCGGTTGGAAGAGATAGGGGGTTTTACGTGGACTTCTTTCCTTTGCCCTTGCCTTTTCCTTGGGCATCGGTAGGAGGAACGGAACTGATTCCTGGACTTTGGTTGGAAGTATTGGCGACGGCATCCAGATGACCATCTCCAGTCGATACCACGTTTTTTTGAATCCTAGAGAGGCAACGCTGACAATTTCTCTTCGTGACTTCTATAGCACCACATCCAAAGCAAAATAGCTTCTTAGGGCGGCGGCAATCGGAATAAGTGTGTCCCATGGTATGGCAGTTCCAACAACGGAGGCCAGATACGGTAACGGTACTTATATTGCGAGATGACGATAAAAAGGAGGAAAAACTTTGATTACGGTAAGAGTTATTCTTGGGTACACCAGGTAACGAGGCAGAAAAACTTAAGTCAGCCTCCAATAAATTACTAGAAGTGCTTGGAGGTGGTTTATAACGTTTGCTCCACGACATAGACTCTTCTAACTGTCTACAAATGTCAGACAGCTGGTCAACGGTATCAATTTGAAGTAAAGCGAGATGGGAAAGAAAATGAGGAGCTAAATTTCGACGAATTTTATTAACGATAGTTTTCTCATCTAATTTGACGGTAAGACGATTAAACAAACCAACCATACAAGCTATATATAGGGTGACCTTTTCATTAATTCCTTGTGTGCGAGAGTCAATTTCCCTATGTAGGTCTTCTTCATAAAAGTACGGTAAGAAATCTCTTTTGAGTTTCTGAACTAGCTGGTCCCAAGTGCTGACTTTATCCTTAATGCTGTTATACCAAGTTAGGGCTGTCCCTTTAAATAAGTCACAAGCGGAAGTAAATAACTCATCTTTGGTGACACCTCGAGCAATACGGAGAGTCTCAACCTTTTCAAGGAAAGAATGAACGGATTCTCTTGGATTGTGTCCGGAAAAATGGAGATTCCACTTATAAGGTGCGATAGATCGAGAGACAGAAGAACTGGGAGTAAATTCATGACCAGAAGAGGTCCTTTGGGGAGTAGAAGCAGAAGGTACTAATTTGAAGGCTAAATCCCCCTCTAACATGAAAAGTTCAGTTTACAAGTCGGCCTTTGTCCTTTCTTCTTCTTCTGAATTTTCTGACAGCCTATGGATTCTACCTGAGAGATGAGTTAAACGGGACGAAATTCTTTTATACAATGGACAGGAGATAGAATCAGTAAAGTTAGCAATTTGGGTATTAAATCATTGATAGTTTCCCTAATTTCGGCGGTATCTACAACAAAGGAAAGAGGACTACCAGCACTACTTTGCAAAAAACTTCGGTTTGCAGTTTCTTGACTTAAGGCTCCTCTAAGTAACTTACGTTTAGAGTCGACATCCCCAATGGGCTTTATCCTCCGGATCTGCAGTTCATAATCCAATTCCTTAACTCTCAAATGGTTGGGTTCCATCGCAAGAAAAATGGAAATGAGATAAAAGATAAATAAAGAAGAGAAACCAGTAAGATAACAGAACTACGAGATAGGGAAGTATTTCAGAGGTATGCTTACCCCCACGGTAATTAAATATTGAATGAAATGGAAACGATAAATTAAGATACGGTAAGATAATTCCAATTCACTCAACAGCGATAAAAGATATAGAGGGTGAAACGATAACTGAAATAATTCTTCCACACGGTAAATAAGATAACGGTAAATTAGATCAAGATAAGATAAACGGTAAATAAGATATATATATATATATATATATATATATATATATATATATATATATATATATATATAAGGTACGACAAATAAACAATTATTAAATCTCTCAATTTTGTTAGATAAATGGTTCAAGTTAATTAATTCGATAAAACAATATGATCAAAATATTGAGGTTATTAAACGATACTGTTCATCAACAGATGATTTAAATTTCCACGATAATTGAATCTGATAGATTACTAGATATTCGATACTCAAAACTGGAACTCCAGTTGCAATCAATTTTTTTCTTGTTTCTCTGTGCACCTCCACAGGCCAAATTTATAAGATAATCCTTCAGCCAATGTACCAATTTTTGAAGCAATATATTCGAGGGCCCCACATTGATAGCGTCAATTTTGTAAACGCAAAACCGCTCGAGAGAGATATTTTGTTTGTTAGACAATACACCTCTCTCTCGACTGTCTTGGCGATATTGTGCCGATAGGCTGCTCAGTTAGTATCCGGTGGCGTGAGTTCGTTGTTCAATTGGCAGAAGGACTATGCAAGGGCGCCAGGCCAATGGATACACACAGTTCATAAGAAAAACGACAAGATAGCGAAAATTTACAATTTATTCTTATTCAATTACAAATTAACCAAGTTAACTATTAGTTAAATTGGTAACAGAGAACAAACTTTTAAACAATCGAGGTATATAAAAACTGTTAGAGTGAAGTTACAAACAAAACAATCTATAAATTCTTGCCTTACAATATCCTCGGTAGGAATGCCTTTCCGTTGGTGGGTGCTGATCCTGGAGCTATATGCCAACCAGCAGATAGGGTTCCAATAACTCAGGGCGGCCAGGAGTTGCCACTGTCCTACAAGAGGACAAGTCGAATACTGCCAGAGTTCTGCTCCCTTGATATGAGGCTAGTGGTTACGTATCTGGGCACTCTTAGCCCCAGTTGATGGCATACATGAAAAAATTTATTGGCCAATTAGTTATAGCCCTTAGAGTATCGATACTGAATTTTCCCCCTGACTAGTATAGGGGTATATATGCTCTATAGGATCGGTTCGGCACGTGTATGAGGTGAGGCACCCTACCTTAGTTTTCCCTAACTTCTTCACTCTAAATTAACTATTTAAATACTACCAAAAATGAATGAAAAATACTTTAACTAATAAAAGTAAATTTTGAAATGCTTCAAATTCTAGGTAAAAATAGATAACGATAAGACTTAAGGTAAATTGCAACTGCTAGTAATAGTTTCAAATTAGTTTAGATTTAAATAAGAAATCCATTATTAATTACAGGTAAAATTTAACGGTAAATCAGATATATAAACAATTATGTTTGAGAGCTAATAATGTGTTTAAAGATAACGATATGAGAAAAAAATATATTCAAGATCTAATAATGTGCCTTCTAATCCGACAAACCGTTCGACGACTGAATGAAAGCGAATTTCCTCCGAGATAATGGGAAAATTCAATACTCTAAATTTATGTCAATGTACGGTACTTTAAAAATGATAAGGTAATATACGATAAAAATGATTATTGCATCTATATACAGAAATAAAAAAAAATCAGATGTGAAATCTGGTCATAAACATTTCCCCAAGTTAAACAATTAAAATAAAGAAAACTAGGCGTAGCAAAATACTTTAGCTCAGAACCTGCTTGGCTCTCTACTGCAAACTCAGAGAAAGGAGAAATTAAAATGTGATTTATTTATAACTAAGCAGACAAGCAACCAATCTGGGCCAATGAATAATGAAAGATCAGCGAGTGACTTAAAAAATTTAATATATTTACTGGTATATCTAGATGTAAATCAAATTCAATAAAATAGAAATATATTGCAATGTACTTCGTGGGTTCAATTTAAAAATTATAACAACTAATATTTACTTTCACTTTTCTAGAACTTTATTTACATTTAAAACAGCTGATTCACAATACATTTTCATATAAGCTAGTCGTCGCGGTATAACTGCCTGGCGATCGTGGCGTTCTTCTTTTATATCACCAGCGTAGAATTCTCCAGTAGAAATCAACATCGTTCCTTCCGCTGCCGAGCCTTTTCGAGAATCGTATTTTTTTATCTTGAAGCGTTTGTTGTCGTGCTGAAATGACACAGGGTCGGCTTTGGGTAAATTTCGTAACACTGCCCCCCCTTTAATTCTGATCGTCCCGATCAGAAACATCCCCTCCATGGTAGGGAGCGAGTCGATCTAAGTGAACCACCTTCAATTTAGCCTTGGGGTTTCGACGGATCCGGTAGACGACATCATTCAGCCTCTTGACCACTTCGTATGGACCATCCCAGGCGGGTGTAAGCTTTGGGGATTTACCCTTGCTCCGTTGGGGGTTGTACAGCCAGACTTTGTCCCTCTCCTGGAACCCGGCTGAATTGGCCTTGAGGTCGTATCGCGTCTTCATCCGGTCACTGGTGGCCAACATCTGCGTTCGGGCTAAGTCGTGTATTGCCAGCATGTTATGTCGGAGCTGGTCGGCATAATCGTCGATGTCTTGGGGAGGTTCTTCGGGGGAGCCAAATGCCAAGTCGCATGGTAAGCGCAGCTCCTTTCCGAATAAGACCCTGGCTGGGGTCAGGCCTGTACTATTATGTACAGCAGAGCGATATGACAACAGGAATAGGGGAATATGCTCATCCCAATCACGCTGGTTATTGCTGACGACCTTGGATAGGTGTTGTTCCAAGGTCCGGTTGAATCTTTCCACCATTCCGTCTGACTGTGGGTGTAATGGTGTTGTTCTCGTTTTCCTGATCCCCAACATCGTGCAGACCTTCTGGAATACATTCGATTCGAAGTTACGCCCCTGGTCTGAATGTAATTCCATCGGGACGCCAAACCTGCTGAATAGTTGTTCTACTAGCACCGTCGCTACCGTGGTTGCCTCTTGGTGGGTATCGCATATGCCTCAGGCCATTTGCTGAAGTAATCCATTGCGACCAGAATGTATTTGTTCCCCCTCTCAGACTCGGGAAACGGACCGGCGACATCGATGGCAATTCTCTCAAATGGGACGCCCACATTGTACTGCTGCATTCTGCCCTTGGTCCGGGTCTTCGGGCCCTTACTGGCGGCACATGTGGCACATTTGCGGCACCAAGCTCTGACCTCTTCGAAGTAATTCACCCAGTAGTACCGCTGGCGAACTTTGTCTAGGGTTTTATTCATGCCCAGGTGGCCTCCGGTAATTCCATCATGTACTTCGGTCAGGATGGCTGGTACCTTTTTCTTCGGAACTACCAGTTGGGACTTGGTTTCTCGTCCATCAGCGCTTTTCCAAACTCGCTTGAGCATTCCATTGTCTACTCTTAGAGAGTCCCACTGAGCCCATAACGATTTCAGCACGCCGGAGTATCTAGCTACCTCGTCCCATCGTGGCCTGGGTGCCCCTCTCATTTTGAGTGACAAGATTGGTTCGATGTCTGGATCAGCCATTTGGTCCTGGATGCACTGTTCCGTTGTCCAGTCTTCATTGGCCTGCACTCGGATCTGCCTGATGGAGATACCCTCTCGCTGTTCCGTCTTCAGACAATGCTTGCATTCCGCTCTACAGGGTCTTCTGGATAGGGCATCGGCATTATTGTGCAACCGGCCGGCACGGTGTTCCACCTTGAAGTCGTATTGCTGTAATTTCTCCATCCATCTGGCCAGTTGTCCTTCCGGTGTCTTCATGTCCAGCAGCCATTTGAGTGCGGCATGATCTGTTCGGATTAAGAAATGGCGACCATACAGGTATTTGTGGAAATGGTCTACAGCCCTTATTATTGCAAGAAGTTCTTTTCTGGTGACGCAATAATTTCTTTCTGGCTTCGAGAATCCACGGCTGTAGTACTCGATCACCCTCTCTTCACCATCTTGCACCTGGGATAGGACGGCCCCCAAACCTGTGTTGCTGGCGTCTGTGTCTAAGATGAACTTGCCGGACTGTGTAGGAAAGGCTAGGATTGGGCTGGAACATAGTGCTGCCTTCAGTCGCCTGAATGATGTTTCGCAATCCTGATTCCAATGGAAGGTCTCTTTATCAGTGGTCTGCCGATGTAGAGGGGCGGCGATGGTGGCAAATCCCTCAACAAAACGCCGGTAGTATGAACAGAGGCCCAAGAAGCTTCGGAGTTCATGTTTGTCTCTTGGAATTGGCCAATCACGGATGGCTTCTATCTTGTCTTCGTTGGTGCGGATTCCTGACTCGGACACTACGTGGCCCAAAAACTCTACTTCTTTTTGAAACAAGGAACACTTCTTCGGATTGAGTCTCAGGTTGGCGTTATTAATTCTGGAGAATACTTCTCCCAGGTTCTTCAGATGGTCGTCGAATGTCTGGCCCATGACTAGAATGTCGTCGAGGTATACTAAGCACGTCCTCCATGTTAACCCGCTCAGTACATACTCCATTAGTCTCTCAAATGTAACGGGTGCATTACATAACCCAAAGGGCATGACCGTGAACTGAAACAGCCCTTTACTGGTGGAGAACGCTGTCTTTTCTCTGTCGTTTGCGTGTAGACCTACCTGCCAATATCCACTTTTTAGGTCTAGTGTGGAGAACCAACGGGAGCCTGCTAGTGTGGTCAAAGTGTCATCGATTCGGGGTAGTGGATAGCTGTCTTTCTTCGTGACGTCATTGAGCTTTCTGTAATCCACGCAAAATCGGGTGGTTCCATCCTTCTTTTTAACTAGCACGACGGGAGCAGACCATGGGCTGATGGATGGCTCAATAACTCCATTTTGTAACATGGACTCGATGTTTTCCTCGACTGCCTGTTGTTGCCCCAATGGTAGTCGCCTAGGTGGTATTCTGATGGGTTGAGCCTTTCCGGTATCTATTCGATGCTGGATGATGTTGGTGCGACCGGTGGTTCCATTTTTACTGTTAAAAATTTGCCAGTGTTTTGTGATAAATTGCTTGGCTTTCTTCTGGTTTTCTGGTGTCAAGTGTGTCAAATGGACAGCAAACTGTTGTAGGAACTCTTTATCGGGCCCTGGCTCCTTCACCGAGGTCTGGTACTCTTCTTCGCAATTGATGATGGTCTCTACTGGCTCGAAACAAGCTATCTCTTGACCATTGGTAATTCTGATGTCGTTGTTGGACAGATTCAGGACTCTGATTGGTATATCTCGTCCGGTTTTAACTATAGCCCGTCCAACCAAGTAGTCATGAGCTGAGTGTACGGGCTCCACCATTCCAACGCAGCTCCCAGGATTGCTGTCTAGCTGCCCATGAATAATCTGTTCCGTTCGACCGGGAATTCTAGCTGAAGACTTTGCCACAATTTTTATGGGCGTGACTGATGTGTTGACGGGCCGTGTCAATACAAATTCCTCATTCAGGAACCGAAGAACATCATATCTCGGGTCGAACATAAATCCATGCTGGCTAATTAGGTCCATTCCCAGTATAAAATCGTCCTCAATATTCGCTACCAGGACCCTATGCCGGATCATGTTGTCCCCTATCTGTAGCACGGCATCTGCCTCACCCTGTATCGACATGGACTCGCCGGTGACTGTTCTGAGCTGGATGTTATTGGTAACTGGCCGAATTTCTGATGCTCTCAAAACCCTGGACTTGGCAATGGACACAGCGGCGCCGGTGTCGATGGTGATGGTAACTGCTCGCCCATTGATGGTGCCTCTGATGACTAGGCTACCGCTATCTCGGCAAAATCCCCGGATCGATAACGTTTTGGGGGCTGCTGGAGGAACAGTCAGCATTCGCCCCCCTATGCTGACTGACTGACGGTCCCTGGACATGTGGCTGTTTTATTGGTTACCCCTGGTCGGTGATCGTTCAGGTGGCCTCACTCGACAATCACGTTGGAAGTGTCCTGTCCGTCCGCAGCGGTAACATGCCCCTCTGGTGCCAGTTCTTTGTGACCGGTCTAATATTTTGTTCAGACCAGCCAGCAACGCTTGAAATTGTGACTCTGACTCTTCCTGGTTGAAGGAAACTGCTCGGACCCTAGGCTTGGACATGTTCATGACGGCCTCTACTTCCAAAGCCCGAAGTAGAGCTTCACTACTTTTCTTGACGCCACTCAGTCTTAAATTTCTTTGTACTTCCACATCTCTGATGCCGTTTATGAAACTCTGTGTGGCCAACTGGTCTTTCGTTTCCTCTGGCAGGTCTGGGTAGGACAAGTGAACTAACCGTCTAATTTCCGCTTCGAATTCTTGGAGGCTTTCACCGGATTTTTGCGTTTTTCCACTGAGTTGGACTTGGTATACCTGGCTCAAGGATTGATTGTCGTAGCGTTTGTCTAGGATGGCGATGATCTTGTCGAAATTGCCTTGTTCATCGACTGGAATGCTTTGGAGGAGTTCTAGGGCCGGACCTCTCAGCGAAATTACCAGAGAAGTAGATTTTTCTTGATTATCCCATCCATTAGCTGTAGCCACGGCCTCAAATTGCCGTTTATACATGGGCCAAGATGAACTGCCGTCGAATGAGGGTGGTTTACTAAAAGAACCTTTGGTACTCACGGTGTTCTGGTATTTTCCTCGCTGTAAGTCCTGTTGCATTTTTTTAATTTCTGTGTCTAGTTTATTTTGGATGGCACTGATTTTATCTTGTACTTCACTGTGTACTGTTTGCTTGATAGAACTGATTTGATCTTGAACTGTGTCTTGAATTGAACTGATTTCAAATTTTACCTGACTTTGGATGGAATCGAGATCATCTACTTTTGTTTCAAGAGTATCCACGGTATTTTTTATGGTCTTAATGTCATCATTTATCTCTTTTATATCTGACTCAACTATTTGCATTCTTTCATTAACTGTTTCATTAACTTGTCCTACTATTTGCATTAATTGTTCGAACTGCATTTGTCTTTTTTCTTCAGTTATTTTAAATTCATTTTGTCGCTTATATTCAAGTTGTTCTTGTTTCTCTTCAAATACTTTAAATTCATTTTGTCGTTTTAATTCAAGTTGATCTTGTTTTTGTTCAAATATTTTAAAATCATTTTCTCGTTTTTCTTCAGATATTTTAAAATCAATTTGTCTCTGTTCATTCAATTTCGAGAATAATCCTTCAATTAAATTATGTTGTTTTTCTTCCATGGTAGTGACAAGATTTTCTAATTCTATTTTACGTTTTTCATCAAAAGATTTTACTAACCTTTGTTGAATTTCTTCTTGATGTTGTTTTTCCTTCTTGTCACGTTTTTCTAGAATCTGTGCAATTTTTTCGTCCAGTCCCTCTGAAACCTGCTTGACTATTTTTTTGGTAGTTTCGTCCATACTACGGGTTTCCATAAATCAAATTACGCTTTTCACTGTACTTAATCCTTCACTTCTAACACCAAATTGCAATGTACTTCGTGGGTTCAATTTAAAAATTATAACAACTAATATTTACTTTCACTTTTCTAGAACTTTATTTACATTTAAAACAGCTGATTCACAATACATTTTCATATAAGCTAGTCGTCGCGGTATAACTGCCTGGCGATCGTGGCGTTCTTCTTTTATATCACCAGCGTAGAATTCTCCAGTAGAAATCAACATCGTTCCTTCCGCTGCCGAGCCTTTTCGAGAATCGTATTTTTTTATCTTGAAGCGTTTGTTGTCGTGCTGAAATGACACAGGGTCGGCTTTGGGTAAATTTCGTAACAATATATATGAAATACTGAACGAAATGCAAAGAAAAAAAAATAGAAATTTTAAGTCACTCACATGATCATTCCCAGTTACAGTCCAACCCAGTTGGGGAGCTTCGTCAGCTACTAAATTCAGGCTCACAGGAGACCTCGTCTAGTGGATTAATTTGTCCTTTCCTGATCCTTGGCAGATATCGTCAATCAAACTCTCCAGATTCACCAATACCTAAAAATGCAAAGAGGCCAGCAATAATAGTTCCCTTTTTCTTTATCACGATACGTGTGAAAACTCTAGCAACTAACGATTGCTTATCGATGCCAACTACGTCGCAGATGCAAAGCAAAAAAAATTACAAAAAAAATTAATGAACTACGTAATTAAGCCACCAACTATTTATCGTTGCAAGAAAACGCGGTATATCGATATTAAGATGAATATGAAACCAGATTCACCCAAAGTTTCTTTCCAAAATTATTAATAGATACGATAAAATATGCACTATAGCCGATAAAAAAACTGTAAAAAAAATCATTCGATAAATCAAACTGTAACGAGAAAATGAATCTGCTTAATTAGAATCAAAGGTACGGTAATAAGGAAAAACGATAAATTAAGCAAATTCTAGCAGATATTTTCACGATAAAGATAAAGAATTTTCCCAATAAAAAAAATTAAACTCGGAACGAAATTCGCCTACATACCGCCTTTATGCTGGTCGGGACAGAAGAGAGAAATCTACTTCCTTCGACATGCGTTAATCCCACTTGTCCAATCATAAAAGTGGGGAAAGGAAATGACATGTTAAAATTTCGAATTTTATTGAGCGCGAAAGCAGGAATATTAATCAATAGTTGGTCAATACGGGAACTAATACAATATAATTTCGATAAAAAAAATAAAGCAAAATTTTACTAATTAAATCATAGATAAAATTTTATTAATGACAGTTTCCTTCTTCCCAATAAAATTATATTAATTTAATATTTCCAGTTTGGAGGGAGGTTAGATCAAAATAGCACGTGATGTTCTTTCTGTCAAGACATTACCGTGCCAAATCAAAGGACAGAGTTGGACTTAGAATACCTTCCAAACGAATTAACTGTGATTTAGAAATTAAAAGCGAAAAAAAAGCGATTGCATAAGCGAATAAAATAGGAGTATTTACTTACGTGTTTATTTATTAAGGTAAAGACACTGTTTTATTACGATAGAACTCAGTTCAGAAAACGATATAATTAGAAAAGTGATTTGAAAAATATAAAAGGTAATTTATTAATACGACAAATATTAGTAAATATCAATGTAACAGGGAGAACGGCAATTTCACCCGTTACAGACTCCGCGATTAAACGAGTTCGCTTGAATTTTTTCAAAAGTGTTTCATAAGCACTCACGTAATTGGTTTGTGTTAGTTTAAAATCCTTAATAACCTCAAAAGCAGGCCCTTTTAAAGCTAACTGCAAATATTTGAACTTCTGCATAGCACTGACTTTTTCATTATTGTGAATTAATGAATCAAAAAATCAATAAAAGTACCAAATTCCAATATGTCTCCACTAAATTAAGGCAAATCAATTCGCGGCAAAGCAACACTTTCCTGTTCCCGAGCTATATTTTGTGGCGTAGAATTCTGAACAGATTTCAGTTTAGCAAAAATAGACCTAATTGAATAAAACGATTTTTCAAATTTATTGCGAATGTCATCCTCAAAGTCAAAATCATCTGAAATTAATCCAACAATGGAATTGTGATGTTTAAAAAATTCTGATTGGATTGAATCAACCATATCAATCATGCTAAAAAACAATTCAACGTCGTCACCTCTTAAGACTTTCTCGGCAGCAAAATAAATATCTTCTAATCTTTTAAACTCCGATTGTCGATGATTTTTAAATTTACGTAAATTTTCAGCGTTTTTGACATCTAAACAATAAATTAAAATCACTGTAACGCCACTGAACAAATCTAACACGATAGGACAAAAACAAAATACTATTCCAAAAATGTACATTTTTTTACTGTTGAAGTCGAAAATATCTGACCAAATGTCAAATAAATTCAAAGCAATTTAGCAAAATAACCAAACAAACAAAACGATCTCTTGTAAGGTTTTTAACGCGAGAAAAAAAGATGCGTTTTATTTCCAACGGAATGAGTGAATATCCCGAACTTGCTTTCTCTTCTAACAAATAAAGAAACAAAAATTCAATGCGGTTTTCAACAATAATTGCAATGAAAAATCAATGGTTTGATCATTAAACTTTGCACGAAATTAACTCAAATGTACCCGGCCCGGAGTTGGACCAAATTATGTAATTTATTCGATAATCTTTGCACGAAATTAACTCAAATTGCATCCGGCTCGAAGGACCAAATTATGTAATGACTTCGATACACATTACATAGAATAGAATATCCAAAAAAATGTATGAATTAGATGTTGCGGTTTCAGTTCAATGCTGGTTTAATGCAAGTATATAATTGACGAAGGACCTTTAGCGGAACAATCAATAAACACGTGCCGTCACATAAACGAATCACCAAATAAAAGTTATCACTAACTTTTATGTCGAAGCTCTGGTGTTTTCTTGGGTCTTCTTTCTTCAGAGGCTAGCCCCGTAAGAGCAGGAACAGTTTCTTAGAGCTTCGTCTGGACAACACGTTACACAAAAAATAGCGACGTAATGTTCATTGATTGAGCAAACAAAATGCGGGTTTAACAACAAATGATGCGCTTTTGTAAACACAAAAGAAACAAAATAAAAGCGGTTTAGCGGTCGTTACGAACGAAGCTACTAACTCGCGAAATCGTAACGCAAAAAACAACAATAAGCGTCGTCTCTTCAGACGGAATCAAAGCGACCGAAAAGTTCGGAGAACAATACACGAACCTCCCAAGCGTCCTAACAGCTAGGAAACCGAAACACGAATGTCAATACTGTCTATATTTTACACGCAAAAAACACTTAAAATTAGCATTAGCGCGACGGAATGTTTTAGAAAAGGTGCAGAAGTTTAAAAATCAATGAAGTAATTCAATCAAATTGAAAACAAATACACTAAACAAATTGCGGGAACGCACCAACCATTATTCATTCAGTTGTTGTAGAGATCTTACTAAGAACACTTGTATTTTGCTGTAGAATAGAAGTAGTTAAAGATTTAGAATTTTAATTGTTTTTAAAAACTAAGTTTTTAACAAAACAAACATTACTCACATGATCCCAGAAAAAGTACAACCCTGTTGATTTTCCTAACCCTTTCTCTGATTTGATCTTGTTATGAACACTTCATAGAGGCATTAATCATCCAAAATTGAACTAAATATCTCGAAAACATCAGTGGTCATAAGAAAAAAAACTGAAGATTTAAACACCTTGTACAGTGGTAACGAAACGTTTGCGGACACATCTTCATACGAACTTTTTAAAAAATATATGTGCAACTACTTTTTGAATTTTTACAATAATTTGTTAAAAAGATGTTAAGAAAAATATACAAATTTGCTCCTTTATTTTTAATCTTCGAAACTAGGCTCGGTAGTAACTTTGGAAAAAAAATACAATTAAATTTAAATAATTTGGTCAAGTGCGAGTTGGACTCGCATACTAAGGATTCAGTGCCACCTTCAAGATTCTAATATTCCAGTTTCAGACAAACAGAGAATGAGTGCATTTTGTTATATTTACTCTAATAGCATTGAAAGGAAACGTTTTAAATTTATAAAAATTATTTAAAAATACAAATAAAATATATTTTTCAAAATTTAAATAGTGTAGTTTCTAAAGTGGGAATTAAGTCGATGTTTAATATTTTTGTTAATATTGTTACGAGAATTCATCCGAACGCTTGTGCAATCGGCCATCAACCAATTCATGGAAGGGACATTATTCTGCCGTTACTGGGAATTTCCTTAAAGCTTCCAGAACATGAAAGAGTTTCCCGATGGTTCGTGGACGTACCAGACAATTCCAAGATAAATATATAAAGAAGAAACAGCAGGCGATCGGAGGCATTCTGTTTTCGTCGGTCGTATTGTACAGTTAAGATAAAATGTAAATAGTAGTTTCTGTGAATATAAATTTGTGTAAAAGTAGTGGAAATAAATTAGAGTGAGTTGGACTGTGTTTTTAAATAAATCCAAGAACTGAACTGAACCCGAGTGTGAAAATAAAAAAAACATTACAGTGGTGTCAGGTGTGATGTGTATTTGTGGAACTTTTAGAAGTGGAAAATAAATAAACTAACAATGTATAAAACAGTGAGTTTGGACCAATTGAAAGTGGCGGACTTAAAAAAAGAACTTGAGGAAAGGGATTTAGAAATTAGTGGGAAGAAAAGTGAATTAATACAACGGTTACGAGATGCTCTAATAAATGAAGGTAACGATCCCGATACTTATTTGTTTGAACTTTCTGGCAATAGTGACATGAGTATGCTATTAAAGCAAATGGAAAATTTAAAAGAAACCTTACAAGACAATTCTAAGTCTTTAGAGGATAAATTGCTAGAAAATTCTAAAACACTAGAGGACAAATTAGTAGAAAATTCTAAAACACTAGAGGACAAATTGGTAGAAAATTCTAAATCCTTAGAAGATAAGCTACAAATGTTACAAGAAAACTCTAAAACCATAGAAGAAAAATTGCGAAAAAATTCTAAAACTCTAGAAGAGAAATTGCTAGAAAATTCTAAAAACTTGAAAGAGGCGTTAGAAGATAAATTAGCAGAAAATTCTAAATCCCTAGAAGAAAATTTAAAAAGCATGGTACAGAAAAATTCAGAAATGCTGGAAAAGAAAATATTAGAGAAAGAGGCTTAGATGGAGGAGCTAAAGTAGACAATAGTCGAAGAGTCAGTCAAAAATTAAACGCGGATGGAAGAGCTAAGACAGATAATGGAAGGTGAGATCGGCAAAATAAAAGAACAGGTAGTTACAATACAAAGGCGAGAAACTCAATCAAAAACCGAAAGTAGAAACAGTCCAGAAGTAGTGGATTCGAAAATTAGCCTCGAGGGGACAAGACACAAAATGAAACCTCCACAATTTGATGCGAAATCGTCATGGACTAACTATAGGCGCCAATTCGAGGCTGCAGCAAAGTTAAACGGATGGTCAGCAAAGGAAAAAGCAATAACATTAACCCTCGCCCTAAGAGGGGATGCTACAGATATTTTGGAAACATTGAATACCTCGGAGCAAGAAGACTACGAAAAACTGGTTAAACACCTAAAGTTGAGGTATGGACAGACCCATTTGGAGCACGTGTACCACGCCCAACTAAAAAATCGTCATCAGAAATCTAATGAATCGCTACAAGAGTTTGAAGCCGATATTGCCCGTCTGGTCAGCCACACCGGAAAATGTGATAGAAAGGTTAGCAGTGCAAGCGTTTTTGAATGGACTTCGGGACAACGAAGCCAGGCAAGCATTGACGTTAGCTCGACAGACTCAATTAGTGGATGCACTGGCTCGAGCTTTGGAATTCGAGGCTTCGAAAAATACCTGCAGAGGTCAAGCCAGAGTACGAATCGTTAACGGAGAATCCGAAGATGGCGGAAACGATGAAGCCTCTGTAAGAAAAATAATAGAAGAAGTCCTTACCGAAAAAAGACTAGTGAGATGTCGGAAGTGTCGTAAGGTAGGACATGTCCAGAGTAGTTGCAAGGAGAGCAACGGAGTCCAGACTTCCTCGCCGGGGTAACTAAAGAAGGCCTATGTAAAGGGACCATCGTCGACCTGTAGCAATCAAGTGTCAACTACCAACGCATATGTTGCTTCGCTACGCAACCACGTTCGTAGATGGCCTTATTAATAGGAGGCAATTTGCAATGCTACTGGATGCTGGTGCGACGAAAACAGTAATAAGGCCCAACATTGTTTTAGAGACAATGATAAAACCAACGAAATGGCAACTGCGAACAGCGATAGGAGAAGCAGCGAAAGTCCATGGTGAAATAGAGGTTGAAATGACCTTTGGAAACACAACCTTCCTACATCGAGCATTAGTGGCAGACATCGAAGACGAAGTAATCATTGAAATAGATGTCATGAGCTCCAAGGGATTCCAGTTAAACTTCAAAGATGGAATTCTGCTAGTGAATGACGAAGAAATGGTGCTTCATGGAAAAGATAACCTAATTCTGCGAGCCATCTTAACAGAGGATGTCAATGTTCCGGAAAGAGCTGAAATCATTATAGATGCTTGCTTACATGGGAAAGCTAAAACTGGAACCGTAATGATGTTTGATCCCGAACTTAACGACGGAAATGTAGGCAGAGGAGTCGCACTGGAGAAGACTCTGTTTCGGGTCAAAGAGATTGTGCCAGTAAGAGGTTGTGCTAAAGAAAGGAACAACTTTGGGCCATTGTTCAACAGTTTCCTATGTAGTCAGAAGCACACAGCATGCAGAAATACCACCAGGTAAACTATCTGAGGAACTGGAAAGACTCATCACAGGTTGATCTAAGAATTTGAAACCAAGCCAGAAAGTAAAATTGAGGGATATCGATAGAAACTACCAGGATATCTTCGATGTAGGGAATAGCAAAAGAGGACAAACCGATCTGGTGAAACATAAAATTAATACTGGGGACGCTCAACCTATTCGACAGTCGGCGAGAAGACTACCCCTAGCTGAAAGAGAAGAAGCCGACAGGAGAGTCCGGGAGATGGAGGAAGGAGGTGTTATTGAACCATCCAATAGCCCTTGGGCTTCTCCAGTTGTCTTGGTTAAAAAGAAAGATGGTTCGACCCAATTTTGCGTGGACTATCGGCAATTAAACCACGCTACAAAGAAAGACAGTTATCCCCTTGCAAGAATAGATGACACCCTAGAAACGTTAGCTGGATCGAAGATGTTTTCCACCCTGGACTTGAAGAGCAGATATTGGCAGGTGGAGAAAAGACTGCTTTTACCATCGGCTCAGGGCTTTACCAAGTCACGGTGATGCCGTTTTGGTTGTGTAATGCTCCAGCGACGTTTGAAAGATTGATGGAAACAGTGTTAAAAGGGCTTTCATGGAAAACGTGCCTGGTGTATCTTGACGACATTATCGTGGTTGGAAAATCATTTGAAGACCACGTCAAGAACCTGGAGGAAGTTAAGCCCGAAGAAGTGTCAGCTGTTCCAAGAGGAGGTGCAATATCTTGGACATGTGGTTTCCGCAGAGGGTGTAGCTGTTGAAAAACAGAAAGTCAAAGCTGTCCAGGAATGGCCGATACCTAAAGATATCCACCAGTTAGGAAGTTTCCTGGGGTTATGCACGTTCTATCGTCGGTACGTCGCCGGATTTGCTAACATCGCCAAGACACTTACTAGACTCACAGAGGGGAAGGTGCAGTACCAGTGGGACGAGGAATGCCAACGATTATTCGAGACACTGAAAAGAGCACTGAAGCACTGACGAGTGCCCCGTCTTAAGTTATCCTTTACCAGATGAAAATAAAAAAACATTACAATATCTTTTAAACAAATGATTAAAAAATATGATATATTTGTAATTCGCATGAGTCTTTTATCTGATATATTACATTATGCAATGCAACAGGACTTACAGCGAGGAAAATACCAATATACTGTAAGTACCAAATGTTCCTTTAGTAAACCACCCACATTCGACTGCAGTTCATCTTGGCCCATGTATAAACGGCAATTTGAAGCAGTGGCAGCAGCTAATGGATGGGATAATCAAAAAAAATCTACTTTTCTGGTAATTTCGTTAAGAGGTCCGGCCCTAGAACTCCTCCAAAGCATTCCAATCGATGAACAAGGCAATTTCGACAAGATCATCGCCATCCTAGACAAACTCTACGACAATCAATCCTTGAGCCAGGTATAACAAGTCCAACTGAGTGGAAAAACGCAAAAATCCGGTGAAAGCCTCCAAGAATTCGAAGAAGAGATTAGTTCACTTGTCCTACCAAGACCTGCCAGAGGAAATGAAAGACCAGTTGGCCACACAGAGTTTCATAAACGGCATCAGAGATGTGGAAGTACAACGAAATCTAAGACTAAGTGGCGTCAAGAAAAGTAATGAAGCTTTACTTCGGGCGTTAGAAGTAGAGGCCGTCATGAACATGTCCACGCCGAGGGTCCGAGCAGTTTCCTTTAACCAGGAAGAGCCAGAGTTACCATGTCAAGCCCTGCTGGCTGATCTGAACAAGCTATTAGAACGGTCACAAAAAACCGGCACCAGAGGGGCATATTACCGCTGTGGACGGAGAGGACACTTTCAACGTGACTGCAGAGTAAGGCTACCAGAACGATCACCAACCAGGGGTAGCCAACAAACCGACTTTACCAACCAGGGAAACTCCAATCTGTCAGCATAAGGGGGCGAATGCTGACTAACCCTGCACCAGCCCCCAAGACAGTATCTATCCGGGGATTTTGCAGAGATAGCAGCAGCCTAGTGATCAGGGGCACCATCAATGGCCGAGCAATTACAATCACCATCGACACCGGTGCCGCTGTGTCCATTGCCACGTCCAGGGTTTTGAGGTCATCAGAAATCCGGCCAGTTAACAGTAACATCCAGCTCAGAACGGTCACCGGCGAGTCCATGTCAATACAGTCGTTGTACAAATAGGGGACAACATGATCCGGCATAGGGACCTGGTAGCGAATATTGGGGACGATTTTATACTGTATATGGGCCTAATTAGCCAGCATAGATTTATGTTCGACCCGAGATATGATGTTCTTCGGTTCCTAAAATGAGGAATTTGTATTGACACGGCCCGTCAACAGCTCAGCGACCTCCATAAAAATTGTAGCAAAATCCACAGCCAGAATTCCCGGTCGAACAGAACAGATTATTCGTGGGCAGCTAGCAAGCAATCCTGGGAGCTGCGTTGGAATCGTGGAGCCCGTACACTAAGCTCATGACTACTTAGTTGGACGGGCTATAGTTAAAACCGAACTAGATATACCAATCAGAGTCCTGAATTTGTCCAACAACGACATCAGAATTGCCAATGGTCAAGAGATAGCTTGTTTCGAGCCAGTAGAGACCATCATCAATTGCGAAGGAGAGTACCAGACGCACCAACATCATCCAGCATCGAATAGATTCCGGAAAGCTCAACCCATCAGAATACCACCTAGACGACTACCATTGGGGCAACAACAGTCAATCGAGGAAAACATCGAGTCCATGTTACAAACTGGAGTTATTGAGCTATCCATCAGCCCATGGTCTGCTCCCGTCGTGCTAGTTAAAAAGAAGGATGGAACCACCCGATTTTGCGTGGATTACAGAAAGCTGAATGATGTCACGAAGAAAGACAGCTATACACTACCCCGAATCGATGACACTCTGACCACACTAGCAGCCTCCCGTTGTTGGTTCTCCACAATAGACCTAAAAAGTGGATATTGATAGGTTGGTCTACACGCAAACGGCAGAGAGAAGACAGCCTTCTCCACCAGTAAAGAGCTGTTTCAGTTCACGGTCATGCCCTTTGGGTTATGTAATGCACCCGCTACATTTGAGAGACTAATGGAGTATGTACTGAGCGGGTTAACATGGAGGACGTGCTTAGTATACCTCGACGAAATTCTAGTCATGGGTCAGACATTCGACGACCATCTGAACAACTTGGACGAAGTATTCTCCAGAATTAATAATGTCAACCTGAGACTCAACCCGAAGAAGTGTTCCATGTTCCAAAAAGTAAGTAAAGTTTTTGGGCCACGTCGTTTCCGAGTCAGGAATCCACACCAACGAGGACAAGATAGAAGCCATCCGTAATTGGCCAGTCCCAAGAGACTAGCATGAACTGCGAAGCTTCTTGGGCCTCTGTTCCTACTACAGGCGATTTTTTGAGTGATTTGTCACCATTGCCGGTCCTCTACATCGGCAGACCACTGAGAAAGAGACCTTCCGTTGGAATCAGGATTGCGAAATATCATTCAGACGACTGAAGGCAACACTATGTTCCAGCCCAATTCTAGCATTTCCTGCGCAGTTCGGCAAGTTCATCTTTGACTCCGATGCCAGCAACACAGGTTTGGGGGCCGTCCTATCCCAGGTGCAAGATGGTGAAGAGAAGGTGATCGAGTACTACAGCCGTGGATTCTCGAAACCGGAAAGAAATTATTGCGTCACCAGAAAAGAACTCCTGGCAATAATAAGGGCTGTAGACCATTTCCACAAATACGTCTATGGTAGTCATTTCTTAATCCGAACAGATCATGCCGCCCTCAAATGGCTGCTGGACATGAAGACATTGGAGGGACAACTGGCCAAGTGGATGGATAAACTACAGCAATACGATTTCAAGGTGGAACACCTTGCCGGCCGTTTGCACAATAATGCCGATGTCCTATCCTGAAGACCTTGTAGAGCAGAATGCGGACATTGTCTGAAGGCGGAACAGCGAGAAGGTATCTCCATCAGAGGGATCCGAGTGCAGGCCAATGAAGACAGGACAACGGAACAGTGCATCCAGGACCAAATGACTGATCCAGACATCGAACCAATCTTGTCACTCAAAACGAGAGGGGCACCCAGGCCACGATGGGACGAGGTAGCTTGATACTCGGGCGTGCTGAAATCGTTATGGGCCCAATGGGACTCTCTACGAGTAGAGAATGGAATGGTCAAGCGAGTTTGGGAAAGCACCGATGGCCGAGAAACCAAGTCTCAACTGGTAGTTCCTAAGTAAAAGGTACCAACCATCCTGCCCGAAGTACATGATAGGATTACCGGGGGCCATCTGGGCATGAACAAAACCCTAGACAAACTTCGCCAGCGATACTACTGGGTAAATTACTTTGAAGACGCCAGAACTTGGTGCCGGAAATGTGACACCTGTGTAGCCAGTAAGGGCCCGAAGATCCGGACCAAGGGTAGAATGCAGCAGTACAATGTGGGCGTCTCATTTGAGAGGATTGCCATCGACGTCGCCGGTCCATTTTCCGAGTCTGAGAGGGGAACAAATACGTTCTGGTCGCAATGGATTACTTCAGCAAATGGCCTGAGGCATATGCGATACCCAAACAAGAGGCAACTACGGTAGCAACGGTACTAGAAGAACAACTATTCAGCAGGTTTGGCGTCCCGATGAAACTACATTCAGACCAGGGGCGTAACTTCGAATCGAATGTATTCCAGAAGGTCTGCACGATGTTGGGGATCAGGAAAACGAGAACAACACCATTACACCCACAGTCAGACGGAATAACCAGTGTGATTGGGATGAGCATATTTCCCTATTCCTTTTGGCATATCGCTCTGCCGTACATAATAGTACAGGCCTGACTCCAGCCAGGGTCCTATTCGGAAAGGAGCTGCGATTACCCTGCGGTTTGGCTTTTGGCTCCCCCGAAGAACCTTCCCAAGACATCGACGATTATGCCGACCAACTCCGACATAACGTGCTGGCAATACACGAATTAGCCCGAACGCAGAAGTTGGCCACCAGAGATCGGATGAAGACGCGATACGATCTCAAGGCCAATTCAGTCGGGTTCCAAGAGAGGGACAAAGTCTGGCTGTACAATCCCGACCGGAGCAAGGGTAAATCCCCAAAGCTTACACCCGCCTAGGATGGTCCATACGAGGTGGTCAAGAGGCTTAATGACGTCGTCTACCGGATCCGTCGAAACCCCAGGGCTAAGTTGAAGGTGGTCCATTTAGATCGACTCGCTCCCTACCATGGAGAGGATGTTTCTGACCGGGAAGATCAGAATTAAAGGGGGGCAGTGTTGCGAAATTTACCTAAGCCGGGCCTGTTCATTCCAGTACGACATCGAAATGGCTCGGCTACTGTAGAATTGATAATGAATTGTACGAGAGTTTTCGATGCTGGTTTTAAAAGGAGCGAGCCATAATCGCGGCAATCAGTTAGTGCAGCGAAGAGCTTATCTAGAAATGTTATTGTGAATCAGCTGTTGTATATATTTGATGTAAATACAACTTCTAGAAAGTGGTAGTGAATATTAGTTTTTAAATTTTAATTGAACCCACGAAATTTATAACATTATTTTAAAAATATGAAAAAAAAAACATACTTGTTTTCGTCATAATGAGCTCTTTCATTTGATATATAACATGATTGTTAGAAACATTTTTAATTTTATATTTTCCATTTAATTCTGTAATTTGCCCCCCAAAATTAAAAGTAGAGGTTTCTCCTTATTTTTCCAGTATACTTCAGGTCACACCCTATACCTCTAATTTTTTTCAAAACTTTACGTTATATAGTTTCGGGGATAAGTGGGTAGGGAATGAGTAAATTTTGGTATATTTTCGTTAATATCTTTTTAACTATTTTTTTTAATGAAAAAAAAAATATTTGTGTTCCTCAGAATGGGACCTTTCATTTGATGTATTACATGATGCGTTAAAAATATATTTTTAAATTTTCATTTATTTCTATAATTTGCCCCCCAAAATTGATATTAATGGTTTCTCCTTATTTTTCCTGTAAAGTTTCGTAAAGTTCGTGCTATATTTCCTTTTTTTTTAATTTTAGGCTCAGTAGTTCGGGGATCAGGGGGAGGGAACTGTCGATTTTTTTAGTTTTTCCCCCCAGAAGTACCCCTAAATCAAAAATTCTTTTACGATATGTACTCCTGATCGGGTCACCGAACTATACATTGATACCAAATTTCATACTCTTCTGTCCAGTAGTTTAGGAGAAAATTGCTGTGATGTGACAGAGGCAGAAATTCGGAGTGATAATAGGGTATCCGTATATTTTATATACAGTACCCTAAAAAGGAATGTTTGTGAACATTGAAATGACGTCTGAACTAACTATGATATAATTATTAGGAATCTGATAATCATTGTATACATTTGCAAATGGGAAATAGTCTTCAACCTAATATGGGTTGTTTTTATTATATGAAAGTGATAGTATATCGACTAACAAACTAGCGATTCCTGAGTTAGGTGAATCTATTGATGCTACAATCGGACGCAGTGATAATATAGCATCAATAGATTCACGATTTTTCTATGAATAATATTAAGAGAAGAAGTTATTCTTCATAAACAAATTTGCATGTTCTAAAACGTAGACTGTAATCATTACTGCACGTTTTTAACTGTATACGAGGTTTGTCAGCATATAAGAATTTTGCTTAAAAGTGAAGTACCTTTACTTTTGTTAATATCTAAAATTGTTATCAAAAATAAATATTAGAATTAAAAACTGCATCTAATTGTGCATTCCAACTATATAGTAGGTTTCAAAAAATATATCAATTTGGTTTAAATGTTCAGTACCTTTTTTATAATTTGGTAATCAAACAAAGTTTATTAGAATTGAAAACTGCATCGAATTATGATGTATCACTAAAAATTGTAATAAATTGAAAATCCTAGTCTTTACATCTCGCGTTTACAAATATAAATGTTGTTTTTAATAATAACTCAAATTGTTATCAAACAAAGATTATTAGAATTGATTAGATTTATTCTAAGATTCCCCGCAAAAGAAACTATTAAAGAATGTCAATGTACATAACAGACCTAAAATATGATGATACTCCAGTCGTCTACGATATGGTGGATCCACCTAAGTTGGAATCATGTGCCAAACTCTCTTAATACTGATGTAAACTTCGTGGGTTCAAATCAAATTTTAAAAACTGATATTCACTTTCTAGAACTTTATTTACACATAAAAATTCAATATTTACAACAGCTGATTCCGAAAACAATTGACATCGAAAATAAAAACACGACTATCTAAGCTGAACTAACTGTGAAATGTACACCTGTTCAATTTATAATCCACATCTATTTTTCTCGTAGTTCTATGCGGGTTTTCCATTGTTCGCTCAGCGTTCGATGCTAACACGCTTTTGCTGACCAGAATGTTTCGGAGCGGATTAAATCATTGTCCTTCCAAAATAACTTTTTAGAAACAAAATTTATTGAAAAATATTACAAAACTTATTTCAGACTGATACAATGCAAGCGAGGGCTCAAACAAGATTGATCATAATTTTAATATTTAGAAGTTGAAACAATTGCGACGAAATGGAACTTGATCTTACCTGCAGGAGTTCGCTTTGCCGTCTCATGAGGTTCACTGCATGTAACTCCTCCCTCCTTAAGCTGCGAAAATAGAGAAATTTGTTATTGCAGGTGGGCCATCGGGATTTTCTTCCAAATTTTCTTCGGTTTTCTTTTTGGACATTGGCTCCTTCTTCTTAATTTTCAGAAAGAATATGATGGCTACTGCAATAAATAGAATTATTAAAAATGTACTGAATATCAGCAATGTGTAGGTGGGAATCAGCTATTTGGCTACGTTGTTGATTTCGTATAAGTTTTCGAAATCTATCTTCGTGATATTGGTGGCCTGGAATTGATTTTCAATTAATTTTGATTTCTAATTTGGGTAAAATTAGCCTTTCTTAATTTGTCGATTGTTTATGAATTTCTTATGCGACTTCACAGTTTTCTGGTATTTTAATTAGGCTTGGTGTAGAAATATCAAAGTATTGATCTGTATTGCAAGTTGATATATTCTCTCAGTGTTCAGTGGCATGACAATTATTTCTTCTTGGCTGATTTTTTCGATTATCGATTCTTGGGCGTTAACGGTTATCAGTGGTCAGTTTTCGGATGATCCTCCATTTATCAATTGGATTGTACAATTATCTGCGGGCAAATAGTGCTGCTGGCAATAGTAGATGTTGTCCAGTGCAGGGCATTCACGTTTTTCGGAAGTCGATGCCTTCTGGTTTCGTGCAAAAAATGGGTATTCGGATATAAACATTTGGTGATTTTTGCATAATCGGGAAAAGGTGATAGGGTTTTGGATCGATAATCGGAACATGAATATCAAATATTACTTTATTACCTGAAAAATGAACTTGAGTTCCTAAAATTTGATAATAAGACAAAGGATTCTCAAAATGAGGAATTTCATCAATTTTATATAATTTTTCTAAGTACTTTATCATTTCCTCTATATCTTTTACTGAGATGATTGAATTATGAAGTGTATTAACTTTCGAAGATAGAATGGCATTTTCTAAATTGTCTAAAAATGTAAAGAGATTTTGGCAATCTAAATTTATTGAAGAAATCACACCTTGAAAGCTAATGTATTGATTTATATCTGTGATCTTTTGATCAATTGCCACTTGAAATCGATTTAGATTTTTACTAAAGTTGTTATTGACTTATTATAATGATTTATTAGTTTTTTAAACAATGTTGTTTGTAAATTAGTTTCTTGAATGATCGATTTTTGATTTTCTGAAAGCACTTTAATCGTATTATCGTATCGAATACCGTCTTCAGCATCAAGATTTCCAAAAATCCATTTATTTACTATTCCAAGAGCATTAATTAATTCTCTTTTTTGTCTAACAAAGGGATGAAGATTTGTTAATTTCTTATGCAAAGTTTCAATCAAATGTTCTATTCTGCTTAAGAGATTTTGAGCGAGAGCATGATAGCATAATAAATTAGAAAATTATTTGAAAGTATTTTGAAGTTTTCTTCAAGTTTTACCGTTTGCTTTACAATTTCTTCTAAATCTACGTTATGTAAAAATCTATGCTTGCTATATATAATTTTAGCGTTTTCTAATTTTAAGGGTAACAATAAGCTTTCTAAACTATTAATGGGTATTTTATTTTCACTACTTTCTTTCTACTAGGTTATTTATTTGAAGGACCAGGTGAAGGGTCATTATCTTCGCCTTCATTTTGAACCTGTAACAATTGTTTAGGATTATTAAGTGGTTTCCTGTTTTTACGTATATACCGTCGTCATCAAGTATTTGTTTTGTCAAATTTTGGTAGTTTTTGTTGCCGAATTTTGTTTTAACGTAAGCCGCTTTGTCTTTGAGATAAGTCGGTGGATCTTGTCGTTTCAGGTTTCTTTTGCTAATTATATTTTCTTTATAATGAGCATTTCTTTCACGGATTTTTTCGTAAAGTTGTTTTGAGACTTGTTTGTTGTTTTGAACATAATTTAATAGAATTAATTGATCATTAGGTCAAAAGGTTTCGATGTACCTAAGTGTCCATGTATGATTTCAAAAGGGGTGAGTTTCGTTACCGAATGAATTGTTGTTGTAAGATAAAATGGCGTGTTTCATAACTTGTTGCTGGTTAATTTTTTATTAGTGAAATGTCTTCGATGACACATTACATATAATATCCAAAAAAAAATATGAATTAGATGTTGCGGTTTTAGTTCAATGCTGGTTCAACGCAAGTATATAATTGACGAAGGACCTTTAGCGGAACAATCAATGAAACACGCGCCGTCGCTTAAATTAATTCACCAAATAAAGTTAATCACTGACCTTTTACGTCAAAGCTCTGCAGGAGGTGTTTTCTTGGTTCTTCTTTCTTCAGAGGCTAGCCCCGCAGCGGCTGGAACTGTTTTTGCAGCTACGTCTGGATAACACATTACATAAAAAATAGCGACGTAATGTTCATTGATTGAGCAAACAAAAATGCGGGTTTAACAACAAATGATGCGCTTTTGTTAACACAAATAGAAACAAAATGAAAGAGGTTTAGCGGTTGTTACGACCGGAACTAATAGCTCGCGGAATCGTAACACAATAACAACAAAAAGCGGCCGTCTTAAGACGGTATCAAAAGCGTCCAAATAGCTTGGAATACAATACACGACTCACGAATACTGTGTTTATTTTACAAGCAAAAAATACTTAAAATTAGCATTAGCGCGACGGAAGGTTTTGGAAAAGGCGCAGAAGTTTAAAAATCAATGAAGTAATTCAATCAAATTTAAAACAATACACTAAACAAATTGCGGGAATGCACCAATTAGTTTCTCTAATACATCTATAGTGTTCGATAAGGGTAGAATGAAATCGTTCTACTGGTGAATTAGAGTTGCTATTTTTCGCGGTGGTAAAATGTAATTCGATACGGTGTAGTTGACAAAAGTTTTCTAAGTCTTTGTTCGTAAAATTCGGAACCACTATCGGACGTAATTTTGAGGGGTAGTCCATGATAGGTTATAAAGTTAAATATGCCATCTATTACTGATACTCCAGTTGTAGTATCAAAAGATAAGCTTGTCTATAACGTGAAAATGTGGCAATAATAGTTAAGTAGGGTTCTTTGGAAATTTAGAAAATGTCTATATGAATATGTTCAAAGGGTTTTGTTGTCGTGGGTGTTAGATTGAATTTTATGACGGGGATTTCGATCGTACTTGTTTTTTTAAACAGGTTTCGCAATTATTAATGAACTCTTCGATGTCTTCTGACATTTTAGGCCAGTAATATTTGATATTTAGTGAATTTGTTACTTCATTAATACCTCTGTGTCCAGTTTTGAATACGTGATAATATTTATTTTTCGTTTTGAACGTCTGTTTTTATAAGGTCAGTTAGAAATTTGGGACAGTGAATTAGTTTGAATGAAGAATGCCGGAATGTATTTTGAATGACTATGACGGAATTTTCAGGGGGTAAATTCCTGTGGAAGTATAAAGCGTATGTCTGTTTTGGGTCAAAGTATTCTTTCGCTAGTTTAATGATATTTTCGTTTATGTGTCAGTTTGATAATGTAATATTTTCTCTCTTTTACAGTCAAATTTGGTATGTCTCCTGTTGGTATTATTATTTGATTTTTATAAGTATTTATAGGTTTATTGGAAATGGAAATTGTCATTATTGAGTTTTCGGCTGAAGTGTGAACCGTCTGAAGATCCTCGTCTTCTTCTTCGCCTTCTTCCTCTTCTTCTGGATTTTTCGGGTTTAATAAAATGTAGGAGGTACTGTGATTTTTGATAAATTTTCTTCTGGTCCGTGTAAAATTTCTTCGATATCTTCGTCGGATAAATTTCATCTAAGTCATCAAGATTTACGTCTAGGGATGCTGTTTCGATGGGGTTAAAATCAATCGATTGGTATTCAGGATAATAGTCATCATAAGGGTAGTATTGGTATTGATTATCATTATAATAATCGTTAGAATGTAATTCTTCGAAAATGAAATTGGGTTTTCCAGTACTCTGAAACTGATTATAATTTCTGGGTTAGAATTGGGGATATTGTGGTTTTCTATTAATTCCTGAAGAGAGTCTCGAATTAATTGACATAGGTTCTGGCTTTGGCCGATTTTGTCTATGACTTGGGTGTGGTTTGAAGACATTTATATTTTTTGGTTTCCCAAAAACTTCTTCGTTGGTGAGGGGTCGTCGTTGCGGAACAGATCTCGGTTGTAGGTAGACTGGCTGTCTAGGAAATTCATGTCTTTGATTAAAATTATGGGGAATCTTTTGCATAAAACGATTTTGATTAAATTGCGGGGGATGATTATTGAAATTTCTGTTTTGGAAATTGAATTTGTAGGGGTTCAGTTGATTAACCTGAAAGTTCGGTTGGGGAAATTGAAGACGTGGGATGTTTTGAAAAACATTTTTATTAGGGGTAAAATTTTTCTTTCCATTATTATTACAATTTCCATATAAATTTTCATAATTCGCAAATTCTGAAACCTATGCTAGAGCATCTTCAAGACTAGTGGGTTTCTTTAAATGTAAATTATTTTTTAAAATACCGTCGCAGCCTGCTATAAATGTATTAAGGGCAGTTTTATTATAATGATTAATTTGACAAAGTTTATCGTTATTGCTAAGTGTGACGTCATTACTTATGCGTTGTACAACACTGCTTCGTAGGAGCTGTAACCTACTTCCAAAATCTAATAGGTGTTTGTTTTTATTTGGTCTAGTTCTAGTTAATTCTTGCACTAAGCAATCTAAATCGCGTTTATCCGAAAAACATTGCTGCAACGAATCTTTTAAATCAGGCCAGTTATTAATTTCCGTTCTATTACCTACCATGAGTTCTGCTTTGTCTACTAATTTTTCTTGAATACTTTCAAAAATATGTCTGTTTAAGTCATTATCATTATGTGTGCTATATAACAATAATAAATTTTCACACTTAATAATAAATTTATTTAAAGTATTACTGTTGCCATAGTAAGGTTTTATATTTTGTATTTTAGATTTTAAGAGATCCCAATTGATGGTCGGTGTACTTCCTGTAGGTGTCATTTCGTCCAATCTTTTTCAAAATTCAAAACGCTAAGTTTATTAGACTGATCTGAGTCTGAAGATGAACGTTCGTGAAAGCGAATGATTTCTAACAACGCAGATATGTCCTTTATTTATCAGTATCGATTCAATTCAATTATATTCAATATTTCAACACAATTATTTCATCAATATTTCATGTCAAATCAATTCAATATATTTCAAAAAATCTTAACATTCTTAACAATTATCTTTCCAAAAGTCCTGCGATAGGGTTAAGGAAAGGCAAGATTCGAAATTTTCGACACTTACCGGTAATTTCCAAACTCCGACTCTGTTTGACCTCCCTGTAGCGCTTAGTTTTTATTGATATCTGCCTTGAAGGACGAACTTCTTTCCTGGATAGATTACCACGTTAGGATTCTATCCCAAGAAAAGTTGCTTTCCTGGATGGATTACAAGTTAGGATTCCGTCACGAGAAAGTCTTTGTGTTCTTCTGGTCGGATTGCCAAGTTAGGATTCCAACACGAGAAGGTGTTCTCCTGGATGGGTACCACAGCTGGGAACTCAACACAAAAAATGTTCAATTCGCGTTTACAGTGTTAAAACACTAATATTGGCTTCGATTTTACTGCTCGATGCGATTTCGAATCAATCACAAGGATCCTACTGACTGCGCCAATTAAATCGTTGTCCTTCAAAAATAACTTTTTAAAAACAAAATTTATTGAAAAATATTACGAAACTTATTTCAGACTGATACAATATAAGCGAAGGCTCAAACAAGAATGATCATAATTTTAATATTTATACGTTGAAACAATTGCAACGAAATGGAACTTCATCTTATCTGCAGGTGTTCGCTTTGCCGTCTCATGAGGTTCACTGCATGTAACTATCGTGATGTTTTTTTTTAAATCCCAGACGGTAGTTACATACCCAAATTGTTTTTTAAAAATTGTTTTTCTTGGAGAAAAGACATAAATCGGTCAATGTTTTACTTTGATTGGAGTGACTAATTTAGATATCTCCAGCGGCGAAATTATATAACAATACATATACATATTTAGAAAATAAGTTACTCTATTATATTCAACAGTATATTAAGTTGGTCAAAATAACAAATGTCGCTTAACTTATTTTAGCCAATATCGAAAAAGTTTATTAGATTTGAAGACTATGGGAGTCCAATGAAACTTCAAGGAACGAGTTACATTGTCTGCCAGCTTCAGACTAGATTTGAAAACTGCATTCAAATAAACCATTACATTCCTAAAAATGTTAAACTAAATACATTAAAAAAAAAACAAAAACCGACTTCAAAAAAAGTAACGTAACTAAAAAGCATGAAATAATCTATTACTGCAACAATTAAATACGTTTTCAAAAGTCGTTGCCAAGCTAAAGTGAAAATAATTTGGGAGGTACATTTATAAGTTGTCCTTCGCAACTTGGCTGTTCGACTTTTTTATTATTAAATAAAAATAATAATAATAAATATTGTCAAACATTTTAATTTTACATTTTAGAATTGTACATTTTTTCATAGTTCATTGATAACCTCAGTCTGACCTAGACTCCAAAACATTTGGAAATATAGGTACAGAAATTTCGTGACTTATGCTGTTAGTTCCCAGAAAGTGCTTAAACATTCAGTACTCTGGTATTCTCAAAGTCTATTCGGTGTGACGTCGTAGTGGCGTGTTCCGCAATGGATGTTGTTTTTTCCTGATTTCTTAAGGCGTTCTGGTGTTCATCACGTCTAGCTTGAATTGTTCTGTTAGTTTGTGATACATAGGTTTTATGACAGTCTGCACATGGAATCTCGTACACTCCCTGTTGTTCTAAAGGGATCCTCGTCTTTGGAGTCATCAACACCGTGCTTATTTTTCTGTCGGTATTGAAAATAGTATTGATATTGTGTCTCCGTAGAATTCTCGTAATACTGTCCGTGGTGCTCTTGATATATGGTAAATAAGCCTTAATTATTGGTATCTTATGCTCCTCGTCAGAATGATACAAAGAAAGAGAAACAAAGACAGTGAGATAACGAGAGACAGGAAGTAGGTATAATTCGTAAGAAGCTTTCGCTTCCATCGTTCAGTCCCAAATGACTGCCGCTCTTTGTTTTTTAATTTTTCACCGATATCAAAATTGAAAAGCTAAGAAGATATAAGATTTGTTAGTAGAGACCAGTTGCGGATATTTTCAACGGTTTCAAAAACTCTGTATATCAGCGATCTCGACAATTGGTTTTGTCCAAGGATAGTTTACAAAGGATTGCTTGATAAATCTTAAAAAGTTTCGAACCACATTGTGACGTATTGATAGTTGATATGTTTTTTGGTTTTGTCTTATTTGTTTCTGTTATATTTTTAACAATTATGTATTTATTCAGTGAAGAATTATTTGGTATTATACTTTGTCACCAGACTTCAGGTAGTAAAAAATGAAATACAACCGATATTGGAGGTTAATATGACTATTCAGTGACGTGTGCCTTCGGAAAAATTCTATATCATTCATTTCTACACTATCCTTTTTTGCCAACACTAGATTTTTGGAGAGTTTTCCAAACCATTGGAATTATTTGCGTATCGAGCTATTCAGAGTGCACATGAGAAGAGTTGTGCTCAGTCCAGCTAAATGCTGATTGATTCCGCCATATTTTGCACTCCTTTCCGGTTTACTATAGGAAGGGGAGAACAGATGTTTAGTATTTGTCCCAGAGCTGCCAAATCTGGCGATTTAAAAAATATATCACTATATTTACAAAATATTAGATTTTGGTATTCTTACTCATATTTTAATAAACTAAATCGTAAAAATTCTAATTATGAAATTCTGAAAACAGTAATCAATAATCAGAAGAAAATAGGCCTGGTTTTAACATTTTATCGCGATATGATTTGCAATTTCTAGGACTTTCAGGAATAACCAGCTCACTGAGACTTCATATCGGGGGGCATACTGTATGTAACGACATTTCTTGTGATTCCTACTATAGAAATCTGCTGTAAAAAAATATTACTTTATTTTATTGTAGTTTCGAAATTGACATTTTAATAAACATGAAGCATTTAATACACTCTACTACAATTTTACACAATTTCAAACATTTCAATAACGTTTTTTCCACCAGGGGATGTTGTTATTGAAACACCTGAATGTGAAGTAGAATATTTAATGCTGGATTTTCAATTGCAAAAGAAGTTTGTGGTACTGGTTTGCTAGAATAAACATCAGATTTTTTTATCTCCGAATTCTGAGGTTTTTTTGCACTAAATGTTTACCCGTTATCAAATAAACTGTGTTTTGCAGTGAATTCGACTGATATTTTTAATAAAAAGTGTTTTAGACACATTGGTTATTATTTTCTGATTTAACTGTATTGGCACACTAAAATTTTGATCAATTTGCTGGAGTGGAAGCTTGATTTACATTTTTTTGTGAAAAAGGATAGATATTTTTATGTAGTTTTCATTTTATCAAATAATATGTAAAAATAGATAAACTTACTCTTATTTTCAAAAATTGTTGGAATAACGTTATGTTTAAATTTTTAGTGCAATTCTGTCTCAGTTTTCCCTTCAACTCAAATAGAAACTGTATATAACTATGGTTTATATTATATGACATGACATATTATATGATATGATTTTAATCACATTTAACAGTGTTCATTGAATGAATGAATGACTAAATTTATTAATCAGTAGTCATGTATACAGTTTAGTTCAGAAAACTTACCTCACAAAGAACAACTTGTTGGTTTGGATCCTCTTTTAATCATGGATTTTTGTCCAACTGAAATCGTCTATTTCTATCTTTCGGAAATGAATTCATTTTGACATTTTCCCCGATCTATTTTTGCAATAGAACCAGACAGTTTTTTAATCACTCGTATTATTGAATGCGTAGTCAAGCTATAAACAAAAGTGAAATTATGCCCATAACATTTTTTTTATTAAAGCACTATGACAACCCTGCTTGATCTATAATCATTTGCACCACTTTGAACAGTTGCATAAAGCAGCCTCTAGCTAGACTGTCAATGATATTGTGTAATAATATTGTACAATAATATTAAGTGTTGCCCTAGACTGTGGGGTTTGATCGCCAGTCAGTTCTCAATTTTACCAACAAATATGCTAACTGACATTGAAGCAACTTTTCTTATCATCGCATTGTCTGAAATTTTACTTAACAATAAAAAGAGGAAGAAAAAGTGCGGGTGGGTAAAAGACTGGTATAAAAAATATGAAAATGTATTTAGTTGTTAAATGACCTGAGAATTTGTAAACCACTAAATTTCACAACTTTTATCGAAAATGAACACTGCCCAAACTATTAAAAAATGTAACCCCAGTTACTCAGAAGGAGAACACCCACTTGCGATTTTTCGTATTTAGCAACAGGAAATACCTTTGTGAATCTAAAATTAAATAACTACTATATCGCCACTGTTCATTGGAATATAGTTGTTATGGAAACTTGCGACTTGACGCTGCTACTATAATTTTTGGACTTTATATCTCACAAGGCGGGCATATTTCTATAAAATTAAACTTCCAGGGATTCTAAAATCAGCCGTTATTCTTCATTTTTTGACTTCCGCACTCGGTGACTGACATGGAAAAACTGAATAATATTGTGCAATATTAACCCCACACTACATTCTTTTTTCGGATTGCACAATAAATATCAAACTCTTTTTGTTCTACTCAATATATTGCACAATGTTTACCGAGAAACTATCAATAATATTGCGGAAAATATTGTTAAGCAATGGGTGGTGTCACGAGATCGGTGGTTTCAAAAATAGACTGATCCGCGAAAAGTTGATTGATATTAGTATTGATAATTAAATTAATAAGTATTTATCTGTTTAATATTGAAATAATACAAATGAATGAACGAATAAATGAAAGAATTATTGAATGAATATCTTTTATTTAGCATTTTTGCTAATAAATACAATACATTCTGTTATTTATCACTGTTTTTAAATCCTAAACTAAACACAATTTCTTACTTTACTAAATATCTACAAACCTAACTACATAAAATACAAATGACTCATAAATAAATTCTGTTATTTACCACAGTTTTAAATTCTAAGATAAACACCATTTCTTACTAAATATCTACAAACATTTCTTTTAAAATTGTCTATAATATTAGAGTCTTCCGGCAGAGCATTAAAAAACTTTAAATGTTTTATCCGTGAATTTTATTACAAAATTTTCGTTTGATCTTAATGTTGGCGCATGTACTTATTTTAACTAATAAGCTGCTGATATTTTGGGGTTTGAGGATGCATCATTTTTAGACTAAGAGGCGGACGGGAAAAATCTACTACTCATTTTCGGCACCATGAGTGTCTATGACTTAAATACTAAAACATATAGGTACTATTATGTCAATTCTCCGTGGCACATGGGTTGTCAAAGTCAAAGTATTTTCGAACCCGGTAAATTAATTAAATTATAATTGACGGTATTTCGAACTAAGCTAGATATTGCAGAAATAAGACACAAAAACCTTGTGCCGTACAAAAATAACGGTGCTGGAAAGAATAAAAAATTTTCATTTTTCAAAAATTTTCTCCGATGGAAAAATTATAGAAAACTGTATGTCTGATTTTAAATAAATATATTTATTTAAAAGTAATATTTTACTATGCCGTATCATTGCTCTGGCTCTAAGGGTTTTTACTCTGATGCCAATTTTCTCATTTCAACCCCTATTCGAAAAAAATATCAGAAAATGTACGGCACCAATTTCAAGGGTTTACTTATGATCTAAAATAAAGAAAATCATAAGTGCCGTATAAAATATTTGTCAAAAAAAATTATTACCTGATTATGTGTCCTCTTGAAGTTAAAGTCCTTCGTTTTGGGGTAAAAATCATATTTTCCTGAACGGCAAAAATTGTGAAAGCAAGTTATTCCATATTCAATTCTTTATACAAAAGTGCCTTACAAATTTATTGGCACCAGAAAAAAATAATTGAATATAAATAACAGAAAATTTTCATAATTTTTCGAATTTTGAAAATTTATTTACAAAACTCTAGTAGTATTGTATATTCAATTTTATTGCTATTATAAATTGTTTAATATAAATTAAATTATGCATGCCGTACATTTTTAATGTCAGACTTATCCAATGTAAGTGGTATTTTCAATTTTTTTAATATTTGAGTTGATCTGTTCAATTTGAAGAAAAACATATTTTGGAACCTGCAGAAAAAGTAAAAATTAACGATGTGTGTAACTGTTTTGAAAAAATATTTTCCCATAAGACTCAGTGTTAAAAAAACATTTAAAGTTACATATCTCAAAAACATAAAAAATGGACCTAGTGATTCTTCCTTACAGCCACAGATTTTTTTTTTAATTTTTAGAAAATCAAATTACTTTTAAAATGTAAATATAATATAATCAATCAAAATACATAATATAACCAATCAAAATCTTCTTCCTTGTCTTCCCCATCTCCACTTTCGAGTTTAATGGGGTGCCCAACAATTTAAAACTGAATATTAAACTGTGAGACCCAACGCGTGTATAATACTGCCATGTACAAAGTGAAAGTTTCTCTTCTTCCGTTTTTCGGCCGTGGGATCCTCTAAGTAACTCCTATTGGTCTTTTGAAATATTTGATACTAATACAGTGATTCTCAACGGCAAATTCAATTTTAAGTATTAGTTTTACCATCGCATTCTGCACTATTTTATTATATTAAAAATTACAATTGATTTTAACCTTCACATTCTACTGGATTAACTACTTTTTTTAATAAATAATTGTTCAAAGAAAATTATGTTAAAAATTATAATTAATTTTGCAATTTTACGTCATCCTACATTAAACAATTTTATTTATTGGATTTTAAATATACACAGCTTAATAAAAAAATTAAAAATACATTTTTACTCAATAAACAAATTCACAAAAAAATTGCAGTTGCTTACAACCGTTTTTTTTTTTGAAATGTGGGGTCTTTTTTCCCTTCAGTGTCACGATATTTATAGGGCAACATTTTTTTAAATTTTGAATGAATTCGATAAGGGCACAAATGCCGTACAGGAACTTTTTATTAAAATATCCATCCTCGGAGGGAAAATTCATTTCCCTGCAGTGAGCTCATGTGCCATGAAAAATGGACGGTACAATTATTTAAAGTATATTTTTATATTGTACTTTCTAATTTTTTTAATTTTAAGGTGCCTCTAATATTTTTTTCGAATAGAGTTGAAATGAGAAAATTGGCGTCATAGTAAAATATTACTTTTAAATAAATATATTTATTTGAAATCGGACATGCCGTACAGTTTTCTATAATTTTTCCATTGGGAAAAAATTTTGGAAAATGAAAATTTTTTATTCTTTCCAGCACCGTTATTTTTGTACGGCACAAGGTTTTTGTGTCTTACTTCTCCAATATCTAGCTTAGTTCGAAATGCCGTCAATTATAATTTAATTAATGTACCGGGTTCGAAAATAGCAAGTTTGACTTTCACCAGACAACTCATGTGCCACCGAGAATTGACGGCATAGTGCTCAAACGTTTTCTTTTTGGCTGTAGTATTTAAGTCATAGACACTCATGGTGCCGAAAATGAGTATTAAATTTTTCCTGTCCGACTCTTAGTCTATTTGTATCAGAACTGAGTTGGCGCTTTTAATGCTCTGTTCTATTGACAGCCAATGAAGACACTCTAATATGGCATTTACTGATGTATATATTTTAGTACTGTTCTCATAGATTTATTTGTCAAAATTTGAAGCCCTTTGATTTGTTCTTTATTGCTATACTAATTATTTTAATTACAAGATTTTGTGCATTAAAGCTCTTGCAATTAGATTTAGTTCGTAATACCACCCACTTAGTTTTATTGCTGTTGAATTTAAGCTTATTAACACATAGCCATTCTATTTAACAGTATTTAACAAACTACCGGCTCTCTCTAGATCACTATCGGCAATTGATGTAAGTGTGTCATCCGCAAACAGACTTACAAATAAATTCTTTAACACTTTCTGTATATCTTTTATATAAGCAATAAATAAAAAAGGACCCAAGACATTTACTTGGGGATTTCCAAGATGACATTCAATAATACTAAATAGATTATTATCCCGACTTGACCATACAATGTATGGTATCACACTCCCTCTAAGGCACGCTATGAGTGCCTTTAGGGGAAAATTCACTAAACCCCAGATATCCTAGATATCAAAAGGGTTTAGCTCTGTAGGAGCCCGTGCCAGGTTTTCAGGCCCGTGGTTGGAGTCGTGGCGGCAGTTTCCCATGAACTTACGGACCGTCCGCGCTGTTCCTAACAGGACGACTTTTTTGCATTTGTTTGTAAAGATATTCGTCCAGAACGAAGTATTTTAAATTGTTTAATAGATGTTTTGGGACTAGTCCTGTCGTTTACATAACAATTGGTACAGTTCGTGTGTTGTTCATGTCCCACTGAGGCTTTATTTGAAATTACAAATCTCTATATTTGGTTATTTTCTCAGCTTGCTTGATATTTATATTATTGTTGTTAGGAATTGCTATGTCAATTAAAGTTGTTTTCCGAGAGACTTTATCTACCAAAACTATATCTGGTCTATTGTGAGCAACTGTCCGATCGGTCAGTATCGTGGGGTCCCAGTACAGCTTGTAGTTGTTATTTTCTAAAACAGATTCTGGTTTGTATTTATAGTATGGTAATCTTACCGACTGTGATAATTCAAGTTTCATTGCTAGCTCGTGGTGAAGTATTTTTGCCACAACATCGTGTCGTTCTTTGTATTCAGTTGCAGCGAACGCTTGACAACCTCCTGTGATATGCTGGATAGATTCTGATGTTTGGCAACCGTACCTGCATCTATCGTTGTTAATAGAAGAGTCTTTAACGATGTACTTTAGGTAGTTCTTAGTTGGAATTACTTGATCTTGGATTGCCAATATAAAGCCTTCCGTTTCAGGAAACATATGACCAGAGATCAACCAGTAGTTCAACGCTGCACCGTCGAAATAATCTTGGTTGACGTCATTTATATGTCTTCCATGAAGGGGCTTCTCTTTCCATTTCAGCAGTTTCTGATCTGTCGTCTGGTGGTGTAATTGGAAATGTTGTTGTGTCAGTCGCAGTGGTGTTGAGTCATCAACCAGGCACATGACTCTGTGTAGATCAGAAAATTCTGCGAGATTCTGGAAATGACTACGCAAAATGGAAATTTGTTGATCTAATTGTTTGCTTATATCTGTCAATCCTCTTCCTCCTTCATACCGTGGCAAAGTTGTACGTTCGACAGAGCTCTTTGGGTGGTGATATTGAGCTTTTCTTAGTAAAACTCGAACTTTTCGTTGTAATTGTTCAATGTCAGTCTTGCACCAATTAACTATACCAAAAGAGTAACTGAGCAATGGACACGCATAGGTGGTAATAGCCCGAAACAGATTTTTACTGTTTAATTTAGTTTTCAACATTCGTCTTACCCTTCTATAAAACTCTGCTGTTAGGTCCTTTTTCATAGTCATGTGATTAATACGTTGAGCCTGCTTTATTCCAATGTATTTATAAGTATGACCTTCCCCCATAGATTCAACTGAGGTGCCATCTCCCATTTCGAAGTGCCCCTGCTGTATTTTGCCTTTAACTATATTAATAATTCGGCATTTGTCTAAGCCAAATTTCACATGGATGTCACTAGAGAACCCTTCTACTATTTTAAGCATATCATGCAGCTGTTGTTTCGTAGTTGCCATCAACTTTAAGTCGTCCATGTATAACAAATGGTTTATCTTTAATGCTTGTACGTTGTTGTGTTTGAGACTGAACCCAAAATTAGTCGAGTTCAGTTTGTTTGAGAGAGGGTTTATGGCAAGGCAGAACCACAGCGGACTATGAGAGTCTCCCTGGAATATACCCCTTTTGATTGGAATGGGGTCAGTTTGTATCGAACAGTTAGTGAGATTTTGGTTTGCCAGGTGGACATGGCATATTCTAAGAAGTTAATAATACAATTATTCACTTTATAGAGTTTCAGTACCTTAATGAGCCAATCATGTGGTACTGAATCAAAGGCCTTTTTGTAGTCCACATATGCCATGTAGAGATTTCGACGTTTGGCGTGGGCTTGATTGCAGACAACGGAAGCAATTATCAGTTGTTCTTTGCAGCCCATCGAATTTTCCGCGCACCCCTTTTGTTGTTGAGTAATTATGTCGTTCAGCTCACAATGTTTGAAAATGCGATGATTAATGCACGATGTTATGAGTTTGTATAAGGTTGGAAGGCAAGTGATTGGTCGGTACTTTGCTGGGTCCTTTGCACGTAGGTTATCCTTTTGTAAGAGGTATGTAGCACCATGCGTAAAGAAACTAGGCATCTTGTGTGGGTGGGTAATTACGTCATTTATAAGGGCTGTTAGTGCTTCGTGGGTTGCGTACAGTTTCTTTATCTAGTAATTTTGAACACCATCTGGTCCTGGTGCTTTCCAGTTATGGAGGTGCTTCATTATGTTGGATGTGTCTTCCGTTGTAAATGGTTGGTGTTGCATGGCATCACAGTTCTGAAATGCAGCCTCCTCCTCATTAATCCAGTTATAGGAGATTGTTGTGGAAAGCTGTGTTTTCCAGAATTCCTCCATGTCTGTTTTACTGGGGTAACTAGGGGCTTCATTATTATTGGTGTTGTTAAGTTTTCTATAAAGCCCTTTTTCTGATTGTCGGAAAAGTGTGTTGTCTAGTTTCCGTTGGTTACTGGTTTTGTACCTTCTCAATCGGCTTGTGTAGACGGAGAGCTTTTGTCGTAGACTGTCCAGGCACTGCTGAGATGTGAGGTTTTCTCCATCCCAATGGGAGTGTATTCGGTTATTGTCCATGATAGTATTGACAAGCCTTTCTATTTTGTTGTTCCTGACTCCTCGTTGGTATTCGGTCAGTCTTCCAATGTCTTTGCGAAGAGAATCGATTTCCCTTCAAGTCGTCTTTGCCAAGGTGGTATTCGAGGTGTTTGTCTAAATTGGAGAGGGTCTTGCTTTGGTCTTACTGCGACCCCAATTGTTCTGCAGATGAAAGTTCCAGCACAGTAGATAATTGTGTGTAGCGACTCTAACGTATTAGCACCCATAACATAGTTTAGCAAGATAAATTTGTTCATAGCCTGCAAGACGATACCCAATTTCCTAGAAGATTTTAGTTTGGGAAGAGCTGGTCTAGTCAGTAGATCTGTTCCACTATACTCTATAAGAGCTCCTTCCATTTCTGCTTGGATCTTCTCAAGCAGGTCAGCTTTGGTTAGCTGTTCTTGTTGTAGTTCTTGAGTCTCGTCCGCTCTTTGTGCCAAAATTGTTTCAGGCTCTGGATCGATTGTATTTCGACCAAATAGTTCGCGCTCCACTTCGCTCTTTATTCTGTCCAGTAGTTCAGGCGAAATAAGGCCATTTCTCAAGATGACACAAGATTGATCTGCGACTCTCTGTTCAGTAACTTGAAGCTCTGGATACTCACGACAGAACTCTTGATGAAGTATTTGGCGATATCCAGTCTTGTCCTGGCCAAAGTTCGTAATTCTGTAAAACGTGCGCATTATAAATTCATTCATGGCGCCAGTCCATTTCATGCGCTGTCTTTTCAGTCCCGCTTGAGTGAGCACTGGCTGTTGATCCTGTTAAGACAACTTTTGTCTTAATTTCATATTCTATATTTTAATTTAGGATTTATCATTGAAAATATTAATTGTTTCCGTTACTATTGTACGTTAAGAGAACTTTTTCCCTACATTGTCATTTGGTTACTTTATTTATGACACTGTAAATGGCATGTAGTTTCCTTAGTATTCAAAAAATATATTTCACAATAGAAAACCTTCCTCGGACAGTAATTGTTCAACAAAATGGTGCTAATTTAGATATATATTTCAAGATCCTTTATCTTTATATTTTGTGAAGAATGAAAAGTAACAATGACGCTATTCATCCCAAAAAATACCCTAATAAATCAGCTTATAGACAATCTTAATAAGTTGTCACTGGGAAACGAAAAGGGTACGGAAACGCCAAGCAGGGGTTCAAAAATGCAACCTTTTCCTGGGAGGTATATTGCTTAATGACTTACCCATTGCTGAACAAATGTTGTTAATTTAGTCAACTAAAATTACGCCCCTTGAATGCTTCCACCAATAGAATTTTAATTTTGTTAAAGGTATAGGCTGGCCGAGGAAGGGATCTCAAAAACATTATTTTCAGATATCTATGTAAAAAGGAGTCTTGTGACAATTTTCAACACCACAAGTTGTAAGAGTTTGCCAAACGGTACGTTGTAAATACGCTTGTTCACATATTGTAAATAAAGTTGTTTTCGGTGTAAATAATTCAACTAAAGTTTGTTTTATTTATCAAAAATAGTTAGATCAAGTTAAGTCAGGGTCTAACAGATATTTGCCCGGAATAAGCATATATCTTTCCATGGTCCTTCGAGCCGGATTCAACTAATGCAGTGCAATTAGTCCACGAGTATTGTGAACAGTGTAGTACCAAGACTCACAACAGTTTAGTGATTTTAGTAAAATAAGTCACTAGTGAGGAGAAACAAATAATTAATCCAATCATCACAGTCCGCAAGGATTATCAAAAACAACAGTCCCCGAAATCAACACGGGACTGCCTGGATCAAGATTCAGCTTAAAGAGGGGATAAAAAAGGCAAGCTCTTTGTATATAGAATCGCCAAAGATCAATTTTTATACATTTAATTTTTTTTTTCCTTTAATTCTGTACCTGCTTTCATTTTATTACAAAAACATGAATTCCGAAGCGCGTGTTAAAGAACTTATTCACAAACGCGGTGTAACTTCATTTAGAAAATTCCTCAATGAAAATAGTGGTAAGTCTATCCAAATAGATAGAATCAGAAGAAGGTTAGAAATGATTCAAAACGCGTTTCAACCCTTAGATGTTGTAAGTGACGAGCTCGCGATCACTGATAAAGAAGCAAACGCTAATCAACATTTGGCAAAGAGAATTGCGATGGAGGAAGATTATTTGGATCTCAACGATTTAGCTGAAGAGTTGATGCAAATAGCGATTCCCGATCTAATCACAGACCAAACGAGCCAAAATACGGGTGAAGTTTTGACGGCCACTAACGGTGGAAACGACTTTCCAACCTATATGAGACGAGTCAAGTTGCCGGAGGCTTCCCTACCCACATTTTCTGGGAAATATGAAGACTGGCTTTCCTTCAAGGACGCTTTCGTATCAATGATCGATTCCCAAGATGATCTTACTAATGTGCAAAAATTACAATATTTTAAGGGAGCAGTATTCGGGGAAGCAGCTGAAAGGATAAGGTATCTCACAACAATCGGCCCTAATTATCAGCGTGCTATGGATATCTTACATATGACGTACACAAACAAACGCTTAATGATATCAAAACACCTTTCCTCGTTATTAACGTTGCCAAAGCAAGAGATTGATTCAGCTAACGGACTTCGTAAACTTGTCGATGAAACCAGGTATCATGTAGAAGCTCTCGCCGCTCTTGATGTCAACCTTAAAGACGACGAAATAATGGTACAGAACTTGGAGCTAAAATTATCAAGAAATGTTGCTGACAAATGGGAGAAATCGTTAACTCCTGGCGTATATCCAGGTTTAGATGAAATGATAAAGTTTCTGTATAAAAATGCTGAGGAGTTATCCAAAGAAAGTGAATCGCATCAAAAATGTAGCGAAGAAAGGGGCGAACATAGAAACAGCTCACAACACTTGGGGAAGGTTCATAATAATAAAGAAACCTTCTTAACTCCCCAGATAAAAAAATGTCCTGTGTCAAAAGCATATGAATCACAGGAAGGAACAAAATCATCATTTTATCCAGCAATGGAAACAGGTAATGTTTCAAATTCTACTATAGATGGCAACTTTAGGAGTGAAATCAACTTAAATAATAAAATAATTTTGCCACAAGTTTTACTTTCCAAGAAACAGTTGGTTCAAACAATACTCAAACATTGGAGGTATAAGAATAAAATTTGTTTAGAACCTCTTCATAAATTAATATTACCATTAGTCAAGATCTTACATAAACAATATTATCCTGACTATTACAAATTCTTGGAAATTTTCAGAAATTTGCTGAATGCCAAAGCTACCGAAAAAATAGAATGGACATTCACAAGTTTAGCACACGTATTCCAATTTTTATGGAGACCTAGAACAAAAGAAAAACTGTCATTTTTATGTTTGCTACTTAAATCAGTTATAATTAATACTTATGGTTTTTCGGATTGTGGAAAACTATTTTTCCAAATGATTAGTAACAGTGGTGGACAATTTCGTAACTGTGCCGATATATTTGTGTCATTTCAGATAGAATCATTATCCAAGAAACCAGTACAAGAAACACTGTATAAAAATTTGGAACACATATTCGAAAATATAGTATTCACTGTCAATTTACATAATAGTGAATTATTTTGGGATATATGGATAGCACAAGTCAAAAATGAATTTGACGGTTATCAAAACATACAAGATGAGAAAAATCCAAACGTGCTGTCAACAATGAAAATTGCATTTATACCCCAGGTTAAAGCATGCCGTTACTTAAATTTCCTAAAAAATATTATTTGGTATTCGGCATATAAAGCATTAATTTTGCCCAATTTTCTAATATATTACTTGCAAAATAAATTAGAATGTAAATGTTTTCTGGCAGTAGTGAAATTTATTTGGCCAGAGGCTCATTTTTGTATGTCTCAAGTTTATCGAAAGCACAGGGAGAAATGCAAAATTGATTTTAAAGAACATAACCCAATCATTGTTAATGTTCTAATTAATTATCTAAATATGGAATATTTGAAAAGAGCTGTAGCATTTATTATTTATTTATGTATTTCAATATGCTCGCCTCATGCTATAAATAAAGCATACATCAGTTTATTAATTATTTTGAAGTCCAGAATTGTGTATTTCATATTAAACTGTAGTAAACTTGTATTTAGATTACCAGACTTGCAAGCCAAGAAAACACTTTTCTTGTTAAATCCCACAGTGGAATGCATTTTCCAGCTCCCAAATATATTTAAAATATTAGAGATATTGGGGAAAATTATGAATTTTTTTTTATCAGTTGCAATAATAAACTCAAGAATTCCTACCTATAATAGTAATTTAGTAACAATAAATTTATGCATAAGTGTAGATCTGGAAAACATATTCAGCTATCTTTTTCATATGAAGATTAAATCACATCTATAGGGATTTCGGAATATTCCTAAGGTTCAAGAGGTTCAAACTGAACTTTCGCACCGATTCGGAAAAATGGATTGTCTCTATAAACTGCTACAAGGTGCAATCGGTTATACCTGGACTTGATAGAAATGGTTATCATTTTCTGACTATTTAAAAACTGATACATCAGAAGCGACTTGCTATTAAATTTATAGCCTCATATGGCATAGAAAGGAGTTTTCAGTTAATCAAGGCCATTTTTAGAAAAGAATTGAAAAATATTGACGACAGTATCAATATTTCCAATAAATATATACCAGCTGTTCTTGAAAATAAAAGAGATTTAAAAATGGAATTACGTAATGATTACCAAAAATGTAAATCTCAAGCAGATTTTGCTTGGTTCAGAATTGTGTTGTGGCTAACTTTGTTACTTTTTACAAATATTTTTGTGGTAAAAACTTATCTAAAGCATTTCTTGCTATTACCGACACAGCACAGCCTTTTAGTGGTAAACAAAAATATCAAGGATTTAACTCAAAGGTCAAAAAAAGAAGAAATTCAGACTAAAAGGTCAAATAAAAAGTGTTTTGGAATTCTTCGTAGTCTGCTTTCAATAATTTCTATGTATCAAGAACCTGAGCTTCAGAAATTATATTTAGAAATGTTGCGTTATAAGAATCAAAACCGTCAAATATATGTGCATTTCGAGCTCATTTCTTATACCACATCTAAGGGTTATTTTGCGGGCTTAAGAATATTTATTATATCTCGACACGGTATATTAAATAATGCAAATTCAGATGATTGGTATAATATTCGAGGTACAAAATATGAACTTAAAGAAATATATACATCAGTCAAGCATCGTGTAAAGTTAAATAAATTAACAGGTACTAAAAAGATAGAATGGTGTTATACACCTTCCCTTGCTCTGCATTTCTAGAGTCTTTGTGAATCTACCGTGAAACAATTCATATAGAATGTTAAACGCATTGATACTGACCTCGTGCTAATTTTCAAGGAATTCATTACATTTTTAGTTGAAGTAGAAGCGATTTTGAACCACGTCCTCTTACCTATCCTCCTGTTAACACCCGCAAATTTGCTAATTGGCGATTCTTTCAAGAGCATACCCGAAGCAGATTGGACCAGCGTTTCTACACAAACAGCTTCTCCCAATAGCAGCAGGTGAGACAGCATCGGACTTGTTGCCACAAAGAATATATCAATAAATTATGTATTCTCGACAAAGTGTCAACAGTCCAATCAAAAATTCTTCTAGGAAAGAACGATGTTGTTTTGTGGAGTGACAGTGAGAACTGGGACAGTGTAGTTAAAAGATGTGTAAAAAATCTTGCGTTATTGCCAATTATCGACAAGATCATGTGACTGCGAACAATAATTGAAAGGGCATTGTAATTAAGACTATCTATTGACTTGAAAGTAGTGTGTTTCTTAATTATAGGATAATATAGTGTTGATCGTCACCTCTCAAGGGGGCAGTATGTTAAGACAACTTTTGTCTTAATTTCATAGTGTATATTATAATTTAGGATTTACCATTGAAAATATTAATTGTTTCCGTTACTATTGTACGTTAAGAGAACTTTTTCCCTACATTATCATTTTGTTACTTTATTTATGACACTGTAAATGGCATGTAGTTTCCTTATTATTCAAAAAATATATTTCACAATAGAAAACCTTCCTCGGACAGTAATTGTTCAACAAAAGGGTGCTAAATTAGATATATATTTCAAGATCCTTTATCTTAATATTTTGTGAAGAATGAAAAGTAACAATGAGGCTATTCATCCCAAAAAATACCCTAATAAATCAGCTTATAGACAATCTTAATAAGTTGTCACTGGTTTTCAGGGAAACGAAAAGGGTACGGAAACGCCAAGCAGGGGGTCAAAAATGCAACCTTTTCCTGGGAGGTATATTGCTTAATGACTTACCCATTGCTGAACAAATGTTGTTACTTTAGTCAACTAAAATTACGCCCCTTGAATGCTTCCACCAATAGAATTTTAATTTTGTTAAAGGTATAGGCTGGCCGAGGAAGGGATCTCAAAAACATTATTTTCAGATATCTCTGTAAAAAGGAGTCTTGTGACAATCTTCAACACCACAAGTTGTAAGAGTTTGTCAAACGGTACGTTGTAAATACGCTTGTTCACATATTGTAAATAAAGTTGTTTTCGGTGTAAATAATTCAACTAAAGTTTGTTTTATTTATCAAAAATAGTTAGATCAAGTTAAGTCAGGGTCTAACAGATATTTGCCCGGAATAAGCATATATCTTTCCAGATCCTGCGCAACACTTTCTGCGGGTGGAGTTCTCATTTGACTCCGTTGGGGATGGTCACGTTGTTGTTGTGACTGTATCGGTTGTGGTTCTTCTGGTTCTTGGGCTGTAGCTCTTTCGACGGCAGGAGCCCGCCTCCTCAGCACCCTGCCACCGACGTCCCCCATTCTGTCATGTCCAGCGTCGGCTCCAGGCATGCCCTGGCGATCCCCAGGCAGCGGCTCTTTTCCGAGGCATCTATTCTGTAGCTCCATTTTCATGGGTGGTGTCACCAATTGACCCTGGTGACCCAGGTAACTCGGACCCGTGGGGTTGACACTTCCCAGATGAAATGATTTAAACCAGAACAACCCGTGCGGGTTGTTGAGAAGGAAGGAAAGCTAGGTAGTAGGTCAGCGGGCAGCTGCCCCTTTAGTCGCCTCATACGACAGGCGGTGGATACCGTGGTGTTATTCTAACCCGACCACCACACGGGGTTTATTATTATTTTATTTTTTTGGTGAAGGTAATTGTGGATCAGCTTTAAGGCTTGTGATGTTACCCCAAGTTTTTTAACTTTTAACAGATTCCTGTCAATAGTTTCAAAAGCTCGTTTTAAATTCACAAAAACACTAAAAACTGTTTTATCCATATTTATTTCATCACTCCATTTAGCACGGACAAACTGCAATGCCGTTTCACATGAACGTTTGTCTCGAAAACCCGATTACCCTTCATATACAATATTGTTTTTTTTAAGAATAACGTTAGTTGGTGCCTTATTACAATTTCAATAACTTTGTCAACAGTTGGCAAAATATTTATTGGTCTACATTGTTCCGGCAATACTGGCACTTTTATGAAATATTGTGCAATATTATTGATGGATTGTGTGTAATATTGAAACATTGTGCAATATATTGAGCAGATCAAAAAGGGTTTGATCTTTATTGTGCAATCCGAAAATAGGATGCTGTGTGAGGTTAATATTGCGCAAAATTATTCAGTATTTCCACATCAGTCACCGAGTGCGGAAGTAACGTCAACGAAAAATGAAGAATAACGGTTGATTTTAGAATCAGTCGAAGTTTATACAAATATACTTGGATATAAAATCCAAAGATTATAGCAGCAGCGGCGAGTCTCAACTTTCCATAACCACTACCTATTCCAATGAACCGTTGCTGATATAGTACTTGCATTTTAGATCCACAAAGGTATTTCCTGTTGTTAAATACCGTAGAGTGATCGCCAAATGCTGAAATGTAGGATAACCCCTCGCAACTGGATGTTCTGCTTCTGAGTAACTGTAGTTACCATTTTTAATACTTTATTGAAGACCAGTGTTCATTCTCGGAATTTGTGAACATTTCGTGATTCACAAATTTTTGGGTCATTTAACAGATGTTCCTGAATATTGTAATGTTTTTACTTTCACACTAGAGTTAAGTGCAATTCTTGAATTTATTTAAAAACACAGTCCAACTCACTCTAATTTATTTCCACTAGTATTACACAATTTATATTCACAGAAACTACTATTTACATTTTATCTTAACTGTACAATACGACCGACGAAAACTAAATGCCTCCTATCGCCAGCTGTTCACATTTTTATATTTATCTGCGAATTCTCTGGTAAGTCCACGAACCATTGGGAAACTCTTTCATTTTCTGGAAGCTTTAAATGAATTCCCAGTAACATCAGCGGTCGGCCTATTGAGAGACAAAACAATTCGCATTCCCAGAAGTATCGGAATAACGTCCCTTCCACGAAGTGGTTGATGGCCAATTGCACCAGCTGTCGGATGAATTCTCGTAACATTGCCCCCTTTTTAAGACCATTTCGTCCCGGAATGTCCTAGAATCCTTCCTGGTGTGACGATATTTGCAGGACTCTCCATTTGGATATCGGGAAGTTTGGTGGAAGTAACAGTCAACGGTCTTCGAATCTGGACTGCGAACATTGAGACAGCATACCAGGATTTCGATGCCACTGAATCGAAAGATTGTTTCCATCATACTTCTCACCACCCTCCAATTCAGTCCATCCAACCCGCAGGCTATCTTTGGGACCGCCAATTTCATCAGATTCTTCTCCATCATCACATTCCTCAATTCTACCAGAGTCTTTCAAAGATCGCTGTATGTTGGCTTGTCCTGCGAGAATGTTTTCGTTACCAAATAAAAGATGTCTCTGGTACCCACTGGTTGTTTATCTTCGAGATGAAGGACCTTCCCTACCACTGGATCTTGCTCCCTTAGCTTCTGGAACTGGCACTACTTTTTGGCAAACACCTTGGCTATTCTTCTGGACATCCGGAGATCTCGAGCCACACAATGAGCCAGGGCATATTCTATTGTCACCTCAAAGAGGTCTCGGGGTTCCTCTCTCGTTACGTCGTGCTGCACTTTCTGCCCATCAGAGTACAGTGCCATAAACTGCTCGAAGGTCATTTCGTCATCGGGTGGTTGAATGCTGCGGACTTGGGCTTGGTCAAGTTCACTGTCATGACTTCCGGCATAAGGTGCTAACCTGTTGAAATGTACCACCTTTGGTTTTCCTCGAGGTAGCTTCTTTATTCTGTAGACAACATCGTTGATCTTCATTACAATTTGGTAAGGCCCCTCCCAAGATCTTTGTAGCTTGGGCGAATATCCACGACGACGTTGCGGGTTATACAACCAAACAAGATCATCAGCTTGGAATTCTCCGATCTCGGCTCTGATGTCATAGGCTTCCTTCATTCGGGCACTGGCATTCTCGATATTTAACCGGACTCGTTGGTGTGTGTCGTCCATCTTTCGACGTAACTGGCTGGCATATTCTTCACCTGCAGTCTCTTCTCCAGGGGGACATCCAAACTTCAAATCGCATAGTAGTCGTAACTATCGTCCCATAATAACGCTTGCCGGGGTCTGACCCGTGGACTCGTGCACAGACGGACGATATGCCATTAGAAACAAGTGCAGATACTGGTCCCAGTCTCTTTGGTGGTCAGAGACTACCTTTGATAAATGGCGGTTAATGGTTCTATTCATCCGTTCTATCATTCCATCGGATTGCGGGTGTAATGCTGTCGTCCGTGTTTTATTGATTTTCAAGAGCTTGCAGACGTCTTGGAAAAAAGTAGTCTCGAAATTTCTACCTTGGTCTGAGTGCAACTCCAAGGGAACACCAAAACGACTGATCCATTCCTTAACAAGGACATCAGCAACGCTCAAGGCTTCTTGATTCGGCAAGGCATACGCTTCGGCCCGTTTACTAAAATAGGGAGCTTTTGGTCGCTACTTGCTGCACAAACCGTACATTTCCAGGGTTTTCGTTACTCCCAAATGTCCTCCAGTTGTACCATCATGTAGTTCTCGTAAAACCTCTGGTCTCCTATTTCTGGGGACTACAATCTGTTTTCTGTCGTTTTCCCCCTCTGGAGATTCCAGGACGCACTTGAGAAGTCCATTTTCCAGGATGAGGGAGTTCCACTGAGCCCAGTACGACTTTATGGTTGGTGAATATCGGGAAATCTCTTGCCACGTAGGTTTGCGGTCTTCTTCCTTCCACCGGATAACTTCTTTTAGTTCTGGATCTAATTTTTGGTCTTTCTGGATCTCCTCGGGTTGCCAATGGTCATCAACAACGGTAGTTCTACAGAGAATAGCCCCTTTTTCTTCAGCGCGCTGACAATGTTTACAGTCATCGGGGCATGGTCTCCTCGAAAGGGCATCAGCATTCTTATGGCTTGTTCCAGCTCGATGTTCAGTCTCGAAGTCGAATTCTTGCAACGGCTCAATCCACCTGGCCACTTGTCCTTCGGGGTTTTTAAATTGCAGGAGCCACTTCAGTGCTGCGTGATCAGTCCTCAGGAGGAATCTTTTACCATAGAGGTACTTGTAGAAATGTTCTACCCCCTTTACCACAGCCAAGAGTTCCCTGCGGGTAACGCAGTAATTCCGTTCAGGCTTGCTCAAGGTCTTGCTGAAGTATCCGATGACTTTCTCCTGACAGTCTTGGATCTGCGAAAGCACCGCACCAATTCCGACATTGCTTGCGTCGGTATCCAAAACGAAGTTCCCATCAGGCAAAGGATAACTTAAAATGGGGGCACTGGTCACGGTACGTACCGACGATAGTACGTGCATTACCCCAAGAAACTTCTTAACTGGTGGATATCTTTAGGTATCGGCCATTCCTGGACGGCTTTGATTTTCTATTTGTCCACAGCTACTCCCTGTGCGGAAACTACATGTCCAAGATATTGCACCTATTCTTGGAACAGCTGACACTTTTTCGGGCTTAACTTTAGTCCGGAACTTCGAAGTCGCCGAAATACCTCTTCCAGGTTCCTCACGTGGTCTTCAAAAGATTTTCCAACCACGATAATGTCGTCAAGATACACCAGGCACGTTTTCCATGAAAGTCCTTTTAACACTGTTGCCATCAATCTTTCAAACGTTGCTGGAGCATTACACAGTCCAAACGGCATCACCGTGAATTGATAAAGTCCTGAGCCGATGGTAAAAGTAGTCTTTTCTCGGTCTTCTTTAGCAAGTTCCACCTGCCAATAACCACTCTTCAAGTCCAGGATGGAAAACATCTTCGATCCAGCCAACGTATCTAGGGTATCGCCTATTCTTGGAAGGGGATAGCTGTCTTTCTTTGTAGCGTGGTTTAATTGCCAATAGTCCACGCAAAATCGGGTCGAACCATCTTTCTTTTTAACCAAGACAACTAGAGAAGCCCAAGGGCTATTGGATGGTTCAATTATACCTTCTTCCTCTATCTCGCGGACTATCCTGTCGGCTTCTTCTCTTTTAGCTAGGGGTAGTCTTCTCGCCGACTGTCGAATAGGTTGAGCGTCCCCAGTATTGATTTTATGTTTCACCAGATCGGTTCGTCCTCTTTTGCCATTCCTTACATCGAAGATATCCTGGTAGTTTCTAACGATGTCCCTCGATTTTCTTTCTGGTTTGGTTTCTAATGCTTAGATGAATCGGTGATGAGTCTTTCCAGTTCCTGAGATAGTTTACCTGGTGATATTTGTGCATGCTGTGTGCTGCTGACTACAGAGGAAATTGTTGATCAATGGCCCAAAGTTGTTCCTTTCTTTAGTACAACCGAGTAATGGTTCAGGTTCATTACTCTCACTGGCACAATCTCCTTGACACGAAACAGAGTCTTCCCCAGTGCGACTCCTCTGCCTACGTTTCCGTCGTTAAGTTCAGGATCAATCATCATTACTGTTCCAGCTTTAGCTTTCCCATCTAAGCAAGCATCTATAATGATTTCAGTTCTTTCCGGAACATTGACATCCTCTGCTAAGATGGCTCGCAGCATTATGTCATCTTTTCCATGAAGCACCACGTCTTCGTCATTCACTCGCAGAATTCCATCTTTGAAATTTAACCTCTATTTCACCATGGACTTTCGCTGCTTCTCTTGTCGCTGTTCGCAATTGCCATTTTGTTGGTTTTATTATTGTTTCCAAAACAATGTTGGGCCTTATTATTGTTTTCGTCGCACCAGTATCCAGCAGCATTGTAAATTGCTTCCTATTAATAAGGCCATCTACAAAGACACTGTTAATGTGGTTACGTAGCGAAGCGACATATGCGTTGGTAGTTGGGACTTGTTGGTTACAGGTTGCCGACGGTCCCTTTATATTGACTTTCTTTAGTTTCCCCGACGAGGAAGTCTGTACTCCGTTGCTCTCCTTGCAACGACTCTGGACATGTCCTACCTTACGACACTTCCGACATCTAACTAATCTTTTTTCGGTAAGGACTTCTTCTATTATCTTTCTTACACAGGCTTCATCGTTTCCGCCATTTTCGGACTCTCCTTCAATGATTCGGACTCTGCCCTAACCTCTACAGGTATTTTTCGCTGCCTCGAATTCCAGAGCTCGAGCCAGTTCATCCACTAATTGAGTCGGTCGAGCTAGGGTCAATGCTTGTCTGGCTTCGTGGTCCCGAAGTCCATCCAAAAATGCTTACACTGCTAACCTTTCTATCACATTTTCCGGTGTGGCTGGATAGGCAGGGCGAACCAGACGGGCAATATCAGCTTCAAAGTCTTGAAGGGATTCATTCGATTCTGGTAGCGATTGTTCAGTTGGGAGTGATAAACGTGCTCCAAATGGGTTTGTCCATACCTCAGTTCCAAATGTTTGACCAGTTGTTCGTAGTCTTCTTGCTCAGAGGCATTCAAGGTTTTTAAAATATCTGTAGCATCCCCTCTTAAGGCGAGGGTTAGTGCTATTGCCTTCTCCTCTGCCGACCATCCGTTTAAGTTTGCTGCAGCCTCGAATTGGCGCCTATAATTAGCCCATGCCGATTTTCCATCAAATTGGGGAGGTTTCATTTTGTGTCTTGTCCCCTCGAGGCTAATTTTCGAATCCCCTACTTCTCGACTGTTTCTGCTTTCGGTTTTTGATTGTGTTTCTCGCCTTTGTATACTGACTACCTGTTCTTTTATTCTGCCGATCTCACCCTCCATTATCTGTTTTAATTCTTCTATCCGAGCCTCATTCTCGACTATTTTCTCTTCCAGCATTTCTGAATTTTTCTGAACCATGCTTTTCAAGTTTTCTTCTAAGGATTGAGCATTTTCGTGTAATTTCTGTAGCTTATCTTTCAAAGACTTCGAATTTTCTAGTAATTTGTCTTCTAGGGTTTTAGAATTTTCTAGCAGTTTGTCTTCTAGAGCTTTAGAATTCTCTAGTAATTGGTCTTCGAGTGCCTTAGAATTTTCTGCTAATTTGTCTTCTAACGTCTCTTTCAAGTTTTTAGAATTTTCTAGCAATTTATCTTCTAGAGATTTAGAATTTTATTGTAAAGTTTCTAGACTCTTAGAATTGTCTAGCAATTTGTCTTCTATTTTTTTTAATAGCATTGCCAGAAACTTCGAACAAATAAGTATCGGGATCGTTACCTTCATTTATTAGGGCATCTCGTAGCCGTTGTATTAATTCACTCTTCTTACCACTGATTTCTAAATCCCTTTCCTCAAGTTCTTTTTTTAAGTCCGTCACTTTCAATTGGTCCAAACTCACGTTTTTAAACATTGTCAGTCTATTTATTTTACACTTCTAAAGTTCCACAAATACCCCACACTTCACACCACTGTAATGTTTTTATTTTCACGCTCGAGTTCAGTTCAGTTCTTGGATTTATTTAAAAACACAGTCCAACTCACTCTAATTTATTTCCACTACTTTTACACAATTTATATTAACAGAAACTACTATTTACATTTTATCTTAACTGTACAATACGACCGACGAAAACTGATTGCCTCCTATCACCAGCTGTTCATATGTATATATTTATCTGCGAATTATCTGGTAAGTCCACGAACCATCGGAAAACTCTTTCATGTTCTGGAAGCTTTAAAGGCATTCCCAGTAACGGCAGCGGTCGGCCTGTTGAGAGACAAAAAAATCCGCATTCCCAGAAGTGTCGGAATAACGTCCCTTCCACGAAGTGGTTGATGGCCGATTGCATCAGCTGTCGGACGAATTCTCGTAACAATATATTAACATATTTTTTACATCAGTCTTTTTCTTCCCCTTTTTATTGTTAAGAAAGCTTACAGACAATGCGATGGCAAGACAAGCTGCTTCAATATCACTTAGTATATTTGTTGGTAAAATTGAGAACTGACTATCTACATGCAGTCAAGGGTACAATATTATTGCTCAATATTATTGACAGTCTAGGGGCCGCTTTAACAAGGTATAACAGGGGATACCCGATGACACTAAAAATAGCTTAACCCTCAAACTTGCATCACTGGAACCTTTATTTTTTAGCTTCCGCACTAATCGTCGTCCTGTTCTGATGTTCTGTTCTGTGTAATAGTTATTAAAATTGTCTTCTATGGGTCTATGATAGCCGTCAAAATTTATTTTTTCCTCCTCCAGGTTTTCTTTTTGCCGTAAGGTTGCTACTGCAATATTTATTTTATTCTTATAATCATTCCAGTCTTGAACAGATTTCGTAAATTTAAAACGTTTATACGGAATACCGCGTGATTTTTGTGATTGTACTACCCGCCTACATATCCATGTTTTTTTATTTATTTTAATTTTATTTACAGGGCAGATTTTATTTACAGCTGTTGTAATGTTATCAGCAAAATTTTTATAGACCATCTCGGCATCTGTTGAAGTAGATTCCCATCTTTTTCCTATTAACTCTATTTTAATTTGCTGTATATTCTCGTCATTTAAATTTCTACTTAAAACATAATTCTCCTCCGCTCCAATTTGATTACCCGGCACACATGTCCCTATCACCTCATGATCAGAGAATTGCGGAAAGTTGCGAGGAAGTTCTGAACATAAAAAGTTATTAGTTATAATATAATCAACTAGAGTTTCTTAAGTAGCTGTAATTCTTGTTGGACTTTCAACAATCTGTTTAAAACCAGATTCGTTAATAATATTGGTTATTTTTTTGCCGCGTAACCGCTAATGCTAAAGGGTTTTCCGTGAATAAAAAGGTGCATAATTCTTCAATATGCGAGGATAGTCCTTGGATATTTATACATAGAATCTTACGATCCCCTGTATACATTTTCGATAATTGCTACTGATATTGGATTTTACTTTTGGCTTAATCCACAGCTCTTTTCAAAAAACACAATTTTTGTCAAATACAAAGTGATGAAAATTTATCCTTGGAATGTTTAAAACATCGTGAGCATATCTACAATTTGTACAAATTTCAGTAGAATTCTGAACTTTTGTGGTTTTCATACTACATTTAGGACATATAACCTTATCTGATCTACAATGTTCAGCCTTGTTGTTATAACGCCATACAGCGACGTATAAAAATATATTCATAAACAAAATAACTTTGCCACCCTGCAAAAATTTTGTTTTTGGCTATAACTTGTTTAAATATTTCTGAAGATGCTAGTAGTATTACGTTAAAGTGAGTTTTATTTCGAGGAATCTATTTTTCAATAAATATTACATCTCCCACGAGATCATTTTCAAAATTTTGTTTGAGTATTCAATCAATGAACTGGTTTTCATCATGAATGTCTTTCTCCTTAACCCCAACTACTAAAATTTTTGGTTTCAATGTTTTCGGCACCTCAACAGTATAATTTTCAAATAGTTGATTTTCCATTAAATTTTTTACCTTTTTTGATGACTCATTATTATCACATTGTATCAATATTTTCCCCTGATTAACCGATTTTATTTGGCAATTCAAATTGCAATATCGACCGGACAATTTTTTTCTGTCAGCTCATTTCTTGTTACCGTACCGTTTTGGTTCACTTTTTTTAGTTTAATTATTAACGGCAACTCGTTGTTTTAACTGCCTCGGAATAAGATAATGTAGTTGTTTGAATCACATACCTGTATGGTTTCCAAGATATTTTGTGTAGGTACACTTAATTATTTTACTTGTTTTTTCTTCAATTTCTTTGATTTGCCTTAAAACAACTAACTTCTCTTCCAGATTAATTACACAGATTTCAAAAAACTAGTAAATGTTTTGACTGCCGTTTATTGCTTTCACACACACCCATACGCCCAGGAACTGGATTTGCCCTTCAGAAAATGTTACTGATGAACACTTCCAGCCCCTTTGCCATCCACCCCCTGAGACTTAATTTGGGTTCTCACGCTAACGCAGTTTTCCTTCTGCATAATCGCTGTCGTCTTATTGGGATAGCTTGGCTTTGTGATTCGTGGCTCATTCTTTGCTATGATATATAGCTAATTGTACCCTTCTGTGGACGTGCACTTTGTCGTCGTTGGTTTTGTGAGTGTGTGTGCTTTTGTCTTCAATTCGCTTGGTAGGTTGGTTATTATAACCACATTCTATATATGCAGCTGCTTATGGGCTACCTAATGTACTTTTTTTCAAGATTTTTTAAATCCATGTAATTCTACTCCGCTATAACTTTCATCTATCCTATATATGGAACACTCTGTAAAATTACACTTGATATATCGGTTGATTTTTTTTTAAATCGAAACATGTTACATTGGCATATTTCGAATTTTGAATAAAAGCTAAGCTGATGCAAGTATCTAATATGGTGCATGCGGTGGAAAAAACTGACTAATTATGTGTTACCGAACATAGTAGTATTTTTTCCGCTATATCTACCGTTTTTATCAATGTAGGGAAATAAGTCAAACTATATACTTCGCAACAAAAAAAAGATTCAGCAAACTCTCAGTTGAGTACTTTTTACGTGAGGCCCGAATAAACAAACAAACAAACAGACAAACTACAATTTTATAAGAATATAGATATATAGATAACTAGCCGTTATCCGCGGTTTCACCCGTGTACGGAATGTACAATTCTGCGCAAAAAGAATCAACTTATGAAGCATATGGGCTATCCTAATTTTACTAAGTTTTGTGAACCACCCTATATAACAATAAATCCACCAATCCCGAATATATTTCACCCAAACTGCAAGTGCTTATGGGCCACCCTATATAAGTTTTATTCAACCTTTTTTTGAACAACCTTGTATAACTGTAACTCTACTTCACCCTATAGTGCAACCATCCTGTATATGCTGCTGTTTATTTGTCACCCAAAATAACATTTTTTAAACATCTAACTATACCTTTACTCCACCGTATATTTCACCTATGTAACTGCTTATGGTCTACGCTATATAACAATTATTTCTGACAAATTTTGTAAAGTATAATTTCTCTCCACCGTGTATTATAACCACCCTTTATATGCAACTTTTTCTAACATTGTGTTAAATTCACTGTGTAACTATAATTTTGATTCGCCCCATATTTTAGGTATTCCACATAGTATAATGCAACTGTTCATGGTCTATCCTATATAACAAATTTTTTAAAACATTTTTATATCCACGATGTAAAACTAATCCATTCCGCCCTCCATCTAAATCACCTTGTATATACAACTACCCAATATAACATTTTTTGTACCTCTCATATAACTATAAATCCACTAATCCCCAACAAATTTCTCCTAAATTCCAAATGCTTATTGGCCACCCTATATAACAATATTATTCAACTTTTTTTTGAACGGCCTTGTACAATTATGACTCTACCACCCTGTATAGTTAGAACTCTACTCCACCCTATACAACTATCCTGTATATATAAATCATAACATTTCTTTGTAATATTTTTTTAACCCACCTGTATAACTGTAATTATACTCCGCCACATATTTCAACCTTCCTATATAAGCAACTACTTGTGGATATTAAATAATTTTGTTAAGCACCCTATAAACTATAATTCCACTCCATCTTAAATTACAAATACACTTTATAAACAACTGCTTCTAACATTTTTTCAACCCGTTTCATAACTATAATATAATATATTAACTCGAGAACATACTTACATAACACCTTTTTTTAAGATGTTTATAAATATATTTCTTTTTACTCTTATTTCAACCACATTTTATATGCCACTATTTATGAGCCAAAGAATATAACATTTTCTTATCCACCCTCTATAAATATAATTTTTCTCCGTCCTTTTTTCAACTACCTGGTATATGCAACTATTTATGGCCCACCCAGTTCAACTGTTTTGAACGACCCCCTATAACTAATTCCACTCCCCATATTGTATATATTCAGCTGCTTAAGAACCACCTAACATATATATTTTATTAAAGATTCTTTAAACCCATGTAATTCTATAATCATACATCGTGAGGATGTCCTCTACCGTCTCAATATGGAAATTTAAGTATGGACCTCCATCAGTACGTACCAGGAACATCCATAAAGATTCTTTTTCGGAAATTTTGGGAAAAACAATTTTTAGACATTGAAGTACCTGTTCAATATTTCTTACCTAAACTTAAGTGCATACACCTATTACATGTTAAATAAATTCAAATCACATATTTAATCTCTATATTTCTACCACAGGTAAATAAAATAATTTGAGAGACTTATATTCTATTTAATTAGGAACGTATTTTCAATTTAAATAATAATTGTTACCTTAACTGTGTTATCAAACATGAATGATTTTAAACATACCGCATTTTCTAAAATCTAAACGACAGTTTACATCCCATTGCCAGATTGTAACTAATTTCGAGCAATTCACTAAAAAGGTTAACCTTAAGTGACAGTTAACTAATTGTTAGGTAAGTATACCTTTACTGAATATTATTGTAAAATAGATCTTTTTGTTTATTCATCATTGTTTCACAATTATTTTAGCATCATTTAAATTTAAATGTGGTACAACTGATTTGTATGTAAAAATGTAAGGAGCTTGTTAAGAATAACAATGCGACAACACTGAATAAATGATGGCGTACAAATAAAATCGATCGTTACCGATTCAGATTGTGACGACTGTGTTGTGGTTAGCCATTTTGATTCCTCACTCAATTTTGGTGCTTGTTGTTTGAAGAAAGTAATGAACGCTTCGTGAACTGAATTTTGTGGCAATAAGTGTTATTTAATTTTGAGCATTCATTGTATAATACTAATTCGAATTAGCATTCGATGATTTGTGGAACTTTCCCAACAAAGGTAAGAATATTTTATCCTATACAATTTTTTAAGGTTACTGAAGTTAGAGGTATGTATTGAAAAAACATGTATTATTTTGAAAACCTAGTTATTGCTAGAGTTATAATGAACAAAAATACGAAAATCTTTAACAGTAACAGAAATTTGTTTATTCTTAAAACTTAGGTATATCTAATCATTTTAATTTTTTTTAACTTACAGGTTGAGCTCACAAAAATTGGGGACCCAATCTATGAACAATGCCCAGTATAATTCAGGACCAAAAGTTACAGAAATATATTTGGTTAGGAAGAAAAGGCAAAAAGCCAATGCAGGCAACATTTTACCAAAATTAATAATTTGTGAGTATGTAGTGACTTATAAGTTTGTAATATATTGCATATTAATTATGGAATCATTTCATAATTTTTGCTTGCATAATGCATTATAATTTTATTGTTCATGTTGATTTGACTTTTGTACATATTTATATGTATTTGTTGAAGCTAACTAAAAATTGATAAATAGTTCATGAACTAAACATAAAAGGTGTAAACTTTTCATCAAGACTTATTAAATCATATATTTTATTCTTTTTATATTTATTATATCTAAATAAAGATTATAAAGTTTTCTCCTAACAAAACTTTAAATTCATTTTAATTAAAAAATCAAATTTTAGTAGCCAGTATATAAACTATAGCTAGATCTTAAAACAGTGATCATTATATTACAATTTGATTACACATTACAGTTCTTTTTTTCAGGTACTTGAATTTTAGCTGTATTGTTAACATGTAAATATTTTTATAGGTGCTTGAGAAAAATGGTTATTGGGTAACCAACATCCAAAGGAGGCAGCAATTACAAGTTTTATTAGAAGTGGTGAAAGATTGATGGCAACAGAAAATAAAACATATGATGTTAATATAAAACATCTGCAATTAATCTGATTCACAATTTTATAGACTTTCAAAATTTGTGTTAATTTTTCATAACCATCAACTACAAATTGCTCTCTTGTACACAGACACATGCCTTATGCATTCCAGGTTCCATATAGTTGATAACTGATCATGATCATTCTGGCTTATTTGTAAAATAACTGTGTATTGACTGAGTACCAGTTATGCCCTCTTTTGGAATGGTTCACATGGTCGCTCTTTCTGCCTGACCCATTTCTAGTTACTTGACAAAAAGTATAAGCTGATTGATTTGATAATGTAAAACAACCTGAAGAGGGCATATGTGACCAAAACATCATTTAACCTACGCTACCAGGAGGATTCATTTGTCAACTAGGGATGAAAACCAAAACCATATGATACATTTATTTTAGGTTGTTACAAATGATAAGATTGTGTTTATTTCATATGTTTTAATGATGACATTTCAGCCATGTTTTTGGTATTGTTTGTTGAAGTCACAGTTTTTTCTGCTAAATATTTTACATTTTTTTACTTGACACAAAATTAAAAACTAACATTGTGTGTCCTTTCAGAGACATTGATACAAAAAATTTCTATCGTGTCAAGTAAAAAAATGTAAAATGTTTAGCAGAAAAAACCAATAACCAAGGCTTATGTACCGTATGTCAAGGGTACCACGGACAGTATTGCAAGAATTCTACGAAGACACAATATCGATACTATTTTCAATACAGACAGAAAAATAAGCACGGTGTTAAGGACTCCGAAGACGAGGATCCTTTTAGAACAACAGGGAGTGTACGAGATTACATGTGCAGACTGTCATAAAACCTATGTGGGGCAAACTAACAGAAGAATTCAAGCTAGACGTGATGAACACCAGAATGCTATAAGATAGCAGGAAAAAACAACATCCATTGCGGAACACGCCACCACGACGTCACACCGAATAGACTTTGAGAACACCAGAGTACTGGCAAATATAGAACACCCGAAATCAAGACTCGTAAGAGAGGCAATTGAAATAGCGAAGAGGCCTCACAGTCTAAACGCACGCAAAGAAATTCAGAACTTATCGAATTGTTGGAAAATTCTATTAAACACTGTACCGGCCCGTCCAATAACAACTCAACCGGAAATAACAAATCAGCAGGCGGGAGGCGTGCCCACTGAGCGCCCAGGGCCAATCACACGCAGCCGTTCACGGTGTCAACCAATAGGCGCCGAGCCGCGACTATTTAACAGCGCGAGTGCTTCTGAAAATCTTAGTATTCGAGTAACTAGAGGCGAAAGCAGAAGGCTACGAGAATTGAATTATATATATATATATATATATATATATATATATATATATAAGTTTTCGCGGGCACTAATAGAAAACTCAGTGACAACACATGTCAAACTCTAAACTGCTATTTGGTGTGTTTATACACAGGGTGTTTAATTATAGCAAACAAAATCACAAAGTAAAGTGATAGAAGGAGTTGCATTTATATGATGATTGAAATATAGGACGGAGTAGTATGATAGTGGTCCATAGGCAGCCGTACATACAGGATGGTTGGAATATAGAGTGGAGTGGACGTTTGGTGGTATAAAAATGTTGGAAAAAATGTGAAATTAAAATTATATAGGGTGATTAAAAAACTGTTATGATGTGGACCTAAGCAAATCATATACAGGATGGTTGAAATATATGCTGGAGTTGAATTATATTTATACAGTCTGATTAAAAAATTATTTATTTTATAGTCCATTAAAAGTTGCATAAAGTGTGGAGAGGAATTAATGTTGCACAGGGCGATAATATAACATGTTAAAAATGAAATAATTTATGGGGTAGTCCACATGGAGTTATATACTATGGTTGAAATATAGGACGGATTTGACTCCGTAAATATGGGATGGATTCTACTCAGTCCCATAGTTTACAGAAGGCAGCTAACAAATTTATGCTTGGCCGTGGGCAGTCGTATGTACAGGATGGTTGGTACATAGTGCAGAGTGGAATTATCTATAATTATACAGAGTTGTAAAAAAAAGTTGAAAAAAGGTTACATGGCGTGGTCGGTAAGGCATAAATATATTGGGGGCTTATTAAGTCAACGCCTACTAGTACATTTTGTTCGTAAACATTTACCTGGCAATTTAAATGAAAATGTATCATTGCGTAATGTTGAGGCGTTCGATGTTACCTGGTTCTGTTTATTAAATTTATACATACAAAATAAAAAATAAAGAATGAAAACTACCTTAGTTCAAATAAACTAAAAAGTTGAAAATATAACATTTAAATATATATATAATTCGACTCCCACCTATAACTAAAAAGCTAAAAATAATTATAACAAAATACAACTCTAGCAAATAAAAACACATTCAATGTTGTTAGGAACCTACCCAGGAAGTAAAAAATGTAAACATTAAAAGGTGCTCATTCTGTACAAATTAATTACCTACCAATCTAGTATATTTTTGAAGTCGGTGCCAAGCAAAAATCAAGTTTGATGAAGTAGTAGAGAAGTATACAAAGAAAGATTTTAGATTTGCTTGGCACCGACATAAAAAATTTACTAGATTGGTAGGTAATTAATTTGTAAAGAATGAGCACCTTTTAATGTTTACAATTTTTAATTCCTGTGTAGGTACCTAACAACATTGAGTGTGTTATTTATTTGCTAGAGTTGTATTTTGTTATAATTATTTTTAGCTTTTTTGTTATAGGTGGAAGTCGGTTATATATATTGCTATATAGTCCGCGGGTTCAACTTAAAATTATAAAACTAATTTTTACTTTCACATTTCTAGAACTTTATTTACATTAAAACAGCTGATTCAAATATCACAATACATTCTCATATACGCTAGTCGACGCGGTATAACTGAACTCTCCATCGTAGCTGCTTCCTTTATAAGCCAGCATAGAAAATTCTCGTAAAATCAATCATCACTCCTTCCGCTGCCGAGTCTTTTCGAGAACCTTTTTTTTTATCTCAAAGCGTTTGTTGTACTGAAATGAAACAGGGTCGGCTTTGGGTAAATTTCGTAACACTGCCCCCCTTTAATTCTGATCGTCCCGATCAGAAACATCTTCTCCATGGTAGGGAGCGAGTCGATCTAAATTTCAATTTAGCCTTGGGGTTTCGACGGATCGGGTAGACGACGTCATTCAGCCTCTTGACCACCTCATATGGACCATCCCAGGCGGGTGTAAGCTTTGGGGATTTACCCTTGCTCCGTTGGGGATTGTACAGCCAGACTTTGTCCCTCTCCTGGAACCCGACTGAATTGGCCTTGAGGTCGTATCGCGTCTTCATCCGGTCACTGGTGGCCAACATCTGTGTTCGGGCTAATTCGTGTATTGCCAGCATGTTATGTCGGAGCTGGTCGGCATAATCGTCGATGTCTTGGGGAGGTTCTTCGGGGGAGCCAAATGCCAAATCGCAGCTCCTTTCCGAATAGGACCCTGGCTGGGGTCAGGCCTGTACTATTATGTACGGCAGAGCGATATGCCAACAGGAATAAGGGAATATGCTCATCCCAATCACGCTGGTTATTGCTGACGACCTTGGATAGGTGTTGTTCCAAGGTCCTGTTGAATCTTTCCACCATTCCGTCTGACTGTGGGTGTAATGGTGTTGTTCTCGTTTTCCTGATCCCCAACATCGTGCAGACCTTCTGGAATACATTCGATTCGAAGTTACGCCCCTGGTCTGAATGTAGTTCCATCGGGACGCCAAACCTGCTGATAGTTGTTCTACTAGCACCGTCGCTACCGTGGTTGCCTCTTAGTTGGGTATCGCATATGTCTCATGCCATTTGCTGAAGTGCGACCAGAATGTATTTGTTCCCCCTCTTAGACTCGGGAAACGGACCGGCGACATCGATGGCAATTCTCTCAAATGGGATGCCCACATTGTACTGCTGCATTCTGCCCTTGGTCCGGGTCTTCGGGCTCTTACTGGCGGCACAGGTGGCACATTTGCGGCACCAAGCTCTGACGTCTTCGAAGTAATTCACCCAGTAGTACCGCTGGCGAACTTTGTCTAGGGTTTTATTCATGCCCAGGTGGCCTCCGGTAATTCCATCATGTACTTCGGTCAGGATGGCTGGTACCTTTTTCTTCGGAACTACCAGTTGGGACTTGGTTTTTCGTCCATCAGCGCTTTCCTAAACTCGCTTGAGCATTCCATTGTCTACTCTTAGAGAGTCCCATTGAGCCCATAACGATTTCAGCACGCCGGAGTATCTAGCTACGTCGTCCCATCGTGGCCTGGGTGCCCCTCTCGTTTTGAGTGACAAGATTGGTTCGATGTCTGAATCAGCTATTTGGTCCTGAATGCACTGTTCCATTGTCCAGTCTTCATTGGCCTGCACTCAGATCTGCCTGATGGAGATACCCTCTCGCTGTTCCGTCTTCAGACAATGTCCGCATTCCGCTCTACAGGGTCTTCTGGATAGGGCATCGGCATTATTGTGCAAACGGCCGGCACGGTGTTCCACCTTGAAGTCGTATTGCTGTAATTTCTCCATCCATCTGGCCAGTTGTCCTTCCGGTGTCTTCATGTCCAGCAGCCATTTGAGTGCGGCATGATCTGTTCGGATTAAGAAATGACGACCATAGAGGTATTTGTGGAAATAGTCTACAGCCCTTATTATTGCAAGAAGTTCTTTTCTGGTGACGCAATATTTTTTTTCCGGTTTCGAGAATCCACTGCTGTAATACTCGATCACCCTCTCTTCACCATCTTGCACCTGGGATAGGACAGCCCCCAAACCTGTGTTGCTGGCGTCGGTGTCTAAAATGAACTTGCCGGACTGTGTAGGAAAGGCTAGGATTGGGCTGGAACATAGTGCTGCCTTCAGTCGTCTGAATGATCTTTCGCAATCCTGATTCCAACGGAAGGTCTCTTTCCCAGTGGTCTGCCGATGTAGAGGGGCGGCGATGGTGCCAAATCCCTCAACAAAACGCCGGTAGTATGAACAGAGGCCCAAGAAGCTTCGGAGTTCATGCTTGTCTCTTGGGACTGGCCAATCACGGATGGCTTCTATCTTGTCTTCGTTGGTGCGGATTCCTGACTCGGACACTAGGTGGCCCAAAAACTCTACTTCTTTTTGGAACAAGGAACACTTCTTCGGATTGAGTCTCAGGTAGGCGTTATTAATTCTGGAGAATACTTCGGCCAGGTTCTTCAGATGGTCATCGAATGTCTGGCCCACGACTAGAATGTCGTCGAGGTATACTAAGCACGTCCTCCATGTTAACCCGCTCAGTACATACTCCATTAGCCTCTCAAATGTAGCGGGTGCATTAAATAACCCAAAGGGCATGACCGTGAACTGAAACAACCCTTTACTGGTGGAGAACGCTGTCTTCTCTCCGTCGTTTGCGTGTAGACCAACGTGCCAATATGCACTTTTTAGGTCTAGTGTGGAGAACCAACGGAAGCCTGCTAGTGTGGTCAAAGTGTCATCGATTCGGGGTAGCGGATAGCTGTCCTTCTTCGTGACATCATTCAGCTTTCTGTAATCCACGCAAAATTGGGTGGTTCCATCCTTCTTTTTAACTATTTAACTAGCACGACGGGAGCAGACCATGGACTGATTGATGGCTCAATAACTCCATTTTGTAACATGGACTCGATGTTTTCCTCGACTGCCTGTTGTTGCCCCAATGGTAGTCGTCTAGGTGGTATTCTGATGGGTTGAGCCTTTCCGGTATCTATTCGATGCTGGATGATGTTGGTGCGACCAAAACTGCAACTTCTTATTGGGCACCTAATGTAACAATTTTTAAATACTCCACTACTTAACTCTACCCCTCCCTAGGTTTCAAATATTCTATCTATGTAACTGATTATGAGATACGCTATTTCACAATTTTTCCTCATATTTTTTTAACCGCAGTATAAAGTATAATTTCTCTCCACACTTCATTTAAATCACCCTTCATTTGCTACTTTTTCTAACCTGTTAGAATCACTATGAAACTATAACTTGACTTTGCCCCATATTTCAGGTACTCCATTTCTCTAACCTAACAATATAACATTTTGTTATCCACCCTGTATAAATATAATTCAACTCCACCTGGTATATGCAACTCTTTATGATCTACTCACTATACCTTTTTTGAACCACCCCATATATCTTTCTCCATATTTCCCCAGATTGTATATATGCAGCTGCCTACGGACCACTTAATATACCTTTTTTCAAGATTTTTTAAATACCTGTAATTCTACTCCGCTCTAACTTTCACATAACCTATATATGGAACACCCTGTAAAATTACACTTAATGTATCAGTTGATTTTTTTTATTGAAACATGTTACAATGGCGTATTCCAAATTTTGAATAAAAGCTAAGCTGATGCAAGTATCTAATATTTGGTGCATGCGGTGGAACCAATTGACAAATGGTGTGTTATCGAAAATGTTAGTAGTTTTTTCGCTATATCTACCTTTCCTGTCAATGTACCACCCTGTAATATATATATATATATATATATATATATATATATATATATATATATATAATGTCGGGGTTTGATCCACGAGGGGGAATGTCGGGTTTGATCCAAAAGGGAATAAATGTGGGCTAAATATTTATTCGACAAATAATAATCACACTAAATTGACCGAAGTCACCACAATGATCCACCACTGGAGTTTCAAACTATACGAACAACAGATAATGTTGATGATCAATTCATCCTGGGTGCCACCCAACATAAGCTCGATCGGCGTAGTGATATGATATTAATAATCTAAATTGGTCCGCAAGATATTCTACTCGGAACCGCGGCGAAATCCCGATCACGCCATAGCCCTCTACGATCTTACCTCGCTCGAGGTTCGAACAGAACTGAACTCGTTCATCTCGATATGATTCTCATGACAAACACCTGACTCACCGACTATCACGTAATCAACAGCTCGCCGGGTGATTATTTATTCATGAATCACCCCCGTTCCCTAGCTGGCAAATTTGTAATAGAATTTAATAATCGTAAACAAAAGTACGAAAGCACAAATATCCTATTTCCGATAATACAAACTATATAGTCTTTAGACCTTCGCCACTTGAGAAACCAACTATTTCGTTATCTCCGACACGGCCATCCTGACTAACACACGTCCTCGGGTGTATCTAAAATTTCATTCCCATGACATTAAACTCAATATTACAAGTACTCGTACTTATCCATCAATTCAAAGATCCAATGCGATAGCAAGAGGAAGTGAAATGTGTTTAACTGAATTGACTTTATAATTACAAGTATTACAAGTGCCTGTTACAATCCTTGGAGTCCTTACGGAACGACTAGTACTCTCAAGTTATATCGCTAACATTTGGCCAATATGGAAATACTCCAAGCATGCTCGATCTCACATTGAACCACATCTAAATCTCTTTAGACCACACTGCCAAAATGGGCACATGTGAAAATAATGTTCGATCTTGCACCTCAACATCACATATTGCCAACACTAGGCCAATATGGAAATCCTATACGCATGTTGGATCTCACACTGAACAAAATCTAAATTTCTTTAGACCCCACTACATGTTAAATCAGTGTACGAACTTGCACCTCAACACGTCATATTGCCTACACTAGGCCAATATAGAAATACTATACGCATGTTCGATCTCACACTGAACAAAATCTAAATTTCTTTACACCACACTACCAATATAGGCACATGTTAAATCAGTGTACGAACTTGCACCCCAAATCCTCATATTGCCAATGCAGCACAGATACGTGTGTACTCATGTCGTAGTTGTCACTGTCCGCTCTGCAGACATCCGACTCACTAGGAATGTAACTCTCCGGATTTTCTCAATTTACTATTATTATCTCTATTCTTTTCATACCTAGCATTACCTTCAATAATATTGACTCCCTGTACTCTTTCTTCTATCACAAGCTGTGGTGACCTTACCAATTAATAAGTCAAGCAAATTATTGTCAATAATTATCAGAAATAAAGTAAAAGACCATCCCCAATTTATCAATCTTCGGATTTTCTCAATTTACTATTATAATCTCTATTCTTTTCATACCTAGCATTACCTTCAATAATATTGACTCCCTGTACTCTTTCTTCTATCACAAGCTGTGGTGACCTTACCAATTAATAAGTCAAGCAAATTATTGTCAATAATTATCAGAAATAAAGTAAAAGACTATCCCCAATTTAAAACTGTCAACATTAACAGTTTGAAACTCACTCACATTGTTAGAACTGCATTAATAGTTTTTCTCAAAAATCCAAAAGCTAGCGATTCTTTTATTAATGAGCACTCGGCCCCAGAATCGAAATAAAATGGAAAGGACTCACCAACTTTTTAGTTTACACAACCAACTGCATCCTCAGTCACAGCACCACTGGCAAGTGATGTGCATTCCACACGATTATCGTGCGATGTCAATCGAAATATAAAGTCCTCTTACCCGCGACCAAGTTTTAATTCCCCCAAACATAACTGGAACTAGCCACTTGTAATGGACTTTCCTCCACCACAGGAACAGTAGCTAAACACCGCACAGCCGCGTCAGAACCACCAATTTCACAACTAAAACGCAGCAACCGCAGCTCCACCGCTTCCGCAGCACTACTTCACTAGCCATCGCGTGGACATACCGGGCACTGATCCCACTTCTGATGTCGGGGTTTGATCCACGAGGGGGAATGTCGGGTTTGATCCAAAAGGGAATAAATGTGGGCTAAACATTTATTCGACAAATAATAATCACACTAAATTGACCGAAGGCACCACAATGATCCACCACTGGAGTTTCAAACTATACAAACAACAGATAATGTTGATGATCAATTCATCCTGGGTGCCACCCAACATAAGCTCGATCGGCGTAGCGATATGATATTATTAATCTAAATTGGTAGGCAAGGTATTCTACTCGGAACCGCGGCGAAATCCCGATCACGCGATAGCCCTCTACGATCTTACCTCGCTCGAGGTTCGAACAGAACTGAAATCGTTCATCTCGATAAGATTCTCATGACACAACACCTGACTCACGACTATCACGTAATCAACAGCTCGCCGGGTGATTATTTATTCATGAATCACCCCCGGTCCCTAGCTGGCAAATTTGTAATAGAATATAATAATCGTAAACAAAAGTACGAAAGCACAAATATCCTATTTCCTATAATACAAACTATATAATCTTTAGACCTTCGCCACTTGAGAAAGCAACTATTTCGTTATCTCCGACATATATATATATATATGTTATATGAGAAGTGCACTAACTTACAATTTACACGTTAAAGTTACCATAGGTGCTTGAACCGTAATTGACTTCACACAAGTATCATATTACAACTTCCTAGAATTCTTAGAAATCACGTAGACGCTTTGTTCACATGAAAACTGATGACATAGCGTCAGCATTTTTACGTTATAAATGTAACCAAAAACAATTCTCAGTGTTCATTATCTTCATTTAACTTCATACCTATAATATTGTCTTTGTAACTTAAACATATGATTTTTTGTAATAAATATATTTTTTTAAAAAGTGAATTTAGTGAAACCAAATCTAAAAGTGGCGCAGTCAGTAGGATATTCCAGACGTAATTAGAACAAGAAACAGTCTAACTAATTACGGTGGTTTCCTAACCTTCGCGGATACAAAGAACCTACTTGGACACCAACTACCGTGCTCAACAAGGAACAAGCAGCGGCTAACCAGTGTTCAGTGACGGATAGAACAAGTCCTATGATAGGAATAATCACGTAAGCGTTTAAAAAGTTATAATATTAATAATTGTTGAACAACCAGTTCTATCATTTTTCCTATTTTAAATGAACCATCCTAAATATTTACCCAAGAACGAATTTTGATATTTTATTTTGATAGTTTAAGATATTCTAAATATTTATTTATGTTTATACCTTTATTTAACTTATACTTATTTTAGAACCAGTAACAAAATTTATTTCTCATATTTTTCTTCATTTTAATTACAATCGCAATTATTTACTTCGCTTTTCCCAAGCTTTGTATTTTCCTAATATTGCACAATCTTGAGTAAAATTACAAAATGCCAGAAACTAGAGCTGTAGCACAAAATGTAGAGCCCTACAAGCTCTCCGAAATTTTCGCCATTATTCCCGAATACTATGGGAACCCAATATTTTTAAACACATTTATCTGTTCTTGCAATACCGCATATAATATGGCATCTGATAATCAACAAGTTCTGTTAATTCTCCACATTAAGAATAAGCTCCGTGGACGAGCGGCTGAACTAGTTAATTCACGTGACCCCAGCCATTTAGCAGATATTCAAAGTCTATTAGAAAACCATTTTGGAGATCCAAGGGATCTCTCCGCCTTATTCAAGACCTACAAAGAATGAGGCAATTACCCAACGAATCTCCATTGACATTTTCAGCTAGGCTTCAAACACATCAAGCAAAAATGTTATCAGCTGTCAATAAACAAAATTTAACAGTAAAGGAGAAACAGGCCCAGATTGACTTAATTGAGTCAATGGCTCTAACTAGCCTACTTACGGGTCTAGAGCCGAAAATTGGCCAAATTGTGCGAGCCAGTGATCCCAGAGATATCCTGACCGCTATTTCCCGTATTAAAAGAGAATTACAGTTGTCTAATCTAGAAACTCAAAAATTCTCAGTCAACCGAAATGCACCCATCAGACTCGTAAACCCAATAATGGTCCAACCCCAAAACAATGTTCGTTTTGCAAAAGAATCGGACATTTCAGCAGTGAATGCCTCATCAGAATGAGACAATCCCAGACTAACCAAAATTCTCACCCAAATTACTCGGGCCATCGCCCATATTATGCGAATCAGTCTGCTAATCAACCTACGAATTTTAATAATAGGCCTCAGTTTTCTCACCAACAACAACAACCCTCAACAAGTAGACCAACCCCAACTTCTAGTAATTTCAGGCCAAATCCGAGTTTTTTCAAACAACAACAGAAAACTCATCACTTAAACAACGAACAATTCGATCCGTATGAACATAACTATGATTTTTCTTACAATGAGCAACAGAACTTTCAAACACCAACTGAATATAAAACCGTATCAGACTATTATTACCCTGATACACAAAAACACAACAAATTCGAATATCATTCCAGCGAAAATGTTTGTAATGATAATTATAACCAACAATATGATGAATATTACGATAGCGAACAGTTTTCTTCCCGACAAAATTTTCAGACTACCCCGGTAGAAACAAAACCTCCCGATCACGAGATCTCCGATCTCCAAACACAAATTCAAACGATGAACTTGGACGATTTCAATCCAAACCTAAACTTTCCCGAACAGAATTTTCTGTAAGGCCACTTCTTTCGGTCAATTCGAAAAACCTTTACTACATCACCGACTCTTCCAATACAATCCTTATTGACACCGGAGCAGGACTATCAATATTTAAGCCCGAAACTTGCCAACGATTTAAACAACGATTTCCCGAAAACGTAGTCATCCAAGGAATCACTGATCAAAAAATCTTAATAAACGAATCCACCCTTGTACCTTTCAACGTCGCCGACCCACACAAGGTATATATTTGCAACATCGACATTGAATTCGACGGATTACTGGGTTCAGATTTCCTTGAATTATAAACTGCGTTATAGACTTTAACAACAAACAACTTGTGACTAATTTTTAAAACTTTACCTCTCTACAAAGTTACGGATGATACGGTCATGCGTACTCAGAACCCTTCAACTTTCAATAACTGCATCCCTGTTAATACAATCTCTATAGAACCCCGAACAGAACAAATATGTAAATTAAAATGTAACCTCACTAATACGGAGGCTTTCCTATCATCCGCCGAAATAGAAAAAGTTTATCTTCCCCGTGCCCTTGTTAAAATTAATGAAAAAGGCGAATTTCTTACTTCAGTTTTAAATGCAAATGCTATTCCCAAAACTGTTAATTTCGACAATTTGGAACTCGAACCGATAACCAATTTTTCCGTAAACATTCTTTCCGAAAATTACTCACAAAACTTAACCCAACCTGATAGACGAACTACAATTATGGAACAACTTCGTTTAGAACATCTGAACGATGAGGAAGCCGAACTTATTTCTCAACTTTGCCTCGAATATTCCGACATTCTATTTAGAAGGTGACCAACTGACCTTCACAAACGAAATTAAACATTCAATAGACACTAATAACGCGAAACCCTCTTTCACAAAGTCATATCGGTACCCACAAATACACAAACAAGAGGTAAAAAGTCAGATATCGAAGATGCTTGACCAAGGCATTATACGTCCGTCTAATTCGCCATGGTCATCCCCAGTTTGGGTAGTTCCCAAAAAACTAGACGCATCTGGTACCCAAAAATGGCGTGTCGTCGTCGATTATCGTAAACTAAATGAACTTACTGTTGACGACAAATACCCCCTACCGAACATTTCGGATTTACTTGACCAACTTGGCAAATGCCAATACTTCACCACTCTCGACTTAGCTTCCGGGTTTCACCAAATCGAAATCGATACTAAAGACATCCAAAAAAACAGCATTCACAGTTGATAATGGTCATTTTGAATTCGTTAGAATGCCCTTCGGTCTTAAAAACGCTCCATCCACCTTCCAAAGGGTAATGGATAATATTCTTTTAGGTGTTCAAAACGAGAGATGTTTAGTCTATATGGACGACATAATCGTTTATTCTCCGACTATACATGAGCACATAGCCCGACTTCTGAAGTTTTCAAACGATTGCGAAAAGCTAATCTAAAGATCCAACCCGACAAATGCGAGTTTCTTCGCAAAGAGGTCGCCTATCTTGGACACCTTATAAACCCCGAAGGCGTGAAGCCTAACCCCTCAAAGGTAGATTGTATCATAAATTTCCCCAACCAAAAAACCCAAAAGATATCAAGTCCTTCTTAGGGTTAGCTGGTTATTACAGGCGATTCATCCCCAATTTCGCCAAGATTTCGAAACCTTTGACAAAATTACTTCAAAAAGACATACCTTTCCAGTTCGATTCAGAATGCGTCAAATCTTTTGACGAATTAAAAAGAGCCCTTACTTCTACCCCCATACTCATATACCCTAATTTTGAAGAGCCATTTATTCTTACTACCGACGCCAGTTCATTTGCTATCGGCGCAGTGCTCTCTCAAGGCCCCGTAGGTAAAGATTTACCCGTAGCCTATGCCTCCAGAACTCTCTGCAATGCTGAAACTAAGTATTCAACCATAGAACGAGAACTCCTTGCAATAGTGTGGGCGGTTAAACACTTTCGTCCGATAATTTTTGGCCGTAAGTTTTTACTTCTGACCGATCACCGTCCGTTAACTTGGCTGTTTTCTATAAAGGATCCTGGAAGTAGACTTGCAAGATGGCGCCTTAAGCTCGAGGAGTACGACTATCAAATAATTTACAAACCCGGCAAAGTAAATAAAAATGCCGACGCTCTCTCTCGCATTAAAGTTAACAACTTTAATGAATACATATCATTTCAAGCAAACAATCACCTAACACCATTTACAGTACTCCCAACAAACGAAACTGACGATGACTCACAAGAACCCCAGACAAGAAGTCCATTAATCTCCAACAAATCTCTGAAGAATTTAGAACTTTTGTCGAGCGATATCAAACCGTCTCGCTCATAGATTACGACAAAATTCAATTTTCTAATTGCCAACTCTTAGACCGAGAAAACAAAAACATCTTAGTATTTCCCCAAGGCTCTCTCATGAAAGATTTTCACCATGACATCATCGAAGACATTTTTGAGGAAAATGCTGATTTCCGTACCCCTAGAGTAAATGTCTTTGCTAGCAAAAGTGTCAGAAAAAGACGTTATTACATCGTCCCTCTCCCTTCTGACCCAGAAGTAGTCAACGAAATTCTTTTCGCATCTTTGTATATAGTAGAGATGTGTTCACTGAAAACCAAGTATTCTGTGTTGAGAATAACATTGAACTGCCCATTTTGGAAATGCTTTCGTTTATCTTTTCCGAAATCGATATCAAATGGAAAGTTTGCCAAAATATCGTCCAAACGGTTGAGAAAGACCAAATACCTATCATTCTCGACCAATTCCATAACGGCAAAAATAATATACACCGAGGTATCAATGAAACTATCCGCAGAATAAAAGAAAAATACAATTGGCAAGTACTGACTAAGGACGTTGACAATTTTATCAAAAACTGTCAAACTTGCCAGAGAGCAAAAGTTTACCGGAAAAATCTCGACAGCCCACTTGTCATTACTGAAACCCCACGGACACCCTTTGAACGTGTCAACATCGATATCCTAGAAGTCCCAACAAAAAACTACGCATTGACTATCAGGGACGAACTAACAAAATTCTCTCAGGCCTACCCCATAACTGACAAATCCGCAAAAACCGTTGTTAGTACTTTACTACTATATTTCCAACACTTCGGTACCCCATTACGGATACACTGTGATTATGGCAGAGAATTCGACAACGCTCTGATGAGAGATTTGTGTAAGCTATTTGATATCAAACTGTCCTATTCTAGTGTGGGACATCCCCAGTCGAATGGTTCATTAGAACGATTCCACTCGACCTTACTAGACATGATTAGAATCCACAAATTAGAAAATCCCGACGAACACCCCTTCAACATCCTCCTTATGCAATCATCGCATACAACAACTCCGCAAACAAAACTCACGGATTCACTCCTTACGAACTTGTTTACGGACATACTTCGAGTAGGACTCCCGAAACTCTGTACAACCAACAATCATTGATAACTAAATACATCCGAGATCTCAACAACCGTATCACACACTATTATAAAATCGCTCGTGAAAGAACAGAAGTTCAAAAGCACAAAGCGAAAGCCCGATTCGATAAACATGTTTCCGAAAATCTCCCGAATTATCAAATAGGCGATAAAGTCTATATCAAGGAATCCCAAATCAAGGACAAACTCCAAAATAAATTCAATGGTCCTTTCGAAATCCTGGAGATTCACAAAAATTCCGCGACATTACTAAATCCAAAAACCAAACAAAAAACTAAAGTAAATTTCGACAGGATGAAACCGTTCTCAGAAAGTTAATTTCTGTTTCAGGTTATGCCTGCTGTTCGGATCAGCAGTAACCCAATATCAAGTCGAACCTATAAATAACACATTAGGGATATACTACCACAACGAAGCTCAAATAACCGTTTCTAACAATAAATGGACACTTTTGGTCCACAAAAATATTTCGGCCCTCGAACACGTTTCACGACAAATAATAGACTTTTACAAAACTTATCGAAACTGTTAACTATAAATCTTTCGCAATGAATTACTTCCGCTCAGATGTACAAACTCATATAAATCTTCTAAACCAAATATCCACCACAATCAAGGACAAATTTATCGAAATAAATATGGACACCAAAAGACCAAAACGCGGTATACTTGATGGCGCAGGTACTCTTTTCAAAGCAATTACCGGAAACTTAGACGCGGATGACGGTAAATATTTTACTGATAGTATCACTAGGCTCAATCAAGGTCAATTACAAATAGAAAATTTACTCAAAAAACAAATCAGTGTAACTACCTCTGTCATTAAAAACTTCAACGAGACCGTCCAAAAACTGCAAATTGACGAAAAACTCTTTAACATCAATATGAAAAACTAGAAACCACAATCGGAAAAATTAACGATAAAGTCGGCTACATCGAAACGAAACTTATGATGCTCGAACTATGCGAGAAGCTAATGGAGAATTACCTTTACTTGGAAGATAGCCTAAATGATGTGCTAAATTCAATTACTTTCGCGCGTCTTAAAATCATACATACATCTATCTTAACGCCCGAACATCTCATTACGGCATTGCAAGAAATATCACAAAACCTAATAAAAAATAATCTTCCACTACCAATAAAATACTCAAGCATTGGACAATACTTGGAATTATCGAGTTAGAAGCTTTCCAAACAAACTCTGATCTTATTTTTGTCTTAAGAATTCCATTAGTAGAACAACAACCATACACCCTTTTCCGGTTATACCCTATCCCAATTTACGATGACAGAACTGGATTACATCACCTTTTGTCTTTTACTCAAAAGTACCTCGCGAAAAACGCAGACTCTTTAATGTTTATTTCGATCAAGGACTTGAGCGCGTGTAAACCGCTTGCTATCGGAAGAAAATTGTGTCCCGACCTATACGCCTATCCTATAGACTCTAACGCACCGTGCGAGGTGCAACTTCTGAAAAGTATTCAAAATGTGCCGGACAATTGCAGGAGTGCAGTAATTTTTAGTCAGGGTTACAGTGTCCAAAAACTTGAACAAAATATGTGGCTTGTCGTGACCTCCGAACCTTTACGTGTGTGGTGAGTTGCAATCAAAAGAACTCAACTACTTTAACTCTAGTGCGCAACTCCATTCTAAAACTTCAATCGGAGTGTAGTGCCTTTGTAGGTGTTACTAAGGTCCAGGCTGAGTCTGGAAAAGAAACAGCCCTTTCCGAAGTCTATCACACAGTTACAGTACCTTACAACTGTTGCGATACAGTTCCAGAAAAGGTACAAATTCCCGAGCTGAAACCTTCGACATAAGCAGCATCAACGTGGAGGAACTGGACGTTGCGAACCATAAGTTAGAACAGTACTCCAGAGACCTAGATGGTCTTATAAATCAGCCTTTCCTAACCAAGAACATCTCTTGGTTTACGTATACGACAATAGCTGTCGTCATGATTATTTCAGCGATCATGATTTTCAACATCATCAAAAAGAAAATTGAAGAGCTCCCAAAAGCCCAAGAAAATACCGACCAACCGACAAGGCCTTCATCGTCTCTAAGGATGCTGCCTAAACTAAGGCCAGTATTAAAACCAAACCCGATAACAGAGACAACTGTATAAACATTTCATTTATAACAATGCATTTTTTTGTATGTTTACCCATATTTTATGTATTACCCTTTTATTTTATTTACTAACCATTTATCGTTGTTATATTATATAAGTTTAATTTTTGACTTATTATTGACACTAACATATTTTATACTAACAATTCTAATTTCATTTTCGAATTACCTTTGTAATGTTAATACTATCATTTGATATTCCTAGCGATATTTTGTTATTTACAGATGTTTCATTTTATTAAAAAGTTGATGTAAAGCATCAACTTTTCATGTATAAGGGAGTTGTTATATGAGAAGTGCACTAACTTACAATTTACACGTTAAAGTTACCATAGGTGCTTGAACCGTAATTGACTTCACACAAGTATCATATTACAACTTCCTAGAATTCTTAGAAATCACGTAGACGCTTTGTTCACATGAAAACTGATGACATAGCGTCAGCATTTTTACGTTATAAATGTAACCAAAAACAATTCTCAGTGTTCATTATCTTCATTTAACTTCATACCTATAATATTGTCTTTGTAACTTAAACATATGATTTTTTGTAATAAATATATTTTTTAAAAAGTGAATTTAGTGAAACCAAATCTAAATAATAATATATATATATATATATATATATATATATATAGATATATAATAAATCCATCAAGTCCCAATAAAATTCACCAAAACTGCATCTGCTTATGGGGCACCCTATGTAACAATTTTTAAATATTAAACTACTTAACTCTACTCTTCCCTATATTTCAAATACCCTATCTGTGCAACTAATTATGAGCTACGCTATTACCTTATAATTTCTGATGCCCGGTATAAAATATAAATTCTCGCCACACTTTCATTTAAACCATCCTTCATTTGCAACTTTTTCTAACATTGTTTGAATCACACTGTGTCATGATAACTTGACTTTGCTCCATAATTTAGGTACTCCAAAATGTTTCTAACTTTTTTTATCCACACTGTATAATTATCGTTCTACTCCACGCTATATTTCAACAACCTTGTATATGCAACTTCTTATGGGCCACCCTATATAACATTTTTTCACCACCTTGTATACATAGAATTCTAGTCCACCCTATAATTCATCTATCCGGTATATAAAACAGGTTGTAGATCATAAAATCGTTATAATTTTTAAACCCACCTGTGGATATAGCTGTAATTATACTATGCTACATATTTAAACCAGCCTATAATATGCTACTTGTGAACTTGCGAACTACCTGTGGTTATGAAACAAATTTTTAACTAGTCTATAAATAATATTTTCACTCCATCTTCTATTTCAACCACCCTGTATAAACAACTGCTTATAACATTGTTTTCAACCCATTTCATTACTATAATAATAGCTCAAGAAAATTCAAATATCCTAACTGCTTACATTTTTTTTTATCCACCCTGTATAAATATAATTCTATTTTGCCCTAATTTCACCTGCCTTGTATATGCAACTACTTATGACCCTAACAATATAACATTTATTATCCTCCCTGGATAAATGTAATTCAACTCCACCCGTTTTTTAACCACCTGGTATATACAACTGTTTATGGTGCACTCAATAATTTTTTTTGAACCACCCCGTATAACTTTCCTCTTATTTCAACCACATTGTATATATGCTTACTTACGGGCCACCTAATATACCTTTTTTTCAAGATTTTTAAATGCATTTAATTCTACCTACCCTATATACAGGGTGAGCTTTTTTTGATGATCAGTATGAGGATCTCGGAAACTAGCGGAAATGGAGCAATGGTTAAATTGGGAAAGATTTGCAATTTTACTGGCGTAATTTAATGACTCTTTCGGATATTTGTAAAATGTCATGGCTTACTAGATATTTTGAAAAAACGAAACTCTGTCGATTTAGTCAAATCCCTCTAGCCTAGCTCATTTGTTTTTTGATTTTATAAAATAGTGTAAATATCAAAATTGAAGGGAATTGTATCCCGAATATGATTGTCATGTCCTCGTTTGCGTGACAGCTCTCGTTTTCGAGATATGACACAAACTTATCTTTTTTTGAATGGAAACCATAGTTGGCTATGACCTCAAAAAATCGGACATTATTAGAGCTTTTCAACGATATAATACTCTTATTTTCACTTTTAACGTAGTTAGCCATGAAATAGATTGATTTATTAATAAATATTCCAAAAAACATTGAACGATTTTTTTGTTAGGTATATCAGATGTAGCGAAAAAACTAAATAAGTAAGTACTTACTAAAAACTTAAGAAATTAAAGTATATAATAATGGTTACAATTTATGTTCGAAAAGTCCACCATTGTTATTTAAACAAAAATTGCATCTTTTAACGATTGACATTACGGCTTTCCTCACAGACCGCCTATCAATTTCTTCAATTGCTTGTAATACCGCCTCCCTTAGGTCACCAACTATCTCATACTTTCTTTTGTATACTTTATTTTTTAGCGCACCCCATAAATAGAAGTCTATAACTGCCAAATCAGGAGACCGGGGTGGCCATTCGCGTGGGCCATTTCTTCGTATCCAAGAGCTTCGATAGATATTATCTAAGTGTTGTCTTACTAATAATAATAGTTATGAGCAGGTTCTCCATCATGTTGGAACCACTCAATTTCTAAACGAGTTCTCAAATTCAAATTTTGCAACATGTTTTGAAAAGTGTATTGCAAGAAATGCAAGTAGCGCTCCCCAATAAGTGATTCGTCATAGATAAAAGGGCCCCAGAATAGTAGACCCTATGATACCACACCAAACATTAAAACCAAATTTTATCTGGGGTCGTCTTTGTTCTACATGGAAAGGGTTTTCTTTAGCCCAGATATGCTCATTGTGTCTATTGAACATACCGCAGTTAGTAAATCTAGTTTCATCTGACCATAACACCTTTAATGGAAGCTGTGGATTGTCAAGGCACATGTCTCTAAACAATGTACAAAACAAAATATGTCGATGTTCGTCACCAGCATACAAAGTTTGAGAAACTGAAAGTTTGTACGGGTGGAACTTGTGCGCTTTCAGTACCTTAACTACAATTCGTTAAGATGCGCCAGCCTCTGCTGCAATATCACAAGTTAATGTAGATGGAATTTGATTTACCATTGCCAAAACATTTATTTGTGCTGCTTCGTTAATTTGATTACGTTCCTTTGGTGGTTTAGTAAATGATCCATATCTAACTATCTTATATCCTCTTAATGTTTTTCTTCGGTAGAATATTCCAATTTATCACGAAAACTGGTCAATATCGACTGTCAGTTCAGCACTACTAATGGAATTACTCTCAAAAGAGGAAACGTCAAAGTGAAAACAATCTTTTTCATGGCTACCTACGTCAAAAGTGAAAATAAGAGAGAAAAACATCCATAACTCCGTTATTTTTATGAATAACTGTATCGAGTATTATATCGTTGAAAAGCTCTAAAAATGTCCGATTTTTTGAGGTCATAGCCAACTATGGTTTCCATTCAAAAAAAGATAAGTTTGTATCATATCTCGAAAACGAGAGCTGTCACGCAAACGAGGACATGACAATCATATTCGGGATACAATTCCCTTCAATTTTGATATTTACAGTTTTTTTATAAAATCAAAAACAAAGGAGCTAGAGGATTTGACTAAATCGACAGAATTTCGTTTTTTCAAAATATCTAGTAAGCCATGAGTTTTACCAAAAATCCGAAAGTGTCATTAAATTGGGCCAGAAAAACTGCAAATCTTTCCCAACTTAACCATTGCTCTATCTCCGCTAGTTTCCGAGATCCCCATACTGATCATCAAAAAAAAACTCACCCTGTATATGCAGCTGCTTATAGGACACCCAATATAACTATTTTTTAGATTTTTTAAATCCATGTAAATATACTCCGCACTAAGTGTCCTATATACAGAACAGCCTGTATAATCACATTTACGCTTGTTATATCAGTTGATATTTTTTAAATCCAAACATATTACATTGGTACATTCCGAAGTTTGAATAAAAGCTAAGCTGATGCCAGTATCTAATATTTTGTGCATGCGGTGGAACCAATTGAGTAATTCTTTTAACAAATATGATAGAAGTTTTTTCGTTATATCTACCGTTTCTGTCAATTTAGGGAGATAAAATGTCTACCGGATTTTAAGGCAAACTATAGGCTTTGCAATAAAAAAGATTCACCAAAATCAGTTCAGTAGTTCTTTCGTGATGAGGTACCAAACAAACAAACAAACAGACAACTACAATTTTATAATAGTATATAGATAGAAGATATAGAAGATACATAAACAGGGTTATCATCCAATGCTTTTCTTTATTTACACAAAGTAATTGATCATTCATATGCCCCATAGAGTGTAGGCATTGAAGTAACTTAGTAAAGAACTTTAAGTGGTTCTAAAAATACTAGTCGTTTCAATCGTTTAGTGTGTTTTCGAGGTTTTTTTCTAAAAATTTTCGCTTTGATTTTGAATTTATTGTTTGTCAAAAAATTTGACATGACAATTTGTCGTTTGGCGATCACTTGACGCTGAGGTTACCGTTTTTTTGTTCTGTTAGCAGTAAATTCTTCCAGTCCAAATGAAGGTCGGCTGAAGGTGCTCCGATTTCAGTGTTGTTTATCATCATACAGCTGGCTTCTTTAAGTTTTCTCTTTTTTAAGTTTTCTTCTTTCAACAAGATCTTTGTTTTATCCCAGTCTATCCTATGGCTGCCGGTGCTCGTTAATACATGATTGGCCAAATTTGATTTGTCCACATGTCTTCTGGAAATGTTATATTGATGTTCTTTTTTCCTTACTTCTAAAGGTCTTGAAGTTTCAACGGTATAGAATGGCCACAGTCACACAAAACACTGTACACACAATTTTTAGAACTCTGGGTTGCGTTAAACGGTTTGGTATGTGTGAGGATAGAGCGCAAGGTATTATTTGTTTTAAAAACAGTTTTTAACGCTGTATTTATTTCCTAACCGCTTTTTTTTTCCGATATACCAAATTCTTGTTTATAGAAATCTCCTTCAAATTGAAAATATGTAGTGTTTAAGCAAAGTTCGGTTAGTTCCATAATTGTGTCAATGTTTAGTTTTGTTTTGTTGTGTAAGGTAATATCTTGTTGTAATTTATTAAAAATTAAGCGGTTAGGAAATAAATACAGCGTTAAAACTGTTTTTAAAACAAATAATACCTTGCGCTCTATCCTCCACACATACCAAACCGTTTAACGCAACCCAGAGTTCTAAAAATTTGTGTACAGTGTTTTGTGTGACTGTGGCCATTCTTATACCGGTGAAACTTCAAGACCTTTAGAAGTAAGGAAAAAAGAACATCAATATAACATTTCCAGAAGACATGTGGACAAATCAAATTTGGCCAATCATGTATTAACGAGCACCGGCAGCCATAGGATAGACTGGGATAAAACAAAGATCTTGTTGAAAGAAGAAAACTTAAAAAGAGAAAACTTAAAGAAGCCAGCTGTATGATGATAAACAACACTGAAATCGGAGCACCTTCAGCCGACCTTCATTTGGACTGGAAGAATTTACTGCTAACAGAACAAAAAAAAACGGTAACCTCAGCGTCAAGTGATCGCCAAACGACAAATTGTCAGTGTCAAATTTTTTGACAAACAATAAATTCAAAATCAAAGCGAAAATTTTTTAGAAAAAAACCTCGAAAACAACACTAAACGATTGACAACGACTCCAGACTCGGAGTTGAAACGTCTCCATACACAGATAAGTATTACACAATATACAATACATTACTTATATACAGGAATACTGGTTGATCATTTTATAGACATCTCTTTCTCTCGAAAAACTGTGAGGAAGAATCTCTGTACAGACAACCAGTAATCCGGGCAATTTTACGAAATTGCCTACTACACTTTGTTCTACATATACAATTTTTTAAATACTTATCTGTTACAGGAAAAAATTTGGAGGAGAGAAAACCCATGAATAGACAAAATAACTATATAGTATAATTACTATACTATATCGTAATTATGCTATGCATTTTTGACTCATTAAAATTAATTTCGTATATCTAAGAACCAAACATTTAACTAAACATTCATATATTTATTGACAACAGCCATTAATTAGATGTGTTAGAGGAATTTTATAGTTACATTGGTAGTTAGGGGCTTTACAATACTAATGAAACTGTTATCCTTTTTACTAGTCCTTTGAAAATAATTTTTTTCAAAAGTTTTATGACCATACCCTGCTTTTGATTTGAGTGAAGGGGTATTATTATACAGGGTGTCCCAAAAGTCCCGGAACGGCATTTTATCTCGGCGGGAACGCATTTTAGAGAAAAATGTTTCAAACAAAACATAGGATTCGTCCCTGGCTATCGAATTGTGACCTTGAATTTGACCTTGAAGGTCATTTCAAGGTCAAGTCGATTTTTTCAAATGGGACAACATATTTCTGACCTCGTAAATGGAAAGATCGGAAAATTTTACATTCAAATATGTCCTTGACCATTTTTAAAACTTGACCTCTGGTGGTCAGTAAAGGTCAAGTACAACTTCGTTGCGTAGCTCGTCAAATATGGGTTAAAAAAAAACTTTCAAGAACAAAGGTTTAGGATTATTCTCCGGCTATCCGATGGTCAGTATGTATTTGGCCTTGACGTTGATCTTCGAGGTCAGTTCAAGGTCAAATGAATTTTTTAACCGGCAACCCCCATCTTGTACGTCGGATATTAAATGTATGGAAATTTTTACGTTCAAATATGTCCTTGACCATTTTTAAAAACATGACCTCTGGTTGTCAGTAAAGGTCAAGTCAAGGTCAATAACAACTTCGTTGCGTAGCTCGTCAAATATGGGTTTACATTTTTTTTTCAAGAACTAAGGTTTAGGATTTTTCCACGGCAATGCGATGCTTAGTATGGATTTGACCTTGACGTTGACCTTCGAGATCAGTTCAAGGTCAAATGCATTTTTAAACAGGCAAGTCCTATTTTTTATGCCGAACATGAAAAGAGAGGACCATTTTTTTCATTTGACCTTGGCGATCAGGACTGGATTAACTTCTTAAAAAGACAGTTGTCGTGATAAATCCTTTGCAATTTAAGAAACTGTAAGATGTATTCAGCGAATTCGTTCTCTGTTGATATGATGTTAAACATTTCCGTTGCTAGTGCATCTCTGCTTTGTTCTACCTTTGTATCAGCCTCCTCTAAATCTTCTTTGATGGTCTCTTTACCTGAAGCCTGATACCGATTCAGGGCTGAATCATTGTCAAAACAATACTTTTTCAAATTGTGCTTCAATTTTAGAACATTATGCATATCGTTTTCGATGACCTTTTGAAGTGGATTGAAGACCAACTCTTCCAACTTGAGTAGTAGTCGAATGAGCAAAGCGTAAACACGTGCGAAACGTGCTCCGAAAGAATTATTTTATTTCGAAAGTATTCCACAGTGAAGAAAGTCGAAGCAGACATCATAAACGTGTTTAGAAATTTACTATTGAAACGTATTAGAAACATGCCGCCAACTAGAAGCCCTCAAGAAAAAAAATGAATTAAAAGACCTTATCAAAGACTCAATCAAAGAACTGTTTAGTGATGAATTATTTGTCCAGTAGATTTTTAATGCTATCTACAAAAAAATCGACAGCCATGTAGCAGAAACAAATAGCAAGATAAAAACTCTCGAGCTGAAAGTAAACACACTAGAGAAAAAAATTGACAATTTGACGCAGGCCGACAAAGCAAACAGTTTATGCATTTATGGAATTCCAGTAGAAAACAATGAACATTTGAGCAATAAGATTGTAGGCACTTTCCAGGGAACAGGCTTAGAAGCCATTACACAAAGAATTAGAACATCACACCGAGTTGGTAAAAAATTACATAGTGAAAAACCTCGTCCAGTGATTATAAAGTTTAACACTTTGGAAGACAAGAAGACCGTTATGAAGAATTGCACACAGTTTAAAAACAATCGCTTATTTATCTGTGAAGATTTTTAACAAAAGTGAAGTTAGATTTGTTAAACGCCGCAAAAAAAAAGCTAGGAAAAATGAAGGTATGGACAGTAAATGGTTCAGTCCATACCAAGATGGACAACAAAATTATAAAAATCAGTGATTTGCGTCAGCTCCAAGAATTAGAATCTAAATAATTTTTAGTACTAAGAAATGCCATTCTAAAACTATTAAAAATTATAAGTAATGTAATAAAAGTAAATTTTTTGATTTAACTCTGAAATCATGCACTGTAAAAATATATACTATATATTTTTTATTTTCTTCTCATTCACTGTAAATAGTACATTTAAATTTTCGTGAGTCCTACGTTTCTTGCAAAAAATGAACAATGTTCTTACTAATTTTAGTGAGGGGGAGATTGAGGCAGAGGAATTCGATTACATAAACGATGAATTTTTAGGTAAAATTAGCTCATTACCTAGTAGATCCCTAAATATAATACATTTTAATGTTAGAAGTTTGCAAAAAAATTTTAATGAACTTTTAGTGTATCTGGAAAGTTGTAAATATGAAAACATTGATGTGATAGTATTGTCGGAGACAAGAAAAATTCCAGAGGTAAGTGGTTTTAAAATCATGGGTTTTAATATTATCTATAATGAATCTTATCAAAATCAGAATGACGGTATGGTGGTATATTTAAAAGATGATTTACACGTCATTAATCTGCATACTGTAGTATTAACGGAAACAAAACTTTTGCGTATTTAGATATCGCTGGCCAACTTTACGTTTGGCTTAACGGCGTCTTATAGATTGCCCTCGACAAATGGTTCACTTTTTATAAAAGAACTAGAGAATCATTTTTTGAATATCCATAGACAAGAAACGGAAATTTTTATAGGCGACATTAACATTAACCTTCACAATAAAGATGTAGATAATATTGTAAATAACTATTTTTGTATGCTAAATGGACAAGGCTTTGTTTCTTACATCAATGCTTTTACCAGGGTGCAAGCAGGTAGTAAATCCATCATTGACCACATTTTTGTGAATAATAAACATGAAAGTATGAAGATGAAATCTTTTATAATTAAAACAACTTTAAGTGATCATTACACTACGTTTTTATCGATTAATTTACATAACTCTTACAAAAGTATTACTCCGGCTCAAAGTTACGATATAATAGATTACAAAAATATTAACTTAGCTTTACAGTCTGAAACCTGGAACGAAGTTATTGAAGAACACTATGTAAATAAAAGTTATTATAGATTCATTGGAAAAATAAATTTTTATATCAGACAAAACACAATTACTAAAAAGGTAAATAAACATATGGCTAGAAACCACGAAGGTGGCGAATTTCAAGTTTGCAATTTAAGCATAAAATGTTAAAAACACATGAAGAAGTATAAATGATTGCTCTGTTATTAAACTTAACATATTCAAAACAGGCGCGCACAGGTTTCAGAATTTTTCAAATTAAGGCGATTTTACGGTAACTCAACAGCAAAAATCGTCATTTCGGGAACGTAGCTAAATATTTATTTTTAAATATATAATGTTTATAGAAAATAAAATATTATTATATTTATAATAGCATTTTACTATTTTTTTTTAATTGCAAATGGAAATTTGGTGAATAGACAAGGATATTTATAAAAATAAATTGAAAATGAAAAAGTAGCTAAGTTTCAAATTTCAAGCACAAAATTCAAAATATAACAAAATATAGATGACTTAAAAAGTAATATTGGATATTACTATAATAATAACTTTATTATGTTTGTATGTGCATATTGACCTGTTCTATAATATTTGAAATTAGTATTATAATGGCAAATAAAAGTAAAGTTCCCGGAAATGAAGTCGTGTTCCCGGAATGACTAAGGTGTTCACTGAATGATAGAGTTGGGATTTTCTTACAGGTAAAGGTATTTTTAAGTAATAAATGCGACAATTAACTTTTGTAATTTCTTTAATCTTGTTTAGACATAGTATTTGTTATAATATTATAATCAAACAACATAGAATTCGAAAAATATAAAAACAAAACTGGTAACAAAACTTCTTAATACTTTACTTACTTTTACAAACAAAAATTTTTACAAACTGTTGAACTAGTTTGTGCCTAGCGTATTTACTATTAATCAGTCTTTAATTGTAGTCTCATGAATAATAATCAAATTAAGTATTGCACTATGAACTAACGCAATAAAATAAACAAAATAGGTAATGCAACCGCATAAACTTAAAATAAAACTAATTTCTTTTTTTTTCAATAATTAAAATAGCCCCAAGGACATAAAATGATCAACATTTCTCAAATATATGAACATCAGACTAAAAATGGTAATACTCGCGATTCTTTTCAACTTTCAGTGACGGTGTAGGTGTTATCTCCATAATTTGTTAATATGTCACATAAGACACATCTTTTGGGTCTAGCTGAAATATCTTTGCAGTATTGCGTACTGATCTCAGGAAAGTGACTTTGACTTCTCCGTCGTCTTCAACATAAGTCTGACTGATAGCCAGGTATCTGTAGAACACGTTTCTTTTTTGTGTGGGCACTTTAACCAATAAAAATGTTCCCGGGCAAATTAAATGGGGATGAATATTTTCTTTGCTATTCGTGTCATAAGACGATCCTGCTACTATATCTTTAAAGTTGGTATTAATACCTTTCTGGCGGAGAGATTTTGTTTCTAAATTTTCGTCATCTGATGAAGATGAGTTATAGATGGTTCTGAAAATACTTGCTCTGTTATAATTAAGGTTAGATAGGGCTGTAAAGTTTATTTCAATTGGTTCTTTCGTTTGGCATGAATCATTTTCTAAAGGCATAATATCGACTGTGGAATCCATACTCATAACATTGCTGCATTCATCTTTAGAGAGCATTTGTAATTTCAACACTTTTTGCAAATTTTGGTATTGGTACAATTCAATGCAAACTTCTGGTGCTTTTTTCCAAATAATATTTGTAATTTTCATCACACCAGGAACAGCACGAATCGATTTAGGAATTTTTTCTTTCATGCCTTTTACTTCATCGTCAGAAATTTCTTCCACATGGATGCTAGATTCTGTAAACAGATTAACAAATTCTGAGGCAGTCTTGATGTCTTTTCCCATTAAAACGTGACTATCCGCAGTTCTCTTTAATACTCCGCCTACACCATCCATCGGCCCCTTTCCATGTCCGGGTTCGCTAAATGTCCACGTAGATTTTGTGATTTGCTGGAATTCATCAATCAAAGTTTTGAGCCACAAATAAATGTTTGTACGATTACGATACTGAGATGTCGGTCCGTCAGAATAAATATGCAAAGTGTCGATTTTCTTGTTTCTCAGGATTTTTCTTAAAATTGGTTTCAAGTGTGCCCACACCGCATGTGCCTGGTGATCCAAATTTTGACACACTGTAGCAAATGAAGTTGCTTGCAGCTGATGGTCATCATTTCGAGAATAGTAAACTCCAGTGTGAATAGTTAATTGATTTTTGACAAAGTGTGCGGATTGTATTTCGTTTGAATATTTTGTTGTGTAATTTTCCGAGAAATCAATTTGTATCATAATCTCATTTTCAGTCATTGTTTCTTTCAGATTTTTTTTTGTTTATTATACTTGTAAATACCATAAAGATGTTGTTTAATAATTGAAATTTCTTCTGCTAATGCCTTCCGCAATTTTTTTATTGTAGTTTTGATGGGAATTTTACTTGTAACTTTAAATATCTTTTTCTCTCCCTTAATAATACTTTCTTTATTTATGGATTGTCATTGAAAATATGTTATTGTATCTTCATTCTCTCCTTCATCTAATGTCAGCTCTTTACAATTGTCACATAATCCATTCATGCACTCATAGGAAGTCAGGTCGCAAAGATAATCCATTAGAAATTCTTCGGTGTCACGGCATTCTGTTTGCTTTAAGTTATTTAACTTTCTAATTTTTAGTTGGAAGTTTTCATGTTTGACACAAAGACAAGTTTGACGATCTCTTAGTTTTGGCGCTACTACCCAATATGGCTTCGCTCTTCGTAATGATGTGTAAGCCAAATCAATTCCAGTTTCCTGAACAAGTTTAGGGCGTAAAGCTTTGATTGTTGATAAAAGTACGCGTTTTTGTTTCTTGACACCGTTTTTAATTACGAAGTCCCTTTTTCCTGAGCACATCCTACTCACATCATCCTTTTGAAAGAAGTCCTCGACCTTTCGGCGTACATCTGGCTTCAGAACTACTTCGCGAACTTTTTTGTCTAATATCTGAATAGTATTATTATTTTTCTGTTTGGGCATAAATGTCTTAGCCATGTGTAACAATTTGTACTTTCTCATACCAGTGCCACTAACACATCTTTGAAAAATTTCTCTCTCTTTTGAGTTTTTCTGTAATGTTGCTGACTTTGTCTTCAATTCAGTAGATAATACTTCACCAAATAACAGTTGCTTGCGTACTTCACGAGGTACTGGAACTGGTATATCTTTGATTAAGTCATGCACTTTACTATTGGGAGACAACTGCACATTATCCTTCTTCTTTTCTGTCCTTTCCTTTCTGCTTATTTTTTTATTCAATGCCTCAATCTTACGTCTCATTTCTGTTATTATATCTTGTTGTTTTTTTATTTTTCTGTATGCTTTTGCCCGGTCTTTTTTCACAGTTTTCCTTCCGCGCTGTCTTCTCACCGAGTTTTGAGGAGGCCCCACTAGCTCCCTATCTGAAGACGGAGGTGTATTGCTGAGAACATTTTCTAACATCTTTTTCTTGTCTCTATATTTCTTTGAAGCTTGTTTCCATTGTTTTCTTTGTTTACGTAATTCCCGTTCTGTCATATCTGCTGCTTTCTTCACTTTCTTCTCAGCTTTCTTTTTCTGGTAGTACTCCCTATCTTTAGCTCGTTTTATTTCTCTTTGTTCCTCTGTCATTTTGTCTAAGAACTTCCGCTTTCTTGCATTGGCTTTTTCCCTTTGTTTTATATAAGCTGAGCTATTTTTTTAAAGTATTTCTTTAATTTTCTTCTTTTTCCCATCTTCGTTTTGTTGCATTTTTACTGAAAACAAAAAAGGTCTTTAAATGAAGGTGAATTAATATTTATTAAATATTAATAAATCATATCAGAAACCACTACGTCAATCCGGGAACGCTTCATCATGTCCGGGAACGTTCCCTTAATGACTGATCCCGAAATGACGTTTTTGAAATTTCGCGCCTATAATTCCAATGGTCGCCATCTTAGACATATCGTTTAAATATTATTGTGAAGTAAACTATGATAGTTTTACAGAATACTCATTACCTAACTGTAATTTTAATATAATTTACTATTCCACCCGTTCCCGTGATGACGTACAAGGTACGGTAAAAAATACATGAACATAACAGTACTTACCAGTTAAATTATTATTTATTTACGCCCAAAACAAATCACGTCCGCCTCACAACACTATTGCTCGCTACTAAAGCACACTAGCGCCGCAAGTCGTGTTCAAGAATAAAGTTTTCACTTTCTAATGCTGCGTTCACGGATAATGACGTTTGATTTCTCGGAAAAACTTTTGACAAAATGCCATATTTGAAATTATTTTATTTTGTATACTTTGGCTTAGAATAATAATTGTTTAGGAAACAAACAAACTTTAATGAAGATTTGTAATATAAAAAGTATGATTTTACTATTTGTTAACGTAAGTTGAAGTTTGAAGTTTTTGTTTTGGACGCGTTCCCGAAATGGCGTTTTACACATATTTCTTGTTAAATTATTTAAAATTACTTATTATTCAAATCATAAATTTTAGGTATAGAAAAATCCAATGGATCTCGATAGTATTGAATTTTTATTTACTGTTATTCATTCGTATATTTTATTTTACGAGCTTCCAAAGAGAATTCGCCACCTTCGTGGTTTTGAGCCATAGACGTAAACTAAAACCCTGGATCACCCAAGGACGCGTTATATCAATAAACAATAGGGACAAACTGAAAAAACGACTAACAGCGGATTTTACTAAAGAGAAATCTAATGCATACAAAGTCTACACAAACAAATTAAATTCATTACTTAAGTTACAAAAAAACAATTATTATAAAAACAAAATAAATTTAGCTAAAAAAATATATAAAAAAGTTTGGCAAATAATAAACGAAGTCTCAAACAATCAAAAACAAAAAAATACAGAGAAATATGATATAGAATGTCCTTTGGGTACAAAATTATCGAACGATATTGAAATAGCGACTTCTTTCAATTTGTTTTTTACAAAAATAGGTAAAAAAATGTCGGAAAGTATTAATAAGGTAACTTATGTGAATAATAAAGTGATCACAATAAAAGATTCCATGTTTTTGACTCCGATCACCAAAGACGAATTAGTTATTGCTATTAATAACTTAAAAGTAACGCAGCACCAGGTCCAGACAATATATCAAGTAGCTTTATTAAAACTTGTCATAAATATTTATTAAATCCATTAATGTATATAATAAATTTAGCATTTGATAGTGGTATTACACCAACAGAATTTAAAAATTCCATTACGAAACCTATATTTAAATCCGGAAGTAAAAAGGAACTAACAAATTACAGACCTATAACTATAATAAACAATTTTGAAAAATTTTTGAATTGTGTCTAAAAAATATATTATTAAACTATTTAACAAAAAACAAGATACTTAACCCTAATCAGTATGGATTTCAAAAGAATATTTCCACTGAAGATGCAATCCTGTCCCTAACAAAAGATATTTTAATAAATATGGATGCTGGGAAAAAAGTGTCTAGCAATGTTTCTCGATCTAGCGAAAGCATTCGATACAGTAAATCATGAGCTGCTCCTTATATGAATGGAAAAAATTGGTGTCCGAGGAAAAGTTCTTAAGATTTTCCAAAGCTACCTATCGAATAGATTTCAAGTAGTAAAAATAAATGATACGATTAGGCATCCATTACTTGTTAACATGGGCGTTCCACAAGGGACAATATGAGGCCCGATTTTATTTCTTCTGTATATAAGTTCATTAGGTAGCCTCTCATTAAATGGGAAGATTATATCTTACGCTGTACGATACAGTAGTTTTATTTGAAAGTGAAACTTGGAAGGATATTTACGAAAAAGCAGAACTTGAAATGCAAACTTAAAAGTTCTAAGTTTAAAATTATCTAAAAGTTGGCTAATGTAAGTAAAAAATTTTAAGTAAATTTAAAATTATCTTGGGGTCATAGTTAAGACCAGTGGAAAGAACATGTAAACTCCTTTATGAGAACGCTACGTTTTCTATAGACGGAAAAATATGATAGTGTATGCTTTGGCCGTGTCGATCAGCCGTATGGGGTGGTTGGATTGTTCTGTCTTAACGAACTATTTTAAAAAAAAAATAAAAATTCAAATTTATTGATGGAAGAATCAAACTATTCCCCAAAAACTCATGTATTTATATTAAAAAACATAAAAAATTTTCAACTTGTTCTATTTAAAAATGTCACACACAAAGAAATATATAAACAAAACGCTCACATTAAAACGGTTTGGTAAATATTAAATTTCTCGCCTCTCTCCTCTTTATCATTAATTTAGTGAATATTGGGTTTAACACTGTTAATACATTATTCATGGTTGCTCTGTGTAGTTGATCCAACACAAAACAGCACCTAAACGTTTCTGTCCTGCGGATAAACCATGGAAATATTTTCCAATTATATAATTATTTAAAGAACATTATAATTGTAGTAATAATTGTAATAGTAATGTAAACAAATTGAATAAATTGAAAAATTGAAGTTGTCCGAAAAATTATTGCTTTCTTCAACCAGTTGTTCTTGATTGAGAATGGTCGCTAATCCCTAAGTCCCATTTGAAAAAAATTTTATCATCTCAGAAATATCTTAGAAAAAATATGATCCAATAGAAAATGGCTGTAAACTTCCATATCAACACAGTTAAGTAGCAACCAAATTTAATGGAACAGCAACCAAATTTGCTTATAATGCTTGGCCAGTATTTAGTGAATATATATTTTCACACACCAAATCGATTACACTTTTTATATCACATCCATTGTATGTGTTGAAATGCAAGACCAAGGTATTGATTTTTCAACATAATTACTTACACCATGTCCTTGGTTCAGAACCATTTTTAGTTATGTCTATGATAATACTATTTTTACTTTCATTACTTTTTGTACACTAACCCATATTTTTTATTGTTATAGTATTTTCTTCATTGGAAGTATTACATTGTTGCCAAATTTATTTGTCAGATATTTTTTAAATTAACTGTATTTTGTTATTAATACACTTATTATTTATTGCTTTTGTTTAATAGAACTATATTTAGGAAAAAATAAAAAATTATATTAAATAAGACTTTAAACTACTAAAGATAGCCATTTAAAAAAAAAACGTTTCCCTTTTGTTTTTTTTGTACAAATTTATTGATGGCAAACTATTTTATTTTTCTTTAAGAATCATATATAAGAAACAGTAATAATTTATTCATATATGAGACACCCTTTTACACACTAAAAAACTAAAAATATTATATTCATTTGAGTTTTCAATTGCAACAAATATATATAGCAAAACAACAGGAAAAATTATGTTCAATTTCCTTTGCTGTCTAGTATTTGAACAAACGCGACATATTATTTTTTTTTGGAAAAAACATTGGACAACATATATTTGTCTCCTTTTTTTAAATTATACCTGAAGTTGTAGTCTTTTTCTTTTGTTATTAATACACTTATTATTTCATTGTCTTTTGTTTAATGAAAGACATACTTTTGTGAATATTGTTTGCTTCTTCTATATCCTTTCCTATAATTTAATAGGAAAAAATATGTCAAATTACATAATTTTACAACATTTGAGGAGAATGATGGTGACTTTAAACTACTAAAGATTAATACAACATGTTTTATGTTATTGTTATTCAAAATTTGATAAATATAATGTTTGATGATAATTTGGACAAGCTTTTTTGCCTTTATTCTGCATCAAATCTTATTGCATAATAGGTAGCTAATTTTCTGCTCAAATGATGCTTACTTAAGTTTTTTGGGCTATCATGTACAAGGTGTTCTGGATGTTTCTTTACAGCTGATATCTTGTTTTTTAGTAAAGATAGGAACAATTTTATGAAATCATTGTTAACGCGTTATCCTTAAAAAAATGTAATCAAAAACTTGCGTCAGTACATTCAACTTTTGCTGGTTTTTGTTACATTTATAAAAGATAGAAAATGTTTCTACCATTACTAAAAAACAAGGTATCAGCTGTAAAGAAACATCTGCGACACCTTGTATATATTTCAATAATTTAGTGTCATATCTACCGCTAGATGTCAGTACCGCTACGATTAACTCATCTATTGACTAATAGAGGTCGCTGATTGCAGCTAAAACTTTTCCCTGCATCCGTTCGGTGCGCTGAAAACTGTGTTTCAAATTGACATATATGAGTTTCCGTTCTATACGCTAGTTCATTTTTCTATGACTCCATACCTGCAGTGCACAAATATCGTGGTACGACTAAAAAGAGAGAGGGCAAGAGATTATTTCAGTCGGTTGGGAGCTGCTTTCAATGAAATACGTTCAGCATGTTGTTCATTGGCTGCTTCTACCCACCAAGTGAAATAGCCTGTTACTGTCTCTATTGCCCTCTTTCTAGCGTTGCCACGATTTTGTGCATGGCAGGCTATCTCCAGAAGGTACATGCTCTAAGTGCATTGGCCAGTATGTGGTTGAGGTTCCCCTGAATCTTCCTCACATCTGTGGTTTATATTATTCTATTATATGATTTTGGTGTAAATATAAATAGTAAGATCTGTATAAAGAAAGATATTTTCTGTATGATCCACTAAGTATCCACTCTTAGAGCGTCAACTCTCATGTTATACATCGTACGAGTTTTGAGCGCCCTCCAATGCCCGGGCCAAACACCAAAGGCCGGTACAGGAAACTTGTTTGATATTTATAATTTTATGTTTAATAGGTTAGGTATAATATAAACAAAATATATAAATATTTATTTTATTGTCAGCCAGAAAATACAATAATCTATAAAATGTAATAAATTACAGTTTTTCCCTCTCATGCCAAATTATTGATCTATTACAGCAACATATTTCTAAGCTAATTAATGCATTCAAAATATACAAAATATAAGTTATAGATAAATTAATAAAATTCAAAAAATAAATGTTTAAAACACCAAGACTATATGCAATTATTGAAAACATTAAAGTAAGCATAACTAAAAACCTTAAATGCTGAAAAAGAGAATGTAGGGAAACTTTTTGGTACAGTTTACCAATATAGTAGAATATTTCAGTTGTTTAAAAAAATGGTTGTACCTAAGTTCCAAAAAATTATATCAAACAGTATAATAATCATTGTTTGTATTGTGAATAAAAATTTTGTAAAAACAGTCTATTTACAGCAAGTACTCTATGTGATAGAGAGAGCGATGTGAACTGATACTGATAACTGAGGGACATTATTAGTAAAAGTAACAAAGCTATGAGTCAATTGTAAAAGGGTCCATATTCAAACCAGAGAAAACCAACTACAAGCTAGAAGATACACTCTAGATGACAAACTTTTGGTTTTCTTCTATTTTAAGAAAGGTGTACACAGTTAATGGATTGTGTCAATATTTCCTATTGTACCACAACAAATTACTGGAAATGCTCACAAAGTCTGGACATGAAGTAATATTTGAAAATATGACAGAAACTAGATAAAATACTGTTGTAAAGTCCGTGGGTTCAATTTAAAATTATAAAACTAATTCTGATCGTCCCCGATCAGAAATATCCCCTCCATGGTAGGGAGCGAGTCGATCTAAATGAACCACCTTCAATTTAGCCTTGGGGTTTCGACGAATCCGGTAGACGACGTAATTAAGCCTCTTGACCACCTCGTATGGACCATCTCAGGAGGGTGTAAGCTTTGGGGATTTACCCTTGCTTCGTTGGGGGTTGTACAGCCAGACTTTGTCCCTTTCCTGGAACCCGACTGAATTGGCCTTGAGGTCGTATCGCGTCTTCATCCGGTCACTGGTGGCCAACATCTGTGTTCGGGCTAATTCGTGTATTGCCAACATGTTATGTCGGAGCTGGTCGGCATAATCGTCGATGTCTTGGGGAGGTTCTTCTGGGGAGCCAAATTCCAAATCGCAGGGTAATCGCAGCTCCTTTCCGAATAGGACCCTGGCTGGGGTCAGGCCTGTACTATTATGTACGGCAGAGCGATATGCCAACAGGAATAGCGGAATATGCTCATCCCAATCACGCTGTTTATTGCTGACGACCTTGGATAGGTGTTGTTCCAAGGTCCTGTTGAATCTTTCCACCATTCCGTCTGACTGTGGATGTAATGGTGTTGTTCTCGTTTTCCTGATGCCCAACATAATGCAGACCTTCTGGAATACATTCGATTCAAAGTTACGCCCCTGGTCTGAATGTAATTCCATCGGGACGCCAAACCTGCTGAATAGTTGTTCTACTAGCACCGTCGCTACCGTGGTTGCCTCTTGGTTGGGTAGCGCATATGCTTCAGGCCATTTGCTGAAGTAATCCATTGCGACCAGAAATTTATTTGTTCCCCCTCTCAGACTCGGGAAACGGACCGGCGACATCGATGGCAATTCTCTCAAAATTCTCTTAAAATGGGACGCCCACATTGTACTGCTGCGTTCTGCCCTTAGTGCGGGTCTTCGGACCCTTACTGGCTGCACAGGTGGCACATTTGCGGCACCAAGCTCTGACGTCTTCGAAATAATTCACCCAGTAGTACCGCTGGCGAACTTTGTCAAGGGTTTTATTCATGCCTAGGTGGCCTCCGGTAATCCCATCATGTACTTCGGTCAGGATGGCTGGTACCTTTTTCATCCGAACCACCAGTTCGGACTTGGTTTCTCGTCCATCAGCGCTTTCCCAAACTCGCTTGAGCATTCCATTGTCTACTCTTAGAGAGTCCCATTGAGCCCATAACGATTTCAGCACGCCGGAGTATCTAGCTACCTCGTCCCATCGTGGCCTGGGTGCCCCTCTCGTTTTGAGTGACAAGATTGGTTCGATGTCTGGATCAGCCATTTGATCCTGGATTCACTGTTCCGTTGTCCAGTCTTCATTGGCCTGCACTCGGATCTGCCTGATGGAGATACCCTCTCGCTGTTCCGTCTTCAGACAATGCTTGCATTCCGCTCTACAGGGTCTTCTGGATAGGGCATCGGCATTATTGTGCAAACGGCCGGCACGCTGTTCCACCTTAAAGTCGTATTGCTGTAATTTCTCCATCCATATGGCCAGTTGTCCTTCCGGTGTCTTCATGTCCAGCAGCCATTTGAGTGCGGCATGATCTGTTCGGATTAAGAAATGACGACCATAGAGGTGTTTGTGGAAATGGTCTACAGCCCTTATTATTGCAAGAAGTTCTTTTCTGGTGACGCAATAATTTCTTTCCGGTTTCGAGAATCCACGGTTGTAATACTCGATCACTCTCTCTTCACCATCTTGCACCTGGGATAGGACGGCCCCTAAACCTGTGTTGTTGGCGTCGGTGTCTAACATGAACTTGCCGGACTGTGTAGGAAAGGCTAGGATTGGGCTGGAACATAGTGCTGCCTTCAGTCGCCTGAATGATGTTTCGCAATCTTGATTCCAATGGAAGGTCTCTTTCTCAGTGGTCTGCCGAGGTAGAGGCGCAGCAATGGTGGCAAATCCCTCAACAAATCGCCTGTAGTAGGAACATAGGCCCAAGAAGCTTCGGAGTTCATGCTTGTCTCTGGGGACTGGCCAAGACACGGATGGCTTCTATCTTGTCTTCGTTGGTGCGGATTCCTGACTCGGACACGACGTGGCCCAAAAACTCTACTTCTTTTTGGAACAAGGAGCACTTCTTCGGGTTGAGTCTCAGGTTGGCATTATTAATTCTGGAGAATTCTTCGTCCAGGTTCTTCAGATGGTGGTCGAATGTCTGACCCATGACTAGAATGTCATCCAGGTATACTAAGCACGTTCTCCATGTTAACCCGCTCAGTACATACTCCATTAGCCTCTCGAATGTAGCGGGTGCATTACATAACCCAAAGGGTATGACCGTGAACTGAAACAGCCCTTTACTGGTGGAGAACGCTGTCTTCTCTCTGTCGTTTGCGTGCAGACCAACCTGCCAATATCCACTTTTTAGGTCTAGTGTGGAAAACCAACGGGAGCCTTCTAGTGTGGTCAAAGTGTCATCGATTCGGGGTAGTGGATAGCTGTCTTTCTTCGTGACGTCATTCAGCTTTCTGTAATCCACACCAAATCTGGTAGTTCGATCCTTCTTTTTAACTAGCACGACTGGAGCAGACCATGGGCTGATGGATGGCTCAATAATTCCATTTTCTAACATGGACTCGATGTTTTCCTCGACTGCCTGTTGTTGCCCCAATGGTAGTCGTCTAGGTGGTATTCTCATTGGTTGAGCCTTTCCGGTGCGACCGGAGGTTCCATCTTGACTGTTAAAAATTTGCCAGTGCTTTGTGATAAATTGTTTGGCATTCTTCTGGTTTTCTGGTGTCAGGTGTGTCAAATGGTCAGCAAACTGTTGTAGGAACTCTTTACTGGGCCCTGTCTCCTTCACCGACGTCTGGTACTCTTCTTCGCAATTGATGATGGTCTCTACTGGCTCGAAACAAGCTATCTCTTGACCATTGGCAATTCTAATGTCGTTGTTGGACAAATTCAGGACTCTGATTGTTATATCTCGTCCGGTTTTAACTATAACCCATCCAACTAAGTAGTCATGAGCTGAGTGTATGGGCTCCACCATTCCAACGCAGCTCCCAGGATTGCTGTCTAACTGCCCATGAATAATCTGTTCCGTTCGACCGGGAATTCTAGCTGAAGACTTTGCCACAATTTTTATGGGGGTGACTGAACTGTTGACGGGCCGTGTCAATACAAATTCCTCATTTAGGAACCGAAGAACATCATATCTCGGGTCGAACATAAATCCATGCTGGCTAATTAGGTCCATTCCCAGTATAAAATCGTCCTCAATATTCGCTACCAGGACCCTATGCCGTCTATGTTGTCTCCTATCTGTAGCACGACGTCTGCCTCACCCTGTATTGACCTGGACTCGCCGGTGACTGTTCTGAGCTGGATATTATTGGTAACTGGCCGAATTTCTGATGCTCTCAAAACCCTGGACTTGGCAATGGACACAGCGACGCCGGTATCGATGGTGATGGTAACTGCTCGCCCATTGATGGTGCCTCTGATGACTAGGCTGCCGCTATCTCGGCAAAATCCCCGGATGGATAATGTTTTGGGGGCTGGTGGAGGGACAGTCAGCATTCGCCCCCCTATGCTGACTGGCTGACGGTCCCTGGACATGTGGCTGTTCTGTTGGTGACCCCTGGTCGGTGATCGTTCAGGTGGCCTCACTCGACAATCACGTTGGAAGTGTCCTGTCCGTCCGCAGTGGTAACATGCCCCTCTGGTGCCAGTTCTTTGAGACCGTTCTAATATTTTGTTCAGACCAGCCAGCAGCGCTTGAAATGGTGACTCTGACTCTTCCTGGTTGAAGGAAACTGCTCGGACCCTCGGCTTGGACATGATCATGACGGCCTCTACTTCCAAAGCCCAAAGTGGAGCTTCATTACTTTTCTTGATGCCACTTAGTCTTAGATTTCGTTGTACTTCCACATCTCTGATGCCGTTTATGAAACTCTGTGTGGCCAACTGGTCTTTCGTTTCCTCTGGCAGGTCTGGGTAGGACAAATGAACTAACCGTCTAATCTCTGCTTCGAATTCTTGAAGGCTTTCACCGGATTTTTGCGTTTTCCCACTGAGTTGGACTTGATATACCTGGCTCAAGGATTGATTGTCGTAGCGTTTGTCCAGGATGGCGATGATCTTGTCGAAATTGCCTTGTTCCTCGACTGGAATGCTTTGGAGGAGTTCTAGGGCCGGACCTCTTAACGAAATTACCAGAGAAGTAGATTTTTCTTGATTATCCCATCCATTAGCTGTAGCGACGGCCTCAAATTGCCGTTTATACATGGGCCAAGATGAACTGCCGTCGAATGGGGGTGGTTTACTAAAGGAACCTGCATTTTTTTAATTTCTGTTTCTAGTTTATTTTGGATGGCACTGATTTTATCTTGTACTTCACTTCACTGTGTACTGTTTGCTTGGTGGAACTGATTTGATCTTGAACTGTGTCTTGAATTGAACTGATTTCAAATTTTACCTGGCTTTGGATGGAATCGAGATCATCTACTTTTGTTTCAAGAGTATCCAGGGTATTTTTTATGGTCTTAATGTCATCATTTATCTCTTTTATATCTGACTCAACTATTTGCATTCGTTCATTAACTGTTTCATTAACTTGTCCTACTATTTGCATTAATTGTTCGAATTGCATTTGTCTTTTTTCTTCAGTTATTTTAAATTCATTTTGTCGCTTTAATTCAACTTGTTCTTGTTTTTCATCATATAATTTAAATTCATTTTGTCGTTTTAATTCAAGTTGATCTTGTTTTTCTACAAATTTCGAGAATAATTCTTCTATTAAATTATGTTGTTTTTCTTCCATGGTAGTGACAAGATTTTCTAATTCTATTTTACGTTTTTCATCAAAAGATTTTACTAATCTTTGTTGAATTTCTTCTGGATGTTGTTTTTCCTTCTTGTCACGTTTTTCTAGAATCTGGACTATTTTTTCATCCAGTCCCTCCGTAACCTGTTTGATAATTTTTTTCGTAGTTTCGTCGATTTTTTCCATACTACGAGTTTCCATAAATCAAATTACGATTTTAACTGTACTTAATCCTCTACTTCTGATCACCAAATTTGTTGTAAAGTCCGTGGGTTCAATTTAAAATTATAAAACTAATATTCATTTTCACTTTTCTAGAACTCTATTTACATTAAAACAGCTGATTCAAATATCACAATAACATTCCCATATACGCTAGTCGTCGCGGTATAACTGAACTCTCCATCGTGGCTTGCTTCCTTTATAAGCCCAGTATAGAAAATTCTCGTAAAAATCATCATCACTCCTACAGGTGCCGAGTCTTTTCGAGAACCATTTTTTATCTCAAAGCGTTTGTTGTCGTACTGAATTGAACCAGGGTCGGCTTTGGGTAAATTTCGTAACAATACAGATTACTGATAAATAACTGTGCCTTATTATTTCATATATTTATACATTTTTTCTGCAATACTCAATACCATTCCTAACATGAATTACTTTATGCTATTGCAGTTAAGGAAACAGAAAGTAGTTCTTTTATAGCAAATAATGTCAGTGATGAAGGAAACATTTATAACCTGAGAGCAACTAGTTAGGGATATTGTTATGTGAAAGATAAGTTTGAATTTTTCTGTTTTCATGGTAATTTAATTTAATTTTTATTGCCATTAACACGGAGTCTGATTTAGACCCTGAAATATTTGGTATATTCGAAATATACAGACTTTTGAGGAATTGTGGTGTTATTCTCAACAAATCAGAAAAATATCATATATTCAAAGTAAATATAAGATTCTTTATAGAAGGAACAACAACAAATTGCTTCTTTTGATTTAAGAATCTTATACTTTTTAAAACCTGAATATGCTCCTTCCAAAACTCTTCATGTCCTGAACTTCAAGACTTCAAGATAATGCTCTTTTCATTGGCTTGCTTACAGGTGCAACTTTTGTATGAGAATTGCAGCTGTCAAAAAGGCTATCCAAAAAAATAACAATTTTGCTGTATCTGCTGCTTATTTGGGCAGATTAAATTTGTCCTTAATTTCTGAAAAGAGAAGATACCTACATGTTAATTTTGACAAAGTAAGAGGACACAATATTAAAAACTAACCCCATTTTGAAATCCGTTCCATTAAACTGCCTACAGTATAGCTGAAAACTTGTGTACACATTCGAACATTCATTTTCAGTGTTGCCAGATGATTTTTCAGGAAAACAGTAGTTAGCTCAGTGAAATAACAGTAGATGGCACATCAAAACAGTAGATTTGATAATATTTAAGAATAAATTGGTGTATTACTTACTTAAAATGATGAAAAACCAAAAAAAATGACAAATAATATCGCTAGTACTTGTTTATAAAGTTAATAAATGATTTATTATGCCCAATATTGCAGTTTTGTTATTTTCTTTGTAGAAATGAAATACGTTCAGCATGTTGTTCATTGGCTGCTTCCACCCACTAAGTGAAATAGCCTCTTACGGTCTCTATTGCCCTCTCTTTCTAGCGTTGCCACGATTTTATGCTTGACAGGCTATATCTAGATGGTAAATGATCTAAGTTAACATTGTATAAAATTTCATAGTTTCCAACTGTTGTTGCTTGAGCTTAATATGACCGCGCCATCTAAAAATACAGTTCTGATATGACGGTTGAAAATTCGACCTCTTAAACGATGGGTGGCACCATCATTCAGATGTTGCATTAGTCAAAAATTTCTTTGTTATAGCCACGAAGTATAGATACAAGGAGTCCGAATGTAATGTTAAATAAATGGTAGCATTTTAGGGGACAGAATGTTTTGCCGGTAGAGCGCGCCACTTTTGAGGAAGTACTCGTTTAAATCCTTACGCGGGTAATCTTATACTGACAGCCACCTGACAGATCTGAAAATATTAGTTCTATAATCTGCAAAGCTAAAAATGTGTGATATTAGTAAATAAATAAATACAATTAACCAGCAGCAAACAATTTTATTAAAAAAAATAAATTAATGTTATCAACAGGTCTTTAAGAATTAAAATTATAGTTCATCTTTTTCTCTACGTGTTAAACTATTAAACAAACCGTAAGTGAAGTAAAGAATTTAAACATAGTTTCTGCAAATTAAGTAGTTAATATAAATTCAAAAATGGTTAAATACCTATTTATTTCAGTATTACAATGCTTGATAATAGGAAAGTAATTAATTGATTGCAATCAAATATATTATTTATTAATCGTATTAGTTATAAATAAAAGACGTTTAACATTTAAATACCAAACAATTTAGATTTGACAAATACACTAGTGTATACAATACAATATTTATTAACAACACTGATGTTTAATATTATTTTTAGGTTACTCACTTTCGGAACTTTGAATATACCCACTTTAGCCACCTTTCCACTTGCCTTTCGGCCACTGAGGCAACCATGAACAGCACAACACCTTCCCATTTTTTTATTAAAACTATTTTTAAACAATTACATTAATATTTTATACTTAGTTTTATAATTTTAATAATTTCGACATTCGACAGCGCGTATTTACGTTTGATAATAGTAATAACACGTACGTCCTGAACATTTGCGCAGCTAGTGGCAGAAAAGAGAACTATGATCTGGGTTTAATATTGTGTACCACGAATACTGCGGAAAAGCCTTTACCGTTCGGACTCCTTGTATCTATACTTCGTGGTTATAGCCTATATAAGTACATCTTGATTGTTCGCTAAATAGTTGTTAAGGTGTCGCGCGTAATAGGTATTTCCAAAACAACAGATACATGGTGCCACCTATCGCTTAACAGGTCGAATTAGAATACTACTGTGAACCATTCACAATTTCTCAATGCTCTGAACCTTTTATAAAATATAATATACCGTTGTATAATGCACAAGTAGTTAGCTTAACTAAACAAATGATTGAATTCCTCTTATTACCATTTTTTCTAAACATAAAGGCGATACCGTAATTTGCTGCTAAAAATAAAACAGTAGAAAAGGAGTCCTTTACAGTAGAACAGTAGAAGAAGAGACAAAACAGTAGATTAAGAGACAAAACAGTAGATCTACTGTTAAAACAGTAGATCTGGTATCACTGTTCATTTTCTTAATTTTTTAATTTTGTTTCTCAGAACATGTTCATCGGTTAATTTGTTACATAACATATGCGTACTTTATGCCCAGTGTCAAGATCACAGATCATACATGATACAACAAATATAAAGGTATGATACTAACCCATGTTAATTTCGCGCATGACGTCACGTGGCGAGTTCGTACAGCGATTGCCCATAAAAAATGCATTGCAGTGGACATCATTTTATTTTTGAAATTGATTATTGTTTGACTGTAGTAGATTTCGGTAAATGTTTATAGTTTATTAAATAGTTAAAAGCAGTAGAAACCGAATTTAAAACGCAGAACTACGGTTATATAATTATTTTGGTTGATATTTAGTATTGTCGATTGTGAGTATTCCGAAAAAAGCACATATTACACAATCATTTTAAAGAAGTTATAAAATTAACCTCAAAAATGAGTTGTACATTGTGTAAACAAATTAAAGTGAAAACACACACATTTTTTCGTGGCAAGGATGTTATAAAACCATATGAAAAATGTGGAAAACTCAACAGCTTCAGCGATATATGTAGTACAACTATCAATAGCGGAAGTGTTATGCCCTCAAAATTCATTGAAAAGTTCTTTCTTGGCTGGAAATAAATAATAGAAGATAAAATGCCCATTATTTGTCTACTTAAGAAGAAATAATAACACTTAAAAAAGTAACTTTATGCAGCAGTAAAGATAGGTATAAAAAGGGCAATTGAAGACACTCAAGAAAAGATATGTGTTTGTGTGATATTAAAGATCTAAACATAATTCAAAAACTCATGAGCATGTTGAAAATAAATTAATTTCATTTCAACTGGAGATATTACAAATGCAGTGTTAACATCAAAAGGTATTCTAACAGCTGGAAATGTGGGTGTTTTGTAAGAGATTGCAGGAAGGAATTATCAACATGTCGAAAATGTGTAGGAGATCTGACTGTCAATCAGTTGAACTGTATTGTCTAAATTGTAAATTATGATTTACAAACATGTTTTGTCACCTGCTTTGTAAACAGGAACAACTTCATTTGGACCAAACACTCACATTAATTCAACTATAAAATATCTTAATATTGGACCATTATCTCAGCTAATTCACTTTAACAACCTTTAATGAATATTATCAATACCACGACCCTTTACGTAAGGCTATAGATGTGCCAGTGTTGTTATTAACTTATTATTTGTTATAATTTTGATAATAGAAAATTCCTTTAGCTTTATTCAAGATATTTTTCAACATGATAACATTTTTAAGGAATACTTGACTTTTTGTTAACTTTGCATACATTATAAAGAAATTATTTGTGTTCAATTGATACATTATATAACACCATTAGTCATCCAAGATGCTGAGTCTATTAATAATTTATTGTCAGTAATTAATCTATCAATTGATAGATCAGCACAGGAGATTGTATTGTATTCAAATTTCTTTGGCAATACAATTTTAAATTTTGTGTATATTTAAATTCATTAATGTTCAGTGTACACACATCTCTACACGTGCCTCTGGTTTCATTAGGCTTAGTAACTGCTTGGAACAGAAGTGCATAAAACCTTATATAGTTAAATTTTGACCAATTATATGCCAGTACATTTTAACTGCATCATTGTGAATAGATACATTTACTAGTTCAACTGGTACCACCACACATAAACACAATAAGCCACTGAAATACAAAAAAGAACAGCATTTATAATACCTACAGAATATTTTAATAGACTGCCAAGTGAGCTGAAAGTTTGACAAGACTTTGTAAAAAATATATTAAGAAAAAAATGATTTGATATATAAAACAAACTTTATAATCACTTGAACATGTTTTCTTCAAAATTCGCTAAGTTTTACTCTACCAGTCACAGATACATAGTTAAATTAAACTATACCACTTGTTTAGTTGTTTACTTAAGCTATCTTTTATGAATGATTTTCTTTATAATTTATAATATATATATATATATATATATATATATATATATATATATATTATATATTATATATCTATAATATTTAGAAAAGATTAAGGTTTATTTTAAACCTGATATTTAAAAGAATGTATAACTTCAATTTTTTATTAGCATTTATATTAAAATTTAAATTGTTACATAATAGTTCTTATTTCTAATAAATATAGCTTTAGTTTTATTTACATTTAGATGAAAAGCATTATTGTTCAACTCTGATAAAGATTATTAAGTTCCAAATTTATAACAAGTAATATTTTTGTGAAGGAACTATTCCAGTTCTGTTTTATGTGTACCCAATCCCTCATTAAATACTAGATATGCATTTTTTCCCTGAACTTGCTCCATCACACCTTTGTAAGTTTCACAGTTTCAGTCACAGGCATCTATAGTACATTAACAGTATTGTTAAAATTTGTAAATCATATTTACAATTTACACAACACAGTTCAACTGATTGGCAGTCAGATCTCCTAGGTACACATTTTTGACATGTTCATAATTCCTTCCTGCAATCTCTTGCAAAAACACCCACATTTCCAGCTGTTAGAATACATTTTGATGTTAACACTGCATTTGTAATAATCTCCAGTTGAAATGAAATTAATTTATTTTCAACATGCACTGAGTTTTGGAATCTATTTCATTTATGACATTCACAAAATTCTGTTTATTCACTCTCTAAATCTATTCAATTCATGGAATCCTTTCTTCGGAATGTACATCATAACTTTAGATCCAAAAATTATAGTAGAGTGGACACTTTATGTTTAGATCTTTAATATCACACACACGCATCTCTTTTCTTGAGTGTCTTCAATTGCCCTTTTTATACCTATCTTTACTGCTGCATAAAGTTACTTTTTTAAGTGTTATTATTTCTTCTTAAGTAGACAAATAATGGGCATTTTATCTTCTATTATTTATTCCCAGCCAAGAAAGAACTTTTCAATGAATACTGCGAGGGCATAACACTTCGACTATTGATAGTTGTATTACATATATCGCTGAAGCTGTTGAGATTTCCACATTTTTCGTATGGTTTTATAACATCCTTGCCACGAAAAAATGTGTGTGTTTTCACTTTAATTTGTTTACACGATGTACAATTCATTTTTGAGGTTAATTTTATAACTTCTTTAAAGTGACTGTGTAATAGGTGCTTTTTTCGGAATACTCACAATCGACAATACTAAATATCAACCAAAATAATTATATATCCGTAGTTCTGCGTTTTAAATACGGTTTTTACTGCTTTTAACTATTTAATAAACTATAAACACTTCCCGAAATCTACTACAGTCAAATAATAATCAATTTCAAACATAAAATTATGTCCACTGCAATGTATTTCTTATGGGCAATCGCTGTACGAACTCGCCACGTGACGTCACGCGCGAAATTGACATCGCTTAGTATCCTACCTTTATATTGTTACGAAATTTACCCAAAGCCGACCCTGTGTCCTTTCAGCACGACAACAAACGCTTTAAGATAAAAAAATACGATTCTCGAAAAGACTCGACAGCGGAAGGAGCGATGATGTTTCTACTGGAGAATTCTACGCTGGTGATATAAAAGAAGCACACCACGATCGCCAAGCAGAGATACCGCGACGACTAGCTTATATGAGATTGTTATTGTATTTTTGAATCAGCTGTTTGGATGTAAATAAAGTTCTAGAAAAGTGACAGTGCATATTAGTTTTATAATTTTTATATTACATTTGGTGTTAGAAGTGAAGGATTCAGTGCAGTTAACATCCTAATTTGATTTATGGAAACTCGTAGTATGGACGAAACTACCAAAAAAATAGTCAAGCAGGTTACAGAGGGACTGGACGAAAAAATTGCACAGATTCTAGAAAAACGTGACAAGAAGGAAAAACAACATCAAGAAGAAATTCAAAAAAGGTTAATGAAATCTTTTGATGATAAACTTAAAGTTGAATTAGGAAATCTTGTCACTAATATCGATGAAAAACGTAAAATAGAATTAGAAAATCTTGTTTCCACGATGAAAAGTGAACAACAAAATCTTGTTTCCACGATGAAAAGTGAGCAACATAATTTAATTGAGGGATTATTCTCGAAATTGAATGAACAGAGACAAATTGATTTTAAAATATCTGAAGAAAAACAAGGCAAAACGGAAGAAAAAAGACAATTGCAATTTGAACAATTAATGCAAATAGTATCGCAAGTTAATGAAACAGTTAATGAAAGAATGCAAATAGTTGAATCAGATATAAAAGAAATAAACGACGACATAAAGATCCTAAAAAATAATGTGGAGACTCTTGAAATCAAAGTAGATGACATCGATTCCGTCCAGAACTAGGTGAAATCTGAAATAAGTGCTATCCAAAACCAGGTAAAAGCTGAAATCAGTTCAATTAAAGACGCAGTACACAGTGAAGTACAAGATAAAGTGGAAACAGCAATTAAAAAATTGCAACAAGATTTGCAGAGAGGAAAATACCAGCACACCATGAGTACCAAAGGTTCCTTTAGTAAACCACCCACATTCGACGGCAGTTCATCTTGGCCCATGTATAAACGACAATTTGAGGCCGTGGCTGCAGCTAATGGATGGGATAATCAAGAAAAGTCTACTTCTCTGGTAATTTCGCTAAGAGGTCCGGCCCTAGAACTCCTCCAAAGCATTCCAGTCGATGAACAAGGCAATTTCGACAAGATCATCGCCATCCTAGACAAACGCTACGACAATCAATCCTTGAGCCAGGTATACCAAGTCCAACTCAGTGGAAAAACGCAAAAATCCGGTGAAAGCCTTCAAGAATTCGAAGCAGAGATTAGACGGTTAGTACACTTGTCCTACCCAGACCTGCCAGAGGAAACGAAAGACCAGTTGGCCACGCAGAGTTTCATAAACGGCATCAGAGACGTGGAAGTACAAAGAAATCTAAGACTAAGTGGCGTCAAGAAAAGTAATGAAGCTCTAGTTAGGGCTTTGGAAGTAGAGGCCGTCATGAACATGTCCAAGCCGAGGGTCCGAGCAGTTTCCTTCAACCAGGAAGAGTCAGAGTCACCATTTCAAGCGCTGCTTGCTGGCCTGAACAAAATATTAGAACGGTCACAAAGAACTGGCACCAGAGGGGCATGCTACCGCTGCGGACGGACAGGACACTTCCAACGTGACTGCCGAGTAAGGCTACCGGAACGATCACCAACCAGGGGTAGCCAACAAACCGACCTTACCAACCAGGGAAACTCCAACCAGTCAGCATAATGGGGCGAATGCTGACTCACCCTCCACCAGCCCCCAGGACAGTATCCATCCGGGGATTTTGCAGAGATAGCGGCAGCCTAGTCATCAGAGGCACCATCAACGGGCGAGCAGTTACCATCACCATCGATACCGGCGCCGCTGTGTCCATTGCCAAGTCCAGGGTTTTGAGAGCATCAGAAATTCGGCCAGTTACCAATAACATCCAGCTCAGAACAGTCACCGGCAGATGTCGTGCTACAGATAGGGGACAACATGATCCGGCATAGGGTCCTGGTAGCGAATATTGAAGACGATTTTATACTGGGAATAGACCTAATTAGCCAGCATGGATTTATGTTCGACCCGAGATATGATGTTCTTCGGTTCCTAAATGAGGAATTTGTATTGACACGGCCCGTCAACACATCATTCACGCCCATAAAAATTGTGGCAAAGTCTTCAGCTAGAATTCCCGGTCGAACGGAACAGATTATTCATGGGCAACTAGACAGCAATCCTGGGAGCTGCGTTGGAATTGTGGAGCCCGTACACTCAGCTCATGACTACTTGGTTGGACGGGCTATAGTTAAAACCGGACGAGATATACCAATCAGAGTCCTGAATCTGTCCAACAACGACATCCGAATTTCCAATGGTCAAGAGATAGCTTGTTTCGAGCCAGTAGAGACCATCATCAATTGCGAAGAAGAGTACCAGACGTCGGTGAAGGAGCCAGGGCCTGATAAAGAGTTCCTACAACAGTTTGCTGACCATTTGACACACTTGACACCAGAGAACCAGAAGAAAGCCAAGCAATTTATCACAAAACACTGGCAAATTTTTAACAGTAAAAATGGAACTACCGGTCGCACCAACATCATCCAGCATCGAATAGATACTGGAAAGGCTCAACCCATCAGAATACCACCTAGACGACTACCATTGGGGCAACAACAGGCAGTCGAGGAAAACATCGAGTCCATGTTACAAAATGGAGTTATTGAGCCATCCATCAGTCCATGGTCAGCTCCCGTCGTGCTAGTTAAAAAGAAAGATGGAACCACCCGATTTTGCGTGGATTACAGAAAGCTGAATGATGTCACGAAGAAAGACAGCTATCCACTACCCCGAATCGATGACACTTTGACCACACTAGCAGGCTCCCGTTGGTTTTCCACACTAGACCTAAAAAGTGGATATTGGCAGGTTGGTCTGCACGCAAACGACAGAGAGAAGACAGCGTTCTCCACCAGTAAAGGGCTGTTTCAGTTCACGGTCATCCCTTTGGGTTATGTAATGCACCCGCTACATTTGAGAGGCTAATGGAGTATGTACTGAGCGGGTTAACATGGAGGACGTGCTTAGTATACCTCGACGACATTCTAGTCATGGGCCAGACATTCGACGACCATCTGAAGAACCTGGGCGAAGTATTCTCCAGAATTAATAATGCCAACCTGAGACTCAATCCGAAGAAGTGTTCCTTGTTTCAAAAAGAAGTAGAGTTTTTGGGCCACGTAGTGTCCGAGTCAGGAATCCGCACCAACGAAGTCAAGATAGAAGCCATCCGCGATTGGCCAGTTCCAAGAGACAAACATGAACTCCGAAGCTTCTTGGGCCTATGTTCATACTACCGGCGTTTTGTTGAGGGATTTGCCACCATCGCCGCTCCTCTACATCGGCAGACCACTGATAAAGAGAGCTTCCATTGGAATCAGGATTGCGAAACATCATTCAAGCGACTGAAGGCAGCACTATGTTCCAGCCCAATCCTAGCCTTTCCTACACAGTCCGGCAAGTTCATCTTAGACACCGACGCCAGCAACACAGGTTTGGGGGCCGTCCTATCCCAGGTGCAAGATGGTGAAGAGAGGGTGATCGAGTACTACAGCCGTGGATTCTCGAAGCCAGAAAGAAATTATTGCGTCACCAGAAAAGAACTTCTTGCAATAATAAGGGCTGTGGACCATTTCCATAAATACCTGTATGGTCGCCATTTCTTAATCCGAACAGATCATGCCGCACTCAAATGGCTGCTAGACATGAAGACACCGGAAGGACAACTGGCCAGATGGATGGAGAAATTACAGCAATACGACTTCAAGGTGGAACACCGTGCCGGCCGGTTGCACAATAATGCCGATGCCCTATCTAGAAGACCCTGTAGAGCGGAATGCAAGCATTGTCTGAAGACGGAACAGCGAGAGGGTATCTCCATCAGGCAGATTCGAGTGCAGGCCAATGAAGACTGGACAACGGAACAGTGCATCCAGGACCAAATGGCTGATCCAGACATCGAACCAATCTTGTCACTCAAAATGAGAGGGGCACCCAGGCCACGATGGGACGAGGTAGCTAGATACTCCGGCGTGCTGAAATCGTTATGGGCTCAGTGGGACTCTCTACGAGTAGACAATGGAATGCTCAAGCGAGTTTGGGAAAGCGCTGATGGAGGAGAAACCAAGTCCCAACTGGTAGTTCCGAAGAAAAAGGTACCAGCCATCCTGACCGAAGTACATGATGGAATTACCGGAGGCCACCTGGGCATGAATAAAACGCTAGACAAAGTTCGCCAGCGGTACTACTGGGTGAATTACTTCGAAGACGTCAGAAGTTGGTGCCGCAAATGTGCCACATGTGCCGCCAGTAAGGGCCCGAAGACCCGGACCAAGGGCAGAATGCAGCAGTACAATGTGGGCGTCCCATTTGAGAGAATCGCCATCGATGTCGCCGGTCCGTTTCCCGAGTCTGAGAGGGGGAACAAATACATTCTGGTCGCAATGGATTACTTCAGCAAATGGCCTGAGGCATATGCGATACCCAACCAAGAAGCAACCACGGTAGCGACGGTGCTAGTAGAACAACTATTCAGCCGGTTTGGCGTCCCGATGGAATTACATTCAGACCAGGGGCGTAACTTCGAATCGAATGTATTCCAGAAGGTCTGCACGATGTTGGGGATCAGGAAAACGAGAACAACATCATTACACCCACAGTCAGACGGAATGGTGGAAAGATTCAACAGGACCTTGGAACAACACCTATCCAAGGTCGTCAGCAATAACCAGCGTGATTGGGATGAGCATATTCCCCTATTCCTGTTGTCATATCGCTCTGCTGTACATAATAGTACAGGCCTGACCCCAGCCAGCGTCCTATTCGGAAAGGAGCTGCGATTACCATGCGACTTGGCATTTGGCTCCCCCGAAGAACCTCCCCAAGACATCGATGATTATGCCGACCAGCTCCGACATAACATGCTGGCAATACACGAATTAGCCCGAACGCAGATGTTGGCCACCAGTGACCGGATGAAGACGCGATACGACCTCAAGGCCAATTCAGTCGGGTTCCAGGAGAGAGACAAAGTCTGGTTGTACAACCCCCAACGGAGCAAGGGTAAATCCCCAAAGCTTACACCAGCCTGGGATGGTCCATACGAGGTGGTCAAGAGGCTTAATGACGTCGTCTACCGGATCCGTAGAAACCCCAAGGCCAAATTGAAGGTGGTTCATTTAGATCGACTAGCTCCCTACCATGGAGAGGATGTTTCTGATCGGGACGATCAGAATTAAAGGGGGGGCAGTGTTACGAAATTTACCCAAAGCCGACCCTGTGTCCTTTCAGCACGACAACAAACGCTTTAAGATAAAAAAATACGATTCTCGAAAAGACTCGACAGCGGAAGGAGCGATGATGTTTCTACTGGCGAATTCTACGCTGGTGATATAAAAGAAGCACACCACGATCGCCAAGCAGAGATACCGCTACGACTAGCTTATATGAAATTGTTATTGTATTTTTGAATCAGCTGTTTGGATGTAAATAAAGTTCTAGAAAAGTGACAGTGCATATTAGTTTTATAATTTTTAATTGAACCCACGAAGTATATTACAATATTAATTATATCATGCAGATCATACAATAAAGAAGTCAAGATAGTGAAATTGCACAACATGGTCTCACTTTGCAATTTTATGTTCTCCATCAATGGTGAAATATAAATCTTTCTGTTAAAAGGTGCATTTTCATGAGACGCCAGAAGCCAGCGTCAAGTGTCATAGACTGGAGACTCAAATAGATGGTTATGTGGTATAATTTCGATAAAAGCACCATCTGGAAAAATTAAAAATTTGTCATCCAGATATTTATATTGATATTTTTTCGCTAAATGATTTTTGATATCTAGGAGTTTCAGAAAAAAATCTCGAAAAGGTACTATCATATATCTATATTGGTCAGAATGACCATGGAACAAATGTCGAAAATATACCACGGGACTATATTCTCTATGACATTAGACGCTGGCATCTAGCGTCAAAGCCATGGTGTAATAATATTATATTATTACACCGTGGTCAAAGCTAAATCGTGTTTAGTTTTTAATCGTTTGACGCTTGAATAGTATTTGTTGACGCTGACATTTATTATATGATCTGTGACGCTGACATTTACTGGTTTTGTTGGCAGCGATTTTTTAAAGTTGGTCTTCTAAATTACCTGTTTGTTCTTTAATACGAGATACTTTAAAAACTTTAGTAGTAATTTTAACTGAGTTAAAATTAGACAGGGAATTATTAAATGCAAGGAATTAATGAGTGCCATTAAATTTCACAGTAACCTAACTAAATGATTTGTAACTAAAATAGGTAATGCCGAGAGGAATTTATTATTGAAATTATGGAATACTAAAGAGAAGTTATATAAAAATATAAATTATCAAAATGGAAAATTAAGATATAATTATAATTTAAAAGTCATTGGTTTGAAATATGAAGAGACCTGCACACTTATAAAGCCAAGTCCGGTTTTTATAGTCTGCAAACCATTTTGTTTTTTAATAAAACCTATGCATGATCAATTACAATTAGTTTAACACTGCCAGTTTACTAAGTTATTTAAATGAAATAATGAAAATAAAATATTGTATATAATTAGCATATACAAAAATACTAAGTTTGAGTTGTCATACAGATTTTGGATATTGACGAATAAAAATTAGGCGTTAATAAGAATGGTAAAGTCTTCAAATAATTTTTTAATTGTATTGACAGCGCCGACTCCTTCAGCATAACAGCAAAATTGGTCTCGAATTTTTACTGCTAATAGTGCTAATCGGCCATAATATGTTATTTGGAATATTAATATTATTTTTTGGGATATTTCTCTTGAGCAAATTATAGTCATATTTCGTTGGATATCAGAGCAGATAACCCTTTTTCGTTTCATTTTTGCAATATTTGGTGGCCGAATTATTTCTTGGCATTTATGGATCCACATTTTAAGTACTTATTTATCAGTGTAAGGCGGTTAAAAATTAGATAATTTTGATTGGTCGTCTCTATGTATTTTCTTTGACAATTTCATCGACGCTACACTTCCATTTTGACGCTGTAGTTTGCCGCTATAACAACGATCATCTTTTTCCAGATGGCGCTTTTATTAAAATTATACCATACTATTTGAGTCTCTACTCTATGACACTTGACGCTGGTTACTAGCGTCAAATGAAAATGCACCTTAACGGATTATTACAAATGCCTTTAAAGAGATGTGGAATGTCATACAAATGAACAATTTCTTCATTTCATGGCGGGCACAGCTCATACAATATGGCGGGCCAATAATTGCTCTGTTTGAACCACAAAGAAGACACCTAGTTTGAACTCAGATCATGTACGACATGTACCTTATAGATATAAAGGGGTTTTCGCGGAAGCAGTTCTGAATCGATTCAGAATCGGTTCATTATATTTAGTTCTATTTCTCTACTCTATGACACTTGACGCCTGACGCTGGTTACTAGCGTCAAATGAAAATGCACCTTAACTGATTATTACAAATGCCTTTAAAGAGATGTGGAATGTCATACAAATGAACAATTTCTTCATTTCATGGCGGGCACAGCTCATACAATATGGCGGGCCAATACGAATTGCTCTGTTTGAACCACAAAGAAGACACTTAGTTTGAACTCAGATCATGTACGACATGTACCTTCTAGATTTAAAGGGGTTTTCGCGGAAGCAGTTCTGAATCGATTCAGAATCGGTTCATTATATTTAGTTCTATTTTTGTTCTGTCCCTGAATCGGATCACCAGAGTTCGCATAAGGTTTGTTCCTACCTGCAGTATCCGTACCGCCATGAAACTGTCACGAAATCGCCTGCATCGAATTTGTGCGCAACTGCGAATTTAGCACCGTTCAACGTACTACCATTGTACAGTCACAAAAATATTAGTTGGAACGGTTTTCTGACAAGTTTGTCGTCTGAACTCTGCGACCTGCATTCCATAACCTTAATTTATTGACAGTTTCTACTGCGCATGATTAGTAAGAATCACCAAGCGATTCTTGCTCTTCACCAAGGATTGAAATGACGATGCGAGAAACGGTACATTATTTTGTTGGAACACCGTGATGCATCGTTTACTGAACCGTCATAACTTGGTTGGAACAGGTTTTCTTAAATGCGCATAACGGTGATCGTCACATGTACGCTTTCGCATCGGGTAGGAACAAACCTATAGTGTTTTGTTCAGTGAGTAACTATACTTTATGTATATGTATTTACTCACTGGTTTTGTTTCATGTCATCTGTAAAAATCATTTTGTGGTTAATTTCTATGGGTTAAACGGTGCGCATGAACAAATTTTTTGGGTTAATCCTCTATTTGGCGTAGCCTGAAACGACATACGTCCCAAATACCACAAAACGGCAAATTTTTGCTGTTTTATGCATGCGATGTTGCCATATTAGAAAAAATTCTTATATACTCCGATTAACTTATTACAACTACTAGACATGTATCTATTATATCATAAATATCTGTCGATATGTATGTTAGATCGTTCACTCAAATTTTTATTTAAAAAAAAACTTTATTTCAAAAACTGAGTTACAAAATTTACTTGAACTAGATATACGAAAAGTTGATACAATAATGTTCGTTGAAAACATGAGTGTCCTTTATTTATAATATTACTGCAGACGCCTTGTCAGCAGTGAAACAATTGTTTAGAGTCTTATCCCAAGAATACTTTGTTTCAATGCTGAGGATTTGGATTTCTGAGAAAAACATGATATCTGCAGGTGTGGTCTGTAATATGATAATAGTATTGTGTTGAAGTTTCATATAACAACTTTCCCTTATTGAAAAAGTTGGTGCTTTGCAGCAGCTTTTTGCAAATTAAGATTATACATAAAAATTATAAACAAAATAAAATACAATATAAAAGTCATAATCAAAAAAGGTAAAATTGAAATGTATATAAAAAAATATGTATAAAAATATAAAGGTATAATAAAATGAAATATTTGACAAAATATTTACAGTTCGATATCTTCCTCTTCGTCTTCTTGTCGGAGGGTTGGTCGGCGTCGGGGGAAGATTCTCGGCATAGAAAATCTTTTGCAGCCTGGGTATGGTGGATTCGGAGGGTCTCCTGGATAGTTCCGAGTCTCGATGCTAAGTCTGGTTGGATTTCTTTTTCTGCATTTACAGAAAAGGTAAAGGGCCACGAGCAGAATGATGATGGTAATTGTCACATAAACAAACCAAGAAATTTGTTTCGTGACAAAGGGTTGTTTTAACATTTTATCAAGTTCGTCTGAGTACTGGCTGAGCTTGTACTGGGCGACGTTTAGGTCTTCTGTATCCAGCTTATTTAACTTCAGTGGCTTTAGGTCGAGTAAATGTTTTCTGTTTGGAACATTTTCACAACACTCATAAGGAATGTCAATTGGTTGATTCCTATAGGTGATGTTCTTTTTGTCACTTAAAATGGACTTTGAATGAATTCTAATGTCTCCGACAAAAGAGCTGCACTTCCGTTGTAACTTGAATAATGAATTATTTCTTATGATAATAGACACTGGGTCTTGGTTAACGCATTTGATCGTTACTGGAACCAATTTTGATGTCGAGATTAACCAGAGGTTTGTTGCTATTTCCTGGATATTATAACCCTCTGCTAGGATTATTGACGATTGGCAGGATTCAGGCAGTTCTACGGAGTGGCGAAGAAGGCGTGCTTCGCAAATGGCGCTGCTATCCAGTGGGAAAGGTAGCATGTTTGTACAAATTTTGGTTGAAGGTTCAATATTTTTGCAGGAGTCAAGGTTTTTAAGGGAGACGTATAATAGTAAGTCGTCATCTTTAGCTATATATTTTTGGGAGGTTAAGAGAATGTGGTGAAGTCCCGTTCTCGCATTAGGTATTGGAATCGGAAAAAGACGATACAGGGTATAAATCTCGGGGTCTATCAAAGGGATTTTCAAAATGAAAAATATTTTTGATTCTGTTTGGTAAGCTTCAAGGTCCATAATATCTAAGTACTGGGCAACAGTACTGAGTGAAACTTGTAGTGGAAGGTTGCTTTTAGATAATGTATGTGAAATTTCCTGAAGGGAGTTCACAAGGTCTTTAGGAGTTATTATGGAGGTATGAATTATGTGAAGTCTTGCAAAGGTAATTGAATTTAAAATATCATTCAAACTGGTCTGTAGGAATAGGTAACTTTCCATTAATAATTCGCAAACTTCTAGGGCTTTTGCTTTAGCGTCTAGATAGGAAGTTGTGTCTGAAATATGATAAAGGACGGTTTCGATTTCTTGAATATCTTTGTTAAAAGTTTCTTCATCCATTTGAAGATTTTGGATGGTCGTATTGAAGATCTTTATGACAGACGTCGTAACAGAAATTTGATTTTTCATTAGTGTTTCTAATTCAATTTCGTCATGAGAGATTTTATTAATGCAATCATTGAAATAGTCACCGTCTGATGAGTCCAGATTTCCAGTGATTGCTTTCCAAAATGTACCAACTCCGTTAAATAATCCTCTTTTAATTCTATTAATTTTTGTGTCTGCAAATATTTTTTGATATTTTAAGTCTCGCGATATTTAATTTAGGAGACTGTAATGAGTTCTGATTTCTGTGTTAAAAGCTACCATGCGTGGTGTGTTTTGCCTTAAAGTATCGACCAGATTAGAAAGTATTTTATCATTTTTGTCCAGAGCGTTTTAATTGGTTCTAAGTCCTTGTATACAAGTAGTGTCCATTTATCATTGGATATTCTTAAAAGAGATTCTTCGTGATAAAATATGCCGATGGTGTTATTGATTGGTTGGACCGAGTATTGAGCACAGGCGGTTGCGACAACCAAGAGGAGCCTGCAATGAAATTTTGTTTAAGTCTCAAAGTATGGTTTTAACTTGTCGAAGTTTACTTTTGTTTTTTGTCTGGTTTTCCAGTTCACTAACATAGCCGAATTGTCGTAAACTTCTAAGATTTCGTAAGGTCCGTTGAATTTGTTTTGTAATTTGTCAGTAATGTGTGTTTCGCGGACGTATACTTTATCACCGGGTTTGTATTCGGGTCGTTTGGTGGGTATGTTTTGGTCAAATCGGGTTTTAGCTTTTTCCTTTTGTGCTTGTGTTTTTTCTCTGGCAATTTTGTAGTAGTATGAGATTCTGTTGTTTAAGTCTCTAACGTATTTAGTCATGAGGGTTTTCTCGTTGTACAGTTTTTCTGGTACGCGACAAGCCGTATGTCCGAACAGGAGTTCATACGGGGTAAACCCGTGTGTTTTGTTTTTGGTATTATTATAGCAGATGATAGCATACGGTAGTATGTTGAAGGGATGTTCTTCCGGGTTTTCGGCTAGATGGGCACGAATCATCTCTGCTAAGGTGGCATGAAATCTCTCTAGGGAGCCATTAGATTGCGGGTGGCTCACGCTCGAAAAGGTAAGTTTAATGTCGAACATTGAACACAAGTCTTTCATTAAGTTATTTTCAAATTCTTTTCCTAAATCGCAATGAATACGTAACGGTGTGCCGTAGTGTTGGAAAAATAGCAAAAGTGTTGCTACTACTGACTTCGCAGTTTTGTCGCTAAGGGCATAAGCTTGTGTAAACTTTGTTAGTTCGTCACGTATTGTCAAGGCGTAGTTTCTTGTCGGTGTTTCGAATATATCGATATTAATGCGCTCGAAAGGAGCCTTTGGGGTTTCTGTGATTACTAGGGGTGTACTGAGATTTTTCCGGCAAATTTTCACCTTCTGGCAAATTTCGCAATTCTTTATAAAGGTTTCGACATCTTTTATGATCCCAGTCCAGTTAAAGTTTTGTCGAATTTTTCTGAGGGTTTCATTAACACCTCGGTGTAAATTGGCTTTTCCGCAATGGTTCTGTTCTATTATTAGTGGAATTTGGTCATTAGTCGGTGTTTGGACTAAGTTTTGACAGACTCTAAGTTTAATATCTTTTTCTGAGAAAATCAAAGAGAAAATTTCTAAGATCGGGAGTTCGAGATTATTTTCAATACAGTATGTTGTGCTAAGGTCTAATTCATGTTGATTTTTGAAAATGACATAGAAAAGATATTCTGCTACCGCTTCTGGGTCATAAGGAAGGGCAATTATAAAATGTTTCCTGTCTTTAACCGATTTGCTTGCGAATTTGTTGATTTTGTCGGGTTCAAAGTCTATGTTTTCCTCGAAAATGTCATCCATTATAAATTCATGAAAGTCTTCTAGTTTATTTTGCCAAAAGAAGGTAATAATGTTTTTGTTAGTTTTGTCAAGTAGTTGTCCGTTAGTGAATTCAATTTTTGAATAGTCTATGATAGATTTTGTTTTGTAAAGGTTCACGAAAGTTTTAAATTCTTCATGGATTAGTTCGGCTTCGTTTTGGTCGTTGTCTGGCGCTCCTTGTTCTTCATCCTCAATTTTCACCGAAGATGGTCCTGCTTCCATGGGATCGTCTTCGTTACCGCAAAGAATTCTTGTTTGGAAGTTTGAATACTCTTGGAAGTGGTTTATTTTTATCCTAGAGAGTGCGTCGGCGTTCTTGTTGGTCTTTCCTGGTTTGTACAGAATTTCGTAATCATATTCTTCCAATTTCAGGCGCCATCGGGCGAGTCGGCTTCCTGGGTCTGTGATGGAGAACAGCCAGGTTAACAGGCGGTGATCCGTCAGGGGTTTGAACTTTCTCGCGTACAAATAAGGTCGAAAGTGCTTGACCGCCCATACAATGGCTAAAAGTTCCCTCTCTATGGTCGAATATTTCACTTCCGCATTACACAAAGTTCGGGATGCCTAAGCGATCGGTCTTTACCGACTGGCCCTTGAGACAGAATCGCTCCTATAGCGAATGCGCTTGCGTCCGTGGTTAACACGAACGGCTCTTCAAAGTGTGTTTCAAAGTTTTGAAAGATTCTTCACATTCTTTATCGAAATTAAATTTGACATTCTTTTGTAGTAATCGGGTCAGTGGTTTTGCAATCTTAGCGAAGTTTGCTATAAATCTTCGGTAATAATCGCAGAGGCCTAGGAACGATTTAATGTCTTTGGCAGTTTTTGGTTCGGGGTAATCTTTGACACATTCTATTTTAGACGGGTTGGGCTTCACGCCTTCAGGTGTTATTACATGCCCGAGGTATGCGACTTCCTTTCGAAGGAACTCACATTTGTCCGGTTGGATTTTCAAGTGAGCTTTCCTTAATCTTTTGAATAGTTCAGTTAACCGGTTGATGTGTTCATGGACTGAGGGGCTAAATACAATTATATCATCCATATATACCAAGCATCGTTCGTTCTGAATACCCACTAAGATGTTATCCATCACGCGTTGGAAGGTAGATGGAGCGTTCTTCAGTCCAAATGGCATACGCACAAACTCGTAATGCCCGTTCTCCACCGTAAATGCCGTTTTCTGGACGTCCTGGGGGTCTATCTCGATCTGGTGAAATCCGGACGCCAAGTCTAGGGTGGTGAAATATTGGCACTTCCCTAGCTGATCCAATGTCCGAGATATTTGGTAGTGGGTATTTATCGTCCACTGTCAACTCGTTAAGTTTACGGTAGTCGATAACCACTCGCCATTTCGGTTTCCCGTATGCATCCATTTTTTTTGGCACGACCCATACTGGGGACGACCAGGGTGAAGTCGATGGTTGGATGATTCCTTGCTTGAGCATTTTTGACATCTGGTTTTTCACCTCTTCTTTATGAATGTGTGGGTATCGGTAGGATTTGGTGAAAATTGGTTTGCTTTCTTTGTTGTTTATTTGATGCTTGATTTCATTAGTAAACGTTAGGTTGTCTCCCTCGATGTAAAAAATATCTGAATATTCCATGCAAAGGTTTGTAATGAGTTGTCTTTCTACTTCATTCAGATGTTCGAGGCGTAGTTGTTCTTTGATTTCTTCGTATTTATTTGATGTTTCGTTTTCGTTGTAAGTTTTTAAGTTGTTAATAGTAAATTCTTCTATTGGTTCGAATAAAAGTTCAGGGAAAGTGACAGTCTTGGGTATGGCGTTAACGTTTACAACGGTTGTTAAAAAGTCGCCGTTTTTGTCTATACGGACTAGTGCGTTGGGTAGTTTTACTTTTTCAATCTCACACGCGAGGAGAATTGCTTCCGTGTTTCTTAATGGGCTTTTTAATTTTACGACTTGTTCTACCCTCGGTTCGAGAGAAATTTTATTAATGACACGTTCTTGTGCTATTTCGGTCAAGTTGTTGTCGGTTATTTTAAATAGTGGAATCGTTTTGAAGTTAGTGATAAGCATTTTGTTTTTAATATCAATACCGCATTCATAGTGGTCTAGGAAGTCAGATCCGAGTAAACCATCAAAGTCTATTTCTAAGTCGTGAATATAAACTTTGTGTGGATCTTCATCGGTAAATGGTATTAGTACCCATTTCAGTAATTAAATTTTTTTCGTTCGTTATGCCCTGAATAGTTACATTTTCTGGTTGTCTGTTTCGGTAGTTTTTACAAGTGGATGGTTTAAAGACTGAAAGACCGGCACCAGTGTCGATCAAGATTTTAAATACACCAGTGGCGTCCTTAATGTAATAGAGATTTTTGGAATTTACTGATAGGAGAGGTTTCATAGGAACTTTTGTTCCGGAAAGTTTATTGTTGGATCGAAATTAGGGCTTGAATTTGTGATTCGAGCAGCGTCATTGTTTGGTCGTGTTGGCTGTTGTAAGGAGGTTTCGCTTCTAATGGGGTTTGGAGAAAATCCTGATATTGATCAGGGTGCGATTGAGGTATTTGTTCATAAAATTCATATTCAGGTGGATTGTAACATTGATAATCTGAATAGTGATTTTCAAATTGCCATTGTTGGTCGGGGCTATCGTTGGTTACGAAAGAATCACTTGTAGAAGGGTTACAATAGTAGTCGTTGTTAGGCATTGAATTAAAGTGTTGAGTTCTAGCAGTATTGAAATTATTGTTCGAAGTGTTCGGGGCATTTGATGAGTTTCTTGTAAAGTTTGGAGGTCTCTGAAATTCGGGTCTTTGGTAGTTGGGGTTTGGTCTGATTACAGACGCCTGATTGTTAGGAAATCTTTGCTTCGGAGGTGTTATTCGAGCAGGGGCGTTTGTATTTTGATAATTTCTTGGTTGAAAGTTTTGAGGATTTTGAGCATATTGTCGTGCTCGGCATTCGTTAAAAACATGCCCTGGTTTACGGCAGTAATTACAAGTTTTAGGGATGACACCTTGATTTGGTTTTCGTGTGACGGGTACTGGATTTCTTTGGCCTGAGAATTTTTGGTCTTGGAAATAAGTCAGTTGAAGCTCTCGTTTGATTCGAGTGACTGCTGTTAAGATATCTGGAGGGTTATTGGCTCTTATTATCTGTCCGATTTTCGGTTCTAGTCCTGGTAATAGCGAGTTCAATGTCAGGGTCTCGATTAGTTGGGATTGTGCTGTTTTTTGTTCAAATGTCATACGCTGTTGGTTAATAGCGGAATGCATTTTTGCATTATGACTTTGTAGACGAGAAACAAAGGTTAACGGGGATTCATTAGGCAATTGTCGTATACGTTGAAGATCAGCAATTAAAGAGGATAAATCTCGAAGGTTCCCTAAATGAGTTCCTAACAAATTTCTAATTTCTCCCCATGTCACGGGATTTCTAGAATTAATCAATTCCGCGGCGCGTCCTCGCAATTTATTTTTAAAATGTAGAGTTACTAAAATTTTTTGTTCACCTGTTGCCATTCGGAAAGCAGTATCACAAGAATTTATGAAGTTCGATAGCATAATCGGGTTGCCATCGTACTCCGGGACTACGGAAAATATTTCGGAAAGTTTGTATGGTTCAATTTGTTCTACCGGATCCTCAGTAGGATCGGCTGATTGAGTGCGATCAAAATTTCTGTCACTTTCGTTCGGCATGTTTGATGGGTAAAATATAAACGTGTGTATATATTTAGAACAAATGGGGTATTGATAATAATATCAAAAAATAAAATGGTATTATGCGAGATATAAAAATTAATAATAATAATAAGAATTGGAACACAATGAAATAAAACAATTTGTACAGACTCAATATTATCGTACTTACAGTTTGGGAAGGATCATTAGGAACTAGTCTTGTTCTTGACTTCTTCAAGTGAGGACTGCCCTTGTTTGGTTCTTCCGCTTTAAAGGATTAGGACCCACCGTTGTGTGTGTGTTCACACGACGTTGACGGATGAATCCCACTTCTGACACCAATTTTGTTAGATCGTTCACTCAAATTTTACAAAATTTACTTGAACTAGATATACGAAAAGTTGATACAATAATGTTCGTTGAAAACATGAGTGTCCTGTATTTATAATATTACTGCAGACGCCTTGTCAGCAGTGAAACAATTGTTAGAGTCTTATCCCAAGAATACTTTGTTTCAATGCTGACGATTTGGATTTCTGAGAAAAACATGATATCTGCAGGTGTGGTCTGTAATATGATAATAGTATTGTGTTGATGTTTCATATAACATGTATGATATATTGGTAAACTCACAACTCAATGGACAATTCAATTTTTCAGTATTTAAATATTAATAAATCAAAAATGTGCATCGACCTTATCTTAGCATGTCCAAAAATAGTGGTGTGAAAATTCATTAAAGGATGTGAAAACACATCTAAGTTAATTCAATGATTTAAATAATAATGAGAATCCAAATAAGGTATCAACAGTCTTTTCAAACAGGAAAAATGACGTGAAAAACCCTTGAGACTAACCAGTGCATATTAACTAGTATATAGAACTAATGATGGTTGCTAAATTTAGAATATAGGTAAGAAAGTTATTATAAAATGAACAAAATGTTAACCATTATTACACTTTTAGTGCAAGCGAAATAAAACAAAGAATCCTTAACACAGGCCACCACCTACAAACACAGATAACAGAAATATGAAGACATATCTCAATAATCAGAGAACATTCAACTATTAAGAGTGAAGTGTAAGTGCTACATGCACTTCAAGTTAAAAGTGCCATTACTTTTGCAGTTTGCAGTACCCTTATTTATTATTCTCTGTTGACAATTTCTAATATGATCACACTCAAGTACTGTAATGTGGGATGGGAAGCTTATAAAAAAATAAATCCAGAGGGTTTGTAATACCTTGTTAAGAAACGGTCGCACTAGTCAATAAATCACAGTTATAATGTATTGTATGACATGAATTTTGGACTTTGCAAAAAAACAAATTTAAATCATTATATATCTTCCATTCTGTATTTGGCAAACAGTTCAAACTGGATAATTTAGATAACTTCCCATACATGTATCTGCAATGTACAATTTCAAAGATCTCTAGAATGTCAACCAGTATTCCTGTATATAAACAGTCTTTTGAATATTGTGTGATATTTTTCTGTGTTCCCCACTGACAATTTTCAAATATTTATCTGTTGCAGGAGAAATCTGAGAAGAGAAACCCCAAATGAACAGGCAACATAATCAAAGACCTCTTCAGCAAAATTTTTAAAATTACTTACTTGTTACTAGATAACTGGAAAACAGCATAAAAAATTTACAACTTACTCTTGATATTGAGGCAGACCACTTGGGCATAAAAATGGAAATTGAAAGAAAGTCCACCACAACAGAACATACTTAAATCTACAATACCAGGAAATTCAATACAGAGAAGATCAACAAAGAAAACATCGGGCTCTTTAACACAAAACTACAGATATCAATAACAAAGAATTAACTAACTATAAAAACAACTCTATTTTTATCTGCTTCCCTAGTATATTTTAAAGCTAATAAAGCAAAAGAGATATTCTCAGAGAATACCAGACATCAGTATCCATGGATTAAAATAAAAATGAACAAATTTAACAAGAATATACAAAGAATAACAGAACAGTTGGAGAAAAAATAAATTAATGCGGTCCACAATAGAAATTTTCATCAGAAAATTAATAATTTCACCCAAATACAAAAGTAAAATAAATAAAGACCACTTCCAAGGTGAAAACCACCCCAATTTTTAAACACAAATCGTAGAAGCATTTAACAGGCACAACAACAAAGAAGTAAGCAGACCTCTAAACAGCAGAATGACTGAACAAGAAAGCTATCCTCAAACTCAACATAAACAAAAAAACTCAGTTCATGGCAGTAACAACATCCTTTGGGTAAATCTTAAATAGCGTAACTGCTTCATTCATATACAAGTCATTTGTTTCCAAAAATATAGAAAGAAGGAGGTAACCATTATTATTTCTAAGTCCAACACAAAAAATGTAAAGGACTATAAACGTCTTGGAGGGGATGATGAAAAAATAATGAGGAAAATAGTCAGAGGAAAGAATATGTCAAAAGCATTACATCCAATCCTGTGGAATAATAACTTCACAAAAAAAGACATATATAAAACACTAAGGAGAGAAAATGCTGTAGTTTGATTCTATTTGACCATCTTAGAAATGAGAGCATTAGAGAAAGAATGCTGGCTACAGATACTATTGTAGGATCAATAAATGAAAAACAGCTAAAGTGGTATGGCCACCTCACACCTGCGCCCATGAGTAAGAAAATGATACCGAGGAAAGTGTGAACTCCTCCGCAAAGAAATAAACCAGGAAGACCACGAATGAAGAGGGTACAATATATACGAAAGGAGATGGAAAGGCGGGACTATATAGGAAGGAGACTGGAATAATAAATAATGGCGCTTATTAGGATGCGAGAAGAGGCAATGAAGCTGGAAAGGCTCGCATATATATATCCCTGCCGGGATCGATTGTAAAATGACGACGTTTCGGCAGAATAACATCTGCCCTCTTCAGGTCGGTTCGCATAATTCTCGTAGCCTTCCGCTTACGTTTCTAGTTACTTGAATACTACGATTTTCAGGAGCGCGCGCTGTTATATACTCGCGGCTCGGCGCATATCGTTTGGCACCGTGAACGGTTGTGTGTGATTGGCCCTTGGCGCTCAGTGACGACGTCTTATCTTAGTATTCGAGTAACTAGAAGCGTAAGCAGAAGGCTACGAGAATTATGCGAACCGACCTGATGGGGCCAGATGTGACTCTGCCGCGAAGTCGTCATTTGGTCATCGATCCCGGGAGGGATCAATATCAGCTAGGCGGATGAATACCCAGGAACCACTTGAGATATACAAATATAAAACTATAAGAAGAAATTTGTTGTCATTAAACTGAAGACTTCGTTTAGGGACTTAATTAAATCTAAATATTATTAAACTATCATTACTTACTTAATATTTTATTAGTAATTAAGTTGTGACTTAACATAACTAGTGTATTTTTCATTAAAGTTATAAAGAAGTTTTTGTAATACAATTTTGTTTTTGATATTGCAAGTACAAGTTAATGCCAGCCTGTAATTAAATGTTGCTTGCGCAAGTAAGAATATATAAGAAAATTATTAAACGGTGTGCAATGTAGGTAATGGCAAACATTAAGACTGGGTACCGGTTAGAATATTTTTATTAACTGTAAATATTAAACTCAAATCTCAGCAATTGCATTGTTATTTTATAACCATTTTCGCTCTTCATTGTCAGACAAATTCGTAACAAATTGGCATGTTACCGCGAATCCAAAAACGATCGTTAAAAAGCATTAGAGTAAAATATTCCGTAACATATTCACGCAAAAATTATAATCCAACTGAAGATCCCCTTTTTGACATTGCTAATGCTTTATTTAAGCTAATAAATTTTCAAATTTAATGTTTAATAATGACTGTAGCTCCAATGTAATAAGAAACATTTTATTATAGTTCAAAAATGTTTCTTCCTAAACGTCAACTTAGTTTTATATGGGATTTACATATTGCACTGTCACTTTTTTTAAAACACAGAAAATATTGTGAATTTTTTATCGTGACAATAAAATTTAAAAGTTATTTGCGTATTTTTTGTATTTTTGTAATCGATTGTCCTTTTGTGAGTTTTATTGTGGTGTACTTTTGCTTAAAAAAATGGTAAGTTTTTTCTCAACGTTAGTTGTTAATTTGGACATTCAAAAATTTAATTTCAGTTTTCAAATGGCTGGAAGGAATAGAACTCCGACGGTAATTGTCAATGAAGACGAAATAATTGACCCTGGCAATAATTAACCACGACTTTCTATTATTCGAATTAAATTTGGACAAGATGGAGATGTTGAAATGGCTGGCAAAAAGAGGACTCATTAGAAATTCACTTACCTGTGGGGTTTGTAATATTCCAATGAGTTTAACTAAAAGACCAAATAGCTCTGATAGTTAACATTGGAAATGCAAACTCTGCAGAAAATGCGGTACAATCCGAGATGGGTCCTTTTTTGCGAGAAGTCATTTGAATCTCAACCAAATAATTCGAATAATTCACGGTTGGGCTGAAGACATGCCTCAAGATATTACTAGGCGCCAAGCGCGATTAGGAACTGCATCTAGCAGCACCATAGTGGAATGGTATGCTGCATGTAGAGAAATCTCTGAGGACCATCTTATGGCTAATCCCACTATTATTGGTGGTTTGGATGAAGATACTCTTCAGCCAAAAACAGTGGAAATAAATGAGTCCTATTTTTTCCACAGAAAGCCTCACAGAGGACTATGGAGGTCAGGGCATTTGGTCTTTGGAGGTGTTGAGAGAGAGAGAGTGGCAAATGTTTCCTGGTCGAAGTTCCTAATCGGCGCGAGGATACTTTGGCCGCACTTATTCAGAGGTTGGTATAACAAACATAATTATAAATAACAATTGTAATATGTTTTTTCTTCAGGTACATATTGCCAGGGTCTATAATTGTATCGGATGGCTGGAGGGCATATCAGAATATCGATCGATTTGGTGGGGGTGTGTACGAACATCAAGAGAATGTTGTTTCTCCCGATAACTCAAATATTCACACTCAAAATGTGGAGAATCTTTGGATGAGGGTTAAGAGGAAATTGCGTTACCAATTTGGTACATCCCGGGAGCTTTTTAGGTCATATCTTCATGAATTTATATGGCGTAAGATGTGTCAAGGAGCAGTATCCCCTGCATGAATAGTATTGTTTAATAATCAGAATTCTCTTGAGACTATATTAATATATTTTTCATTTAATTTCTGGAGTTAATTTGAAATACTTATTCTGATTTTGCTGTAATTATCATTTTGACTAACATTCTCTAATGTACCGTGAAGGCTACCCCTGCAAGTTTGATGTTTCAAGCCGAATATAATTTATCGTCTGGCAATACCACGACAAGTAAATCTCAATTATTATCTACTTTGAAATCAGTAAACACATTTCTTTGGCTAAGAATTAGGGAGAAAATTAATACACTGAAAATATATTTTTTAATTGTCTTTACTTTTATTTCAGGAGCTTGAAAAATCCACTCTTAATTTGTCCTAGAGCAATGAGCAATTGCAAATCCCAAAACAAAAGTTAACCTTGAAAACCAATTGGTATATAGTATAACTTGCGAAACATGTGACAAAGTATACGTCGGACAAACGAACAAGAGAATTTCAGCGCGTTTAGAAAACGGGCCATTAAATCAATTTCGATAGTTGTAAACAGAACGCACAATCAATTCATTACAAAACCAGAATAATACGAGAAGCTATCGAAATCGAGAAAAGTGGACAACTAAACAAAAGAGACGAGCCCTTCACCTCTCTAACACATGGAAGACAATTATTCAACATCAAAGTAAAACAATTAGCTACGCAAAATACAAACCCGTCAACAAGCAACACACCCGACACGGCAGCGAAGGGGGCGGAGTCAACACCGACCAATCAGGCGCGATACGACCTCAGACGGAGGCGAACGTCAGCAGGATTCAAACATGAATCAATATGACGAACGGATGTATTCCCGGATAAATAATTCTTTATTATATAATTATTATTTTCATTTCACATTGTACAATTTTACATTCAATTTCGCAGAGTTCAAATTCATGTTGAAAACTTCCAATAGATTCCCATACAGAACTACAGAAATTGTAATAGTTTGTATGCAGTCTATCTGGAACTAACACTGAAAAATACCATTTTTGAACTTTTCGGAATAATCTATCTGCTGGTTCGGTATAGTTGTTTTTTTATAAGAATTAATGGGATTTTAATATATCCCGCAATCGTATGGATTCTATATGGAGAATGTATCTGTCTCTATTGTAGTCCATTTAGAATTATGGAACTTACGCATATTTCCTAATCAGGGGCTGATCCAGACAAGTGCTTCCGGGGGGCGATTTCAAGCTTCAAGGGGGTCGATCCTGTACTAAATTTACCTAAATTTAATTTTAAACTCAGATTTCGTGAACTATAGCATTAAAAATAGTCGTTCAGAGGTTTAAACCAATAGAAATCACTTTCTTCTGGGCTCTTGGAGTTAAGATTATCTCGTTATAATATTAAATTTACTAAATTTGCGGCTCTCGGAGGGGGCCATCTCCCCATGTAATCCTAATACAGAATAAAAAATGATATTGATAGTTTTTCCATACTCAGTAAGTTTACTGTTTTCTATTTCTAACAGCTACGTTTAAAATATAGAACTTATGTTTCGCTAAGAAACTTCTACGGGTATATATGTGGATTGACAGTGACAAAAACACCGGTTCCCATACATTTTATTTATGGGAATATATTAGATATTTTCACAGAGATAAGTACCAATTTGAACATATAGCTACTAGAACATTTTGTATATAAAAAAGGGAGAATAAAACAATAGTGCCCATAAGAAAAATATAGAAACATAGATACCGGTTTACAGTTATTACTATACATATATAAATCTATCTATGGTTATTACTACATTGATATTTTGTGTAATAAGTGTTGCCTAGAAGTCATTGTTAACATTGTATAGATAACTGCCTAATAATACATATATCGTTACAATTACCCCTCTTTATAAATTCCGAAGTCAATAATTATCATCCAATTATTAAATACAATATTTTTGCAAAAAGGTAGATCAACTTGTTTTTAATAAAATTTTTGCTTATATCCGGAAGTTTATGATCTCCGAATAGCATGGATTTCTTGTTGCCCGATCAACCATCACAAACCTCTCTGCATATATATCATGACTATTTGGTCTCTAATATTTATAAAGGAGCAGTTATTGATTCTATTCATACAGATCTAACCAGAGGTTTGACTTTGTCGATATTGAAATTACATGCTTATGGCGTCATTCTTTAGTGGACGTCAGCATGTTGTAACAATTAAATCCTCTATCAGTAACTATTCATGCCATACCAGGTGTTGCTCAAGGTACATATGGGCTCAACATTTGTCTCCTGATTTATCAATGATATATAGATCTTATAATAAGGTGTGCATATAAAACAGAGTTTTTACTTTTTGTTGATGATGCAAAGTTCTTAGAAGCAATTAGATCCCCTTGATTAGGTTCTATTACAGCAGGATATATTAGCTTTGAAACTTGGAGTGCTGAGAATGGATTGATTGCAGAGCAACACTAAAAAATGTTTAACTATTTACTTTGGTAAATCTTATGTTCCTTTTAGGACATGTCTCCTATCCTCATTTTGACCATATAAAAGATTTAGGGATCATCTATGATTCCAATTTATCGTTTAATGATCATATTGAGCCCTTAATTTGAAAGCTAAAAAAGCTGCACTTTATTATGATGTGTTCTAATAAATTTTGGAATCCTATGACTTTTAGGCAATTATAATTTTCTTATATATACATACCCCAGGTTTCACATTTGTTAGTTCTTATTAAAAGGCAAAACAGGTTTTAGAATTAAACAAGGACTTCATTTCGACCACATTTATATGTCTATATATCACTCCAAATTTGCAGGAAGCGAGAGTTAGGGGCTGATTTATTTTTTGTATTTCAAATTCTAAATAACCACATCGATTGCACTGAGCTGCTATCTAGATTTGATTTTACTGTTACGAGTAGAATGCTTAGAAATAGAGATATTCAAAATTCTGTTACAGCAAAGTCAAAAACATACAACTTATTATTATTGGATTATCTAAAGTTTGTAATGAAATTAACCCGTTGAATTTTCACATCTTACTATGAAAAAGTTATCAAAGATTGTACTATGTTGTGAATAATTATTGATTAAATATAAGGTATTATTGTAAATTTATGTTATTGACTTAAAATGTATATGTTCTATACTTGTATGAGGTTTCCCGTTGAAATAAATAAATATAGTATTTATTGTTTTATTGTTTACCTTAATTGTTCCATAAAGGAAGTTTTAACTAAATTTGCCTTCTAGATCTGCCCAATAATTGAGAAAAATACTTAAATAATTGTAATACTATGAAATTGACACAATTGCTAAATTATTTTTAAAATGAGTCATTGTTGTTTCTAATATAGCTTAAATAAGTAAGTAATAAATAGGTACCAACATATAGTGAAAACATGAGTCAATATTAGCATAATTATTTGAACCTCTTTTAACTAAGGTATCAATCAACTCTGATTTTACAAACAGCGTAGAAATTAGTTAAGAAACCTTAACGATGACCAATGAATGTTGATTATATATATAGAACAAGATGTGATTTCTTAATTTTTGACCGAAGATAAAAAAATATGACAATTAAAATGTAAACATTGTTAGACTGCCAGTGCAAGAATTAAATAGAAAAATACTTAATACAGGCCACTACCTGCAAATAAAGATGCATTACACAGTACATACTCATGTTTGATACTTCCACTTCATCGGAGATTATAACATTTTTAATATGAGCTTTCAAATGCTTTTAATATGTATAATAAGTTTAATATAGTAAAAATTTAGTTTCTGTAGAATCTTGTAATCAAATAGTTCAGTTTATAACTGACATTTTATTAATTGTATTGTGTTTATGTAGGTAAGTTCAGGACACACATCTTTAAATAAGATTTTATTGTTATACATTCTTTATTTTGCAAACACTAAAACTCCCACTGCTAATTTGTATGCGATAAATGTCTGGACTTGTATTTTTTTTGTTATCTGAATTGACTTTCAGAGCTTATAATTAATAACCATATCATCGAAAATACAATAGGTGAAATATAATACATATTAGTTCTGAGGAGCACAGATCATCTGATGAGTTTAAACTACCAGAATAATTACTTACCAAAATCAATTTCAAACAAATCTGATATATTTCATGTATACAAAGAAGGCTCTCATGAAATAAGATGAACCAATGATCCAGTAACAAGCCTTGGTTTTTTTAGAATATAATGATATTTACTGAATTAATAACATAAAATAAGAAATTACCTCACAGTTACATATTAATTATTCTGATCATATGTTTAAACTGTGCTAAGGACATGTTAAACAAGTCTACTTTTTCTGGTAAACCATTGCGGCTAACACTTGCGGACCCAGGGGGTGGACTAAGGATCTGAGTGGTCTACTTTTTTAGTGTTTATCGTGCTAAAATCAACTTTCAGTGACGTCAAGCCCCCCAAAGAGATCACCCCCCTCCCCAATGATAATCCTGGATCCACCCCTGGCGGCTAACGTACATAATCTTGATATTGTGTGATTTGTGTAAGTCCATATAATTTACACCTTCCAGTGGAATACCCAGTTTAAATGCTTATAAATAATAAGGACACCAAACAGATACTTCTATACCTACAGAGGGCACAACAGCACAATAAATGTTTATACTTCTTAAAACAAAACCTAGTAATTTGCATAGCGTTATTTTTAATAGACACTTACACTCAAAAATAACCCACCAATCTCTCATTTTATAAACTCTATCTAAGGACTGAATATCAAGACTTTATACAAATATCGCTGGCTGTTTAATCCCATGGAAAGTAAGAAATTTACATTCTTTATATTGAGTTACAAATCATTATTATCACACCATTTACAAAAACAGTTTAAATCTGACCTAAGTTCAATGCTGTCAGCAACCTCTCATACAACCTTGTACATCTTTACGGCATAAACACAAGCACTAAAGTGTAATTTAAATGTTGCTGGAGGTCGTTTATAAAACAAATAAATAGAAGAGGTGAAATGTGACCTGCCTGTGGCACCCCAGATGTAAATTTATTTGATATATAATTCTTTATTTTGGATTATCTTGAAGATTGTTATTAATAATAACGATTTTCAAGATAATTCAGCAGCCATTTCAAAAACTCTTACTCCCAATTTCTCAAGCTATTTGATAAGAATGAATGAATTTATCCGTTCAAATGCCACTTCATCTAGTATATAATAGTATATAGTATAAAAGATTGGTTACTTTATAAATCCATGTGGCTCCTGAGTTGTAATATTTCTGAACAGAGGGATAACCATAACTATGACTATTTGCTCGCAAAGTTTGGGAATAATGACATTTTTGTTACTGCTCTCTAGTGACATTAGAATGATATCCATATTAAAGACGGGTATAACTTTCATTTTTAAGATTTCTTTTTCATCAAGTGAAGACTGAAACAATCATCATGGGTGTAACAATCTGGAAAGGTACCTTGAGACAATGATAAGTTAAAAGTTTTACATACATCACATACGGCATTGTTTGTAATTTAAAAAAAGGCCACTGAGATTCCATCTGGCCCATGCCAAGGTTGCCTCTTAAAGTTCATCAATGATGTAAAAATCACTCATGTCAATTATGACTACACTAATGTCTATGGATAAATTAGTTTTAAAATGTAATTAGGAATTTTATGAAATACCTACATATGAAGTTGAGAAATAATTCGAGAAAATTTCCACAATGTCTGCGAGAGAGGATTTTTTGAGTGATTTAATCTTTGACTCTTAATACTACTTGCTATGGTAGCTTTTACTACAAAGATTCTTGTATCTACTTTCTAAGCCAATTAAAATCTTGATAGTCATTAGACTTTTCCTATAAGTTTTTAAGTTCATTGCTAAACTGCAGAGGAAATATCCAATATCTAGACGGAAACTTTGGTACAAAAATGTCAATAACATCAAATAAAATATAAAAGCTACTTACAAAAACATTTACATCAGCGCAATTAAAAACAGTATCCTAGTCAACATAAGACAATTATAAATTAATATCTCTATAATTATCAAGGTAAAAATTGTAATATAATAATTCAAGCTTAGTTGACTACTATCACATACAGGATTAAAATTAAATTTAAGAGGTGGATGATAAGTATAACATTTTACAATCATGACTGTCAGTAAGACACACTGATCAACAGTTAGGCAGGTAAATATCAAATCTAAAAACCCATTATTTACATTTGCATTTAACCTGTTCTGAAATTCTATCTTCTGGAGTAGAATCCAGGGTATTCTCGATTAATTGTACCACAAAATAATACATCACCTTTATCTAGGGAGAGTCTATCACATTCAATAGAACCTCACAGTATATTTCATACATGTAAGAACAACATTTCATTTATGTTTGGGTTACATATATTCCTTACTGCAAAGCAGCTTTTAATAAGACCCACCACACCACCACCAGATAAGTAGTATTAATTATATCACTACTTAAGATCTCAGTTAAAAGCACCATATTGTTATATACTCTGTGGGTTCAATTAATTATTTTGAAAAAAACTAATATTCACTGTCACTTTCTAGAAACTTTTATTTACACATAAAACATCAAATATTTCCAACATTTGATTCTAATATTATTTACATCAAAATCATAACAAAATAAGCAGAACACACTAAAACTAACTCTACGGAAATTAATAAGGCTTTATATATAGCGTACAAAGAAATTTCTGGTAGTTCTACTTTTGTTGGCACAGCATCCAGATTCACATTTTTTTCCCATCGGAACCTTCTAGCTCTTCTTTTTTTTTATCCCAGTGATTGATGTTTAATTGGGATGAATAATGCTTTACATTGTTTTCGTCAGGGATGGACTAGAATAAATTTTATAGTAATATCATGATCCTCAGCAATGAGGGATTGGGAAAAACATTAGGTTTTGTTCTTGGCCCTCTTACATTTTGCTAATAGCATTCCAATAATCCAATTTTTGCTTTCTAGGTGACTGAAAATTTTTTCTATAGTGGTTACCGTTAGTACATGGGAAAATGAATGGTTTTATAATTATATCGATTAGCCATAGGTTTGGATCTAAAATAGTTTGGTCATCCTGACACTTATCAAATGTTATTTTAAATGATGATACATGTTGCTGCTAGATTTTAATTTCTCATAGTGTGGTACAGGAATATAGTTATCTTTTAAATAATCCACTAATTGTCTTATCACCTTTAGCTGCATATACATTTTTTCATGGATTATTTGTACCCTTAATTGTTTGTTGTGTTTTGCTGGGGTTAATGGAGCTTGCTGTCTTTGATCTGGCAGAATATTTGTATTTTGAATGTTGACCAGTTATATAGCATTCTGGATAGCTTACCCAGTGTAATAGGTAATAAAGGCGTTGGAATCACAAAGTGATTTTCTGTGAGTGGATTATAACAACTGGATTCCTTAATGGTTTTGTAATTGAACTTTTGCCTAACTGGGCCAAATCAGAGTTAAAAGAGATAATGTTGTTGACAACCTGGTCCAATTTAAATTTGGTTAACTGATTATGTAAATGGTGCTCAATATTCTTTGATCAAAAGACTGCTGGTCTACTTGAGTTTGGTTATTACCAATTTTATCTTTCAATAACCTGATTTCCTCTTTGAGGTCTTTAATGTTAGCAGCTACTGCTACCTTAAATTGCTTAAACATATTGCCCACTGACTCACACTTCATTAATCTACTCTTTTTCTGAGACAATCACATTTCAGATAATTTAGGCAGTTATGTTAAAGAGTGCTTAAAATCTGAAAAGCATTCATGACATAATGCAACTAACTATTCTAACTAGGTATCACTCTAACTTCTTGAGCTTTGGTTTTATTACATTTTTTGCAATTAATTCTCTAGCACATATCACAAGCAAAGCCCGACAGTTTTCTTTTATCGTCTGTTAAGCTACATTCAGAGTCACAAATTACTTTATACTACAAGACTTTACAAAAAATATAAATGCGAATTACGTTTTGGTTAAATTATTAGGTGACTCACACTCACAAATCATAAATGCGTCAGCCGGGTTTGGAGATTTGAACCCGACAGGCAATAAAAGTAATATTAATAATATTGATATTGTTTACTTTTACTTTTGACATTCTATATTGAGATGGAGTTGAGGTTAAGTCAATTTGAACTACATATATGCACCAATGTTATGGCAACGTTGCTCCCAAAATTTGCAGTTTTGTGCCATTTGGGACGTATGTCGTTTCAGGATACGCCAAATAGAGGATTACCATTTTTCGGAATTGAAAATATCTCCTGAATCTACAAAAGGGCACATAGACCATATTTATAGCTAAAAAATGCTTTTCAAAATTAATTACCCTATAAATATTACTACCCTGAAAGTAGCCGACATCCTACAAAAAAATGGAGAATATTTTGGTAATTGTTATACAATACAAGCTATACAAGCTACATGCGCTGTAAAATTAAACTTTTTGCAAATGTAATGAAATGCACATCTTTATTTTGATAAAATCTAAATATTCATTTCTTTAAAATTTTGATTTTTGCATTTATTTCCAAAATATTAGGTGTTAAATTTATAGATTCATTTTTTTCGGTATATTTGTTATACAATATTCAGCAAGCTATATGGGCTGTAAAAGTAAACTTTTTGCAAATGTAATGAAATGCACATCTTTATTTTGATAAAATGTAAATGAGCATTTCTTTAAAATTGCAATTATTTCATTTCCTTCAAAAAATATTCTATTTAAAATTTTGAGGTATTCAATATTTAGCAAACTGCATGGGCTTTCAAACTTTACATTTTGAAAATCTAGATTTAAATAGGCTAAGACAAAATGATTAGGTACCATTTTCTCCTCTGTCTCTCAACCGATTTTCTTCATTTTTATTTTGTTTCGTAGCTACTGACGATCTTCAGGGCAGAATGCTAATATTAATTTATAATAATGGTTCATTCATTAAATAAAATATAATAAAAATTCATTATTTACGTCATAATGTCAACGCCAAACAACTGAATGTGCCGCGTTCCGCCACCGCCAGACTCAAAACATTGAGTAATTATATATAGAGGGACCAGTGCTGTTTATACTTAGAGCATGTACTACTGGAAGTGGCATGCAAGAGTTGTTATTGTTTAGTGGTAAAGTAATCGTTGTATATTATAATTAAACAGGGCGATTTCAGATATGTTCAAAATAATTTTTTTCGTGGGTGGCACATAAGCAGTTGTATATATAGGGTGTTTAAAATACAGAGTAGAGTGCAATTATAACTAATAAAATAATTATATAGGGAAGCCCATTAGCAGTTGAATTTACAGGGCTCTTGGAATAGAAGGTGCAGTAGAATTACGGTTATACAGGGTGGTGCAAAGAGTATTATACAGAGATGCATATACAGGGTGGCGGAAATGGAAATGCAACATTTTGTAACCCATAAGCAGTTGTATATATAGGGAAGATGAAATATAGGGTGAGAGGAATTATAGATATACAGGATGATGATAAAAAATGTTAGAAACGGAAATGATTTATAGAGTAGCCCACGAAGAGTTCCATATATATGATGATTGAAATATAGGTCAGAGTAGAATTATAGTTACAGAAGATAGTTAAAAATTTCATAAACAAAAAGAGTAAATACCGTGGCTCATAGGCAGTGGCATACAGAATGGTTTACCGGGTGGTTCAAAAATGTTAAAAAATATTATGCGTGGTCCATGAGCAGTTGCATATACAGGGTGGTGGAAATATATAATGAGATGGAATTATTATAATGAGGATTTTAATAAATGTTTGAGAATTGAGTGCAATTATAGCTATACAGACAGGTTAGAAAAAATAAATATGTATGGTAGCCCATTAGCGGTTGCGTTGTTGTCATATTAAATTAAGAATTACGAATTTGAACACAAATAATGTCCTATGAATTATATTTGAAAAAAACTTGAATTTCTTTACTTATTTGTAGAAGCGAGATGTAAGACCGACATCTAGGATTTTCGAGGAAACTATCACACAGAGGTTCCTAATCTGGATCCTTTCCCTGTAATTGCTGTTCTCCCTAAAGTCCTAGGATAGAATGTCAAGATAAAATTTTCAGGTTATTTAACCTGCCAGAGATATTGACACAATTGGTCGAATTTCGACCACTGGGCGACAGCTAGTATAACGAAATGCACCTGTTTCTATACTATTATAAAATAAGTAAAAAATAAGTTTGTCTTTCTGTTTGTTTGTTTGTTTGTTCGGACATCACGTAAGAACTACTGTACTGATTTTGCTGAATCTTGTTGTTGCATAGCCTATAGTTTGAGCTAAAATCTGGTAGACATTTTATCACCTTAAATTGACAGAAACGGTAGATATAGCGAAAAAACTTGTACCATGTTGGGTAACACAATTACTCAATTGGTTCCACCGCACGCACACAATACTAGATATTGGCATCAGCTTAGCTTTTATTCAAAATTTAGAATGTGCCAATGTAACATGTTTCGATTTAAAAAAACATTAACTGATATCACAAGCGTAATTTTACAGGGTGTTTTGTATATAGGAAACTTAGAGCGGAGTAGAATTAAAATCTAAAAAAATATATATTGGGTGTCCTATAAGCAGCTGCATATATACAATGTGGTTAAAATAAGAGAGAGTAGGATTAGTTATACGGGGTGGTCTAAAAAAGTTATATTGAGTAGCCCATAGACAGTTACATATACCAAGTGGTTGAAAAATGGTAGAATATTTATAGTTTGGATAAAAAATTTTAGAAAAAAATGTTAGCAGTTAGGATCTTTGAATTATGTTCATAAGATATTATAGTTATGAAACGGGTTGAAGAACTGAAGAATAAGATGTAATGGAATTATAGTTTATGTTGTGGTTAAAAACTTGTTTTATATCCACAAGCAGTTGCATATATAAGATGGGTGAAATATATGTCGCGGAGTATAATCACAGCAATACAGGTGGGTTTAAAAAAGTAAGTAATGTAGGTAATGATCTACAAGCTGTTCCATTACCGGATGGTTGAAATTTAGGGTGAGTTAGGATTCTAGGGCTACAGGGTGGTAAATAAGTAGTTGCATATAAAAGGTTGTTGAAATATAAGGTGGTGTAGAGTTATAATTATATAGGGTGGGTAAAAAATGCTAGAAAAATTTTGTTATATAGCAGTTGCATATATGGAGTATCTGAAACATGGGGCGCAGTAAAGTTATAGTTAAACAATGTGATTCAAACAATGTTAGAAAAACTTGAAAATGAAGGGTGGTTTAAATGAAGTGTGGAGAGGAATTATACTTTATAATGTCGTTGAAGAAACATGAAGAAAAATTGTGAATTAGCGTAGTTCATAATATGTTGCAAAGATAGGATAGTTGAAAAAAGTAAGTAATGTAGGTAATGATCTACAAGCTGTTCCTTTACCGGATGGTTGAAATTTAGGGTGAGTTAGGATTCTAGGGCTACAGGGTGGCAAATAAGTAGTTGCGTATAAAAGGTTGTTGAAATATAAGGTGGTGTAGAGTTATAATTATATAGGGTGGGTAAAAAATGCTAGAAAAATTTTGTTATATAGCAGTTGCATATATGGAGTATCGGAAACATGGGGCGCAGTAAAGTTATAGTTAAACAATGTGATTCAAACAATGTTAGAAAAACTAGAAAATGAAGGGTGGTTTAAATGAAGTGTGGAGAGGAATTATACTTTATAATGTCTTGAAAAAACATGAAGAAAAATTGTGAATTAGCGTAGTTCATAATATGTTGCAAAGATAGGATAGTTGAAATATAGGGTGGAGAAGCGTTATGGTTAATTATTAAAAAAAATTATATTGGTTAACGAATAAGCAATACCTAGCATATACAGGGTAGTTGTAATAAATACAAGGTGATTCCAAAACATGTCTTAATAAATTGTTATATACTGTGCCCAATAAGGAGTTGCGGTTTTGGTGAAATATATTGGGCATTAATGGATTTATAGTTATACAGGGTGGTACAAAAAAATGTATATTGGCTGGCCGATAAGTAGTTGCATTTACAAGGTTGTTGAAATAGCGGGTGGAATAGAATTATAGTTAAACAGGTTGGATTTTTTTTGTAGGATAGAACATGGGCTGTTGCATATATGTAATATCTGAAACATGGATCGAAGTAAAATTATAGTTCATACAGTGTGATCAAAACAATGTTAGAAACAGCTGCATATAAGGGGTGGTTGAAATACAGGGTTGAGACAAATTATACTTTCAAGGGATATTAAGGAAAATACTTATCTGGACTTAAGATTTCACTTACTTCTACTGAAAATTACCCCAACCTCTTTATTCTAATCTTCATGTGCATTGATAAATATAATTATATGTGCATTTTTAAATTAGTTTGTAAACAGTTTTTTCTAATTAAAAAAGTTCTGAAAATGTAATGGTATACAAAGCTAGGACCAGGTTATATCTATGTGTCTTTATTAAAAATTATAATCGTCACTATTTAGAAAATTTTAAATTGTATTATTTAAAAAAATGTAAATTTATAGCAAATGATATTTTCACCCAAAGAACATGCTTAAGTATTTTAGAATAAAACATTTTTAAAGAAATGTAACCGACTTCCAAGTATTATTAAAAAGTTGAAAATAATTATAATCAAAAATAACTCTAGACAGTAAATAACACATTCAATGTTGTTAGGTACTCATTCTGCCCAAATTAATTACCTACCTATCTAGTATATTTTTTATTTACGTTAAACCAGTCAACAACATATTTGAAGTTACTTAACTTGCAGCAAATCATAAAAGATTATAATACATTTTAATGATTTAATTGTGACACTTCTAGTACCTACATTATATACTTCTAAAAATCCATCAGTCCTCATCACTAAACAAACTGTAGTCCAAACTGTGAATGTTTTTAATCACTTGATTAACAAAGGTCGGTTATTTGCTGGATGGGAAAGCTACAAAATTTTTGAATATTGTTACGAAATTTACCCAAAGCCGACCCTGTGTCATTTCAGCACGACAACAAACGCTTTACGACAAAAAATATGATTCTCGAAAAGACTCGGCAGCGGAAGGAACTATGATGATTTCTACTGGAGAATTCTACGCTGGTGATATAAAAGAAGCACACCACGATCGCCGGACGACTAGCTTATATGGGATTGTTATTGTATTTTTGAATCAGCTGTTTGAATGTAAATAAAGTTCTAGAATAGTGAAAGTAAATAGTGGTTGTATAATTTTAAATTGAACCCACGAAGTATTTTACATTTGGTGTTAGAAGTGAAGGATTAGTGCAGTTAACATCCTAAATTGATTTATGGAAACTCGTAGTATGGAAAAGATAGACGAAAAAATTACACAGATTCTAGAAAAACGTGACAAGAAGGAGAAACAACATCAAGAAGAAATTCAACAAAGGTTAGTGAAATCTTTTGATGACAAACTTAAAATTGAGTTAGGAAATCTTGTCACTAATATCGATGAAAAACGTAAAATGGAATTAGAAAATCTTGTTTCCACGATGAAAAGTGAACAACAAAATCTTGTTTCCACGATGGAAGAAAAACAACTAAATCTTGTTTCCACGATGGAAGAAAAACAACATAATTTAATTGAAGGATTATTCTCGAAATTTGTAGAAATACAAGATCAAACTGAATTAAAACGACAACATGAATTTAAGATATTTGAAGAAAAACAAGGCAAAACGGAAGAAAAAAGACAATTGCAATTTGAACAATTAATGCAAATAGTATCGCAAGTTAATGAAACAGTTAATGAAAGAATGCAAATAGTTGAATCAGATATAAAAGAAATAAACGACGACATAAAGATCCTAAAAAATAATGTGGAGACTCTTGAAATCAAAGTAGATGACATCGATTCCGTCCAGAACCAGGTGAAATTTGAAATAAGTGCTATCCAAAACCAGGTAAAAGCTGAAATCAGTTCAATTAACGACGCAGTACACAGTGAAGTACAAGATAAAGTGGAAACAGCAATTAAAAAATTGCAACAAGATTTGCAGAGAGGAAAATACCAGCACACCGTGAGTACCAAAGGTTCCGTTAGCAAACCACCCACATTTGATGGCAGTTCATCTTGGCCCATGTATAAACGGCAATTTGAGGCTGTGGCTACAGCTAATGGATGGGATAATCAAGAAAAATCTACCTCTCTGGTAATTTCGTTAAGAGGTCCGGCCCTAGAACTCCTCCAAAGCATTCCAGTCGAAGAACAAGGCAATTTCGACAAGATCATCGCCATTCTGGACAAGAGATACGACAATCAATCCTTGAGCCAGGTATACCAAGTACAACTCAGTGGGAAAACGCAAAAATCCGGTGAAAGCCTTCAAGAATTCGAAGCAGAGATTAGACGGTTAGTTCACTTGTCCTACCCAGACCTGCCAGAGGAAACGAAAGACCAGTTGGCCACACAGAGTTTCATAAACGGCATCAGAGATGTGGAAGTTCAAAGAAATTTAAGACTGAGTGGCGTCAAGAAAAAGTAATGAAGCTCTACTTAGGGCTTTGGAAGTAGAGGCCGTCATGAACATGCCCAAGCCGAGGGTCCGAGCAGTCTCCTTCAACCAGGAAGAGTCAGAGTCACCACTTCAAGCGCTGCTGGCTGGTCTGAACAAAATATTAGACCGGTCACAAAGAACTGGCACCAGAGGGGCATGTTACGGCTGCGGACGGACAGGGCACTTTCAACGTAATTGTCGAGTGAGGCCACCTGAACGATCACCGACCAGGGGTAACCAACAGAACAGCCACATGTCCAGGGACCGTCAGTCAGTCAGCATAGAGGGGCGAATGCTGACTGTCCCTCCACCAGCCCCCAAAACGTTATCCATCCGGGAATTTTGCCGAGATAGCGGCAGCCTAGTCATCAGAGGCACCATCAATGGGCGAGCAGTTACCATCACAATCGATACCGGCGCCGCTGTGTCCATTGCCAAGTCCAGAGTCTTGAGAACATCAGAAATTCGGCCAGTTAGCAATAACATCCAGCTCAGAACGGTCACCGGCGAGTCCATGTCAATACAGGGTGAGGCAGATGTCATGCTACAGATAGGGGACAACATGATCCGGCATAGGGTCCTGGTAGCGATGAGTCTATTGGACAGAGGCCGGTGGACATACGATTGATTATACTGGGATGGGGATGGTTTTACACCTAATTAGCTTTCCACCTGCATGGATTTATGTTCGACCCGAGATATGATGTTCTTCGGTTCCTAAATGAGGAAGGCTTTGCTTTCAATTGTTAACACGGCCCAGAGTCAGGGGACACGGGTATCACTGGTCGATTTACTCTTGCTTTGAAGTCACATCTGGATCCCGCAACGGCTAACGTGCTATTGTGCAATGCAAAGTCTTCGGCTAGAATTCCCGGTCGAACGGAACAGATTATTCTTGGGCAGTTAGACAGCAATCCTGGGAGCTGCGTTGGAATGGTGGAGCCCGTACACTCAGCTCATGACTACTTAGTTGGACGGGCTATAGTTAAAACCGGACGAGATATACCAATCAGAGTCCTGAATCTGTCCAACAACGACATCAGAATTACCAATGGTCAAGAGATAGCTTGTTTCGAGCCAGTAGAGACCATCATCAATTGCGAAGAAGAGTACCAGACCTCGGTGAAGGAGCCAGGGCCCGATAAAGAGTTCCTACAACAGTTTGCTGTCCATTTGACACACTTGACACCAGAAAACCAGAAGAAAGCCAAGCAATTTATCACAAAACACTGGCAAATTTTTAACAGTAAAAATGGAACCACCGGTCGCACCAACATCATCCAGCATCGAATAGATACCGGAAAGGCTCAACCCATCAGAATACCACCTAGGCGACTACCATTGGGGCAACAACAGGCAGTCGAGGAAAACATCGAGTCCATGTTACAAAATGGAGTTATTGAGCCATCCATCAGCCCATGGTCTGCTCCCGTCGTGCTAGTTAAAAAGAAGGATGGAACCACCCGATTTTGCGTGGATTACAGAAAGCTCAATGACGTCACGAAGAAAGACAGCTATCCACTACCCCGAATCGATGACACTTTGACCACACTAGCAGGCTCCCGTTGGTTCTCCACACTAGACCTAAAAAGTGGATATTGGCAGGTAGGTCTAGACGCAAACGACAGAGAAAAGACAGCGTTCTCCACCAGTAAAGGGCTGTTTCAGTTCACGGTCATGCCCTTTGGGTTATGTAATGCACCCGTTACATTTGAGAGACTAATGGAGTATGTACTGAGCGGGTTAACATGGAGGACGTGCTTAGTATACCTCGACGACATTCTAGTCATGGGCCAGACATTCGACGACCATCTGAAGAACCTGGGAGAAGTATTCTCCAGAATTAATAACGCCAACCTGAGACTCAATCCGAAGAAGTGTTCCTTGTTTCAAAAAGAAGTAGAGTTTTTGGGCCACGTAGTGTCCGAGTCAGGAATCCGCACCAACGAAGACAAGATAGAAGCCATCCGTGATTGGCCAATTCCAAGAGACAAACATGAACTCCGAAGCTTCTTGGGCCTCTGTTCATACTACCGGCGTTTTGTTGAGGGATTTGCCACCATCGCCGCCCCTCTACATCGGCAGACCACTGATAAAGAGACCTTCCATTGGAATCAGGATTGCGAAACATCATTCAGGCGACTGAAGGCAGCACTATGTTCCAGCCCAATCCTAGCCTTTCCTACACAGTCCGGCAAGTTCATCTTAGACACCGACGCCAGCAACACAGGTTTGGGGGCCGTCCTATCCCAGGTGCAAGATGGTGAAGAGAGGGTGATCGAGTACTACAGTCGTGGATTCTCGAAACCAGAAAGAAATTATTGCGTCACCAGAAAAGAACTTCTTGCAATAATAAGGGCTGTAGACCATTTCCACAAATACCTGTATGGTCGCCATTTCTTAATCCGAACAGATCATGCCGCACTCAAATGGCTGCTGGACATGAAGACACCGGAAGGACAACTGGCCAGGTGGATGGAGAAATTACAGCAATACGACTTCAAGGTGGAACACCGTGCCGGCCGTTTGCACAATAACGCCGATGCCCTATCCAGAAGACCCTGTAGAGCGGAATGCGGACATTGTCTGAGGACGGAACAGCGAGAAGGTATCCCCATCAGGCAGATCCGAGTGCAGGCCAACGAAGACTGGACAACGGAACAGTGCATCCAGGATCAAATGGCTGATCCAGACATCGAACCAATCTTCTCACTCAAAATGAGAGGGGCACCCAGGCCACGATGGGACGAGGTAGCTAGATACTCCGGCGTGCTGAAATCGTTATGGGCTCAGTGGGACTCTCTAAGAGTAGACAATGGAATGCTCAAGCAAGTTTGGGAAAGCGCTGATGGACGAGAAACCAAGTCCCAACTGGTAGTTCCGAAGAAAAAGGTACCAGCCATACTGACCGAAGTACATGATGGAATTACCGGAGGCCACCTGGGCATGAATAAAACCCTAGACAAAGTTCGCCAGCGGTACTACTGGGTGAATTACTTCGAAGACGTCAGAGCTTGGTGCCGCAAATGTGCCACATGTGCCGCCAGTAAGGGCCCGAAGACCCGGACCAAGGGCAGAATGCAGCAGTACAATGTGGGCGTCCCATTTGAGAGAATTGCCATCGATGTCGCCGGTCCGTTTCCCGAGTCTGAGAGGGGGAACAAATACATTCTGGTCGCAATGGATTACTTCAGCAAATGGCCTGAGGCATATGCGATACCCAACCAAGAGGCAACCACGGTAGCGACGGTGCTAGTAGAACAACTATTCAGCCGGTTTGGCGTCCCGATGGAATTACACTCAGACCAGGGGCGTAACTTCGAATCGAATGTATTCCAGAAGGTCTGCACGATGTTGGGGATCAGGAAAACGAGAACAACACCATTACACCCACAGTCAGACGGAATGGTGGAAAGATTCAACAGGACCTTGGAACAACACCTATCCAAGGTCGTCAGCAATAACCAGCGTGATTGGGATGAGCATATTCCCCTATTCCTGTTGTCATATCGCTCTGCTTTACATAATAGTACAGGCCTGACCCCAGCCAGGGTCCTATTCGGAAAGGAGCTGCGATTACCATGCGACTTGGCATTTGGCTCCCCCGAAGAACCTCCCCAAGACATCGACGATTATGCCGACCAACTCCGACATAACATGCTGGCAATACACGAATTAGCCCGAACGCAGATGTTGGCCACCAGTGACCGGATGAAGACGCGATACGACCTCAAGGCCAATTCAGTCGGGTTCCAGGAGAGGGACAAAGTCTGGTTGTACAACCCGCAACGGAGCAAGGGTAAATCCCCAAAGCTTACACCCGCCTGGGATGGTCCATACGAGGTGGTCAAGAGGCTTAATGACGTCGTCTACCGGATCCGTCGAAACCCCAAGGCTAAATTGAAGGTGGTTCATTTAGATCGACTAGCTCCCTACCATGGAGAGGATGTTTCTGATCGGGACGATCAGAATTAAAGGGGGGGCAGTGTTACGAAATTTACCCAAAGCCGACCCTGTGTCATTTCAGCACGACAACAAACGCTTTACGACAAAAAATACGATTCTCGAAAAGACTCGGCAGCGGAAGGAACTATGATGATTTCTACTGGAGAATTCTACGCTGGTGATATAAAATAAGCACACCACGATCGCCGGGGAGTGATACCGCGACGACTAGCTTATATGGGATTGTTATTGTATTTTTGAATCAGCTGTTTGAATGTAAATAAAGTTCTAGAATAGTAAAAGTAAATAGTGGTTGTATAATTTTAAATTGAACCCACGAAGTATATTACAATATGTTAGTTTTCTGCGATGTTTTAAATGCTATAAGTACAATCACATAGCGGCTAATTGTCATTCAAATGCAGATGTTTGTTCTGAATGTGGGGGTGACCATAGGCATACTGAATGTCACTCTAATACAAATATGTGTGTGAACTGTACATATGCTCATGATGTAATAAAGATTTCAGGAATAGACATCAATCATTCAGTGTTTAGTAGAGACTGTCCATCTTACAAAAGAGCTCTTTAACAAAGTAAGTCGAAAATTAAGCATAAGCATAATCATATAGCAACTACAAAATAATAAAATTAAAAATGTCAATTTTGTAATAAGTACCAACATTTGCGGTTTAACTTCTCATAAGACTGAACTCAGAACTTTTGTTTTTGAAGAGCAAAATAAAAAACGAACAAGTATTACCGCATCCCTTTTAGAAGTTAAATGCTTGTACACAAATATCGCTTCTCTTAACTCTAAATTTCAAGAAATTCTGCATCAGAGAATTTTCATAAACCTGATATAATTCTTTTAAGTGAAACTTGGTTAAAAATTGAAATAAGTGATAATGTAATTAATATTCCCCAATACACAGTGTTTAGAAAAGATAGAGATCATTCGCGAGGTGGTGGTGTTTGCATATACGTTTCGAACTACATAGGCGGCTTGAAATCAACTTACATTATGTTGGACAAAATATATTATCATTATTATTATAGATATTCCTTCTCTTGAATCGGTTTTGGTCGCTGTTAAAATTGCTGACGTTACACTGAACTTTGCATGCATTTATAGACCTCCCAGCTCTAGTCGTGAACAAGATATCCATCTTTGGAACACTCTCTCTGTAGCCAGTACTACACTGAATAATCTCTCAGTATTTGGTGATTTTAATTTCCCTGAACTGGACAACTCCTACTCCGCTAGACAACAACTCTCCATCAGCATTATTTATGAATATGTATTTAAACTCCAACTTAGAGCAATTTGTTACCGAGCCGACTCGCTTTAGAGCCAACAATACTCCCTCGCTACTACATCTAATTTTCTCCACAGATCATAATGTCATATCTTCAGTCGGTTACTATCCACCTATAGGAGCCAGTGATCACATTGCCATCATAACCAATTCTTAGTTGAATCTTGGAACACAACTTAGTAGGAAACCATTTACAACATATAAATTTTATGCTGCCAACTACACATCAATTAATTCACATTTGAAAAGTTTACATTGGGGTAATTCCGACACCAACGAAATTTGGACTAATTTGTATCTAACATAATTGCAACGTCAGATTTGTTAGTACCTAAAGTATGGTCTAAACTGTTTCATAAACCGTAGACGAACAATAACATTCGTCATGAGATCAATGTGAAAAGGAAGGTATGGCATAAATATCGAATTAGTGGATGAGAAATCAACTATAATTTGTACAAGTCCTGCTCAAACACTGTAGCGGCTCTGATCAGAAATAGTAAATCTACTTTTGAAAACAAATTAGTTGACAGCAAAAGTAATAAAAACTTCTTTAAATACGTGAAACGTAACCTAACTAGCAGAATTTATACTATGATACTCAAAAATTCAGCAAGTGAATTTTCTATTTCTTTTTCTCATGAACCTCAAATCAACCTAGCCAACAGCTCTGATCTTCCTGTGATCGAGTCAACAATTGATACCATCAAAATTACCGAAGAAAAAGTGTCTGTTTTTAGAGAAATTCGTTTGGATTGTAGCACAGGACCAGATAATATTAACCCTGTGTTTTTTCGAAGATGTGAAGAATCATTGCTTACCCCTTACACTAATTTCTTGAAGTATTCTTTCGAAGAGTCTTGTGTTCCGGCTGATTGGAAAAACTCAAAAGTTAGTCACCAGTAACTATCGTCAATTTAGTTTAACTTGCCTTCCATGCAAATGTTTGGAGAAACTAATTGTTCGGGATTTAACTGATTATTTCGTTACTAATGGGATTTTAAGTAGAGAGACAACACGGTTTTTACCAAAACCATTTGTTATACATGGACGACTTAAAGTTGATAGCAGCTACGAAACAACAGCTGCATGATATGCTTAAAATTGTAGAAGGGTTCTCTAGTGACATCCATATGCAATTTGGCCTAGACAAATGCCGAATTATTAATATAGTTAAAGGCAAAATACAGCCGGGGCCCTACGAAATGGGAGATGGCATCTCAATTGAATCCATGGAGGAAGGCCATACTTACAAATACCTTGGAATAAAGCAGGCTCAACGAATGGTACACATCACCATGAAAAAGAAGTTTTATAGAAGGGTAAAACGACTGCTGAAGACCAAACTTAACAGTAAAAATCTGTTTCAGGCTATTAACACCTACGCCTGTTCAGTGCTTAGTTACTCTTTCGGCATAATTAACTGGTACAAAACCGACATTGAACAATTACAACGGAAAGTTCGAGTACTACTAACAAAAGCTCAAAATCACCATCCAAAGAGCTGTGGCGAACGTACAACATTGCGCCGGTGTGAAGGAGGAAGAGGATTGGCAGACATAGGCAAGTTACGTGATCAACAAATTTCTAATTTGAGTAATCATTTCCAGAAACCCGCAGAATTTTCTGATCTACACAGAGTCATATGTCAGGTTGATGACTTAACACCTCTACGACTGATAGAACAACAAGTTCAAGTATACCACCAGACAACTGATCAGAAACTGCTCAAATGGAAAGAGAAGCCCCTTCATGGAAGATATATAAATGACGTCAACCAAGATTATGTCGACAGTTCAGCGTCGAACTACTGGTTGATCTCTGATCATATGTTTCCTGAAACGGAGGGCTTTATATTGGCAATCCAAGATCAACTAATTCCAACTAAGAACTATCTAAAGTACATCATCAAAGACCCTTCTATCAACAACGACAGATGCAGATATGGTTGCCAAACATCTGAATCTATCTAGCATATTACAGGAGGTTGTCAAGCGTTCGCTGCAACTGAATACAAAGAACGACACGATGCTGTGGCAAAAATACTGCACCAGGAACTAGCGCTGAAACTTGCGCTATCACAATCGGTCAGAACACTCTAGTAAATATACAAACCAGAACCTATTTTAGAAAATAACAACTACAAACTGTACAGTGCCGGACAATATTAACCGATAGGACTGTTGCTCACAATTGACCAGATATAGTTTTGGTAGATAAAGTCTGTAGAAAAACAATCTTAATTGACATAGCAATCCCGAACAACAATAATGTAAACATTAAGCAGGCTGAAAAAATAGCTAAATATAGGGATTTAGAATTTCAAATACAGAGACAATGGGACATGAGCAACACTTGAACGGTACCAATTGTTATGTGAACAACAGGAGTAGTCCCGAAACTATTAAACAATTTGAAATACCTCGGTCTGGACGAAAATCTTTACCAACTGATGCAAAAAGCCGTCCTGTTAGGAACAGCCCGGACGGTCCGAAAATACATGGGAAACTGCAGCCACGACGCCAACCACTGGCCTGATAACCTGGCAAGGGCTCCCACAAAGCTAAACCCTTTTGATATATAGCATATCTGGGGTTTAGTGAATTTTCCCCTAAAGGTATGCTATGCGTGCCTTAGAGGGAGTGTGCTGCCATCAATTGTATGGTCAAGTCGGGTAAATATCTTTTTAATTACAAAGAAAAAGTTCGAGTTTTACTAACAAAAGCTCAAGATCACCATCCAAAGAGTTCTGTTGAACGTACAACGCCACGGTATGAAGGAGGAAGAGGATTGGCAGATCTAAGCAAACTATTAGATCAACAAATTTCTATTTTGCGTAGTCATTTCCAGAAACTCGCAGAATTTTCTGCTCTACACAGAGTCATGTGCTAGGTTGATGACTCAACACCACTGCGACTGACACAACAACACGCCCAATTACACAACCAGACCACTGATCAGAAACTGCTGAAATGGAAAGAGAAGCCCCTTCATGGAAGACATATAAATGACGTCAACCAAGATTATGTCGACAGTGCAGCGTCGAACTACTGGTTGATCTCTGGTCATATGTTTCCTGAAACGGAAGGCTTTATATTGATAATCCAAGATTAAGTAATTCCAACTAAGAACTACCTAAAGTACATCGTTAAAGACCCTTCTATTAACAACGACAGATGCAGGTACGGTTGCCAAACATCTGAGTCTATCCAGCATACCACAGGAGGTTGTCAAGCGTTCGCTGCAACTGAATACAAAGAACGACACGATGCTGTGGCTAAAATACTTCACCAGGAACTAGCACTGAAACTTGAACTATCACAGTCGGTAAGATCACCATACTATAAATACAAACCAGAATCTGTTTTAAAAAATAACAACTACAAGCTGTACTGGGACCGCACGATACTGACTGATCGGACTGTTGCCCACAATAGACCAGATATAGTTTTGGTAGATAAAGTCGCTCGGAAAACAACTTTAATTGACATAGCAATTCCTAACAACAATAATATAAATATCAAGGAGGATGATAAAATAACCAACTATAGGTTATTTTTATGTTTCTTTGGGGAATAACACCACATAGAAATAAAACTACGTATATTGCAGGAATACCAAACGTTTCAAAGTCTATTCTGACTTCGTTGTCAATGGCTTTATATTTATTGATGTAAACTATAGGGATTTGGAATTTCAAATAAAGACTCAGTGGGACATGAACAACACACGAACTGTACCAATTGTTATGTCAACGACAGGACTAGTTCCAAAACATCTATTAAACAATTTAAAATACCTCGGTCTGGACGAACATCGTTACCAACAAATGCAAAAAGCCGTTCTGTTAGGAACAGCCCGGATGGGCAGGAAGTTTATGGGAAACTGCTGCCACGACTCTAACCACTGGCCTCAAAACCTGGCAAGGGCTCCCACAGAGCTAAACAAACCCTTTTGATATCTAGGATATCTGGGGTTTAGTGAATTTTCCCCTAAAATGCATGCCTTAGAGGGAGTGTGCTGCCATACATTGTATGGTCAAGCCGGGAATATCTTTGTACTGGGACCGGACGATATTGACGGATATTGTTGTTGTTGCTCACAATAGACCAGATATAGTTTTGGTAGATAAAGTCTCTAGAAAAACAACCTTAATTGACATAGCAATCCCTAACAACAATAATATAAATATTAAGCAGGCTGAAAAAATAGCCAAATACAGAGGGATTTAGAATTTCAAATACAGAGACAATGAGACATGAACAACACTCGAACTGTACCATTTGTTATGTCAACAACTGGAGTAGTCCCAAAACATCTATTAAACAATTTGAAATACCTCGGTCTGGACGAACATCTTTACCAACTGATGCAAAAAGCCGTCCTGTTAGGAACAGCTTGGAGGGTCCGAAAATTCATGGGAAACTGCAGACACGACGCCAACCAAGGGCCTGATAACCTGGCAAGGGCTTCCACAGCGCTAAACCCATTTGATATATAGTATATTTGCGGTTAAGCGAATTTTCCCCTAAAGGTACGCTATGCGTGTCTTAGAGGGAGTGTGCTGCCATACATTGTATGGTCAAGTCGAAAAAATATCTTTGTTAATTAAAAATATTATTTATGAAAAAATACTATTTTAAGTTCTAACAGGAATTAGTAATAAAATTGGAACAATTTTATTTCTTCTACATTAAATTAAAAATAATTTACAGACGGAATTTTGGCTATTTTCACTTAACTCCAATTGCTAATTTCAAATTCAAACGAAAGCTGAACTAAATGTACTTCGATAGACTTCGGACAGCCGAGTGGGTTAGAAATCAGGTCGAAATGCATAATTCTTAGAGCTTTTACCTATATATGCTCTAAGGTATGACCGAACTAAAAATCCTTGCTTCAGAGCAAGAACCATTTGAATCGATTCAGAACCAATAACTGCTTACCGCTACACCGAACTCAAGACTACTGTAACCCAGATCACCAAAATAGATTTGGTTCACAATACAATTCTAGGTTGCTATTGTTACCGAGTATTATCGTCTATAGGAGGTTGTTTCATTTGGGATTCGTTCACTTAGTTCTATATCGGTTCATTTTCAGTAATTTTGTTCTGCGAACGGCGTTTTCAGAAAATTACGGTAATATTACCATTGAACCGATATAGAACTGCTTCTGCGAAAACCCCTATAGCCTTTCATGCATAAAATTGTGGAAATGCTAGAAAGAGAGGGCAGTAGAGACAGTAACGGGCTATTTCACTTAGTTGGCGGAAGCAGCCAATGCACAACATACTCATCGTATTTCATTGGAAGCAGCTTCCAACCGAGTGAAGTAGCCTCTTGCCCTCTCTATTGCCCTCTCGCTCTTTAGTCTTACCACGACATTTGTGCATGACAGGCTATATCTAGAAGGTACATGATCTAAGAGTTTGAACGTCCTTGACTATTATCGGAGATGAATTTCTCATTGCAGATTTCTACAAACTGAAGGCTTGTTTGTGGCGCCATTACGGCCGGGCCACTCATAAAAGTATATCACCTTGGTATGAGGAAGATTCACGGAACGTCAACCGCATGGTGGCGCCACTGCACACAAGGCTACAATGGCCGCCACATATAAAAATTTCTCATGCATGGGTACAATCATAAATTTTCTTTATGGGTACAATGGCCGCCATGCATGAGAAGTTTGTATATGTGGCGGCCATTGTACCCTTGTATGCAGTGGAGCCACCATGCGGTTAACGTTCCGTGAATTTTCCTCATATGAAGTGAAACATCTGCAGTGAATAATTTGTGGTATGATCGATCCTTTCTCTATGATCTGTGGTATGATCTGTGGAAAGACAGGCTGTTTTCCAGTTAGCAGAGCACAAGTGATTTTGTGCCGCACAGTGCGGCAATTTGTAGGACGTTAATTAGAACATGGTTGTTTTAAAACCAACCGGTAGAGTACACTGATTACCATAAGGTTAAAAGTGTATTACTTATAGGTTATCAATTGGCGTTTATGTGTAAGTAAATTATTTACAGAATAATTCAATTCCAATTATAAGAGCCCAAAGTTTTTTTGTGACGCCCTGTACCGTAATTTTCGGGCGCTAATTGGAACATACTTCATGTTTTATGATAAAGTTTTATGTTTACTTGGTAAACCTACATAAAACATCCCAAAGGCACAGTTATTTCTTGTGCTCATTTGTGCGAGCTAGTGCCGTAATTGGAACCATAAAGAGATTTATATATGTATAATTGGAACCATAGATAAGAGATTTATTTATGTATAATTGGAACACTCAGTGCTAGCCTGTGTTTGATCTGTGGTGCTAGCGGTGCTAGCACTGTGCTCAATTGTGCGCTAATTGGAAAACTACAGATAGATGATAGGCGCACAATTGAGCACAGTGCGGAGTGCTAGCAGAGTGTTCCAATTACAGAGCTCGCACAAATAGAGATGTTTTATGTAGATTTAGATACATAGTATGTTCCAATTAACGCCCGAAAATTACGGTATAGCGACAGAAAAACACTAGTAAGATTATTCTGTAAATAATTTACGATTGAGTAATACACTTTTAAACTTATGGTGATCAGTGTACTCTTTGATGATACGTCCTAAAAATTGCCGCAGATCATAACTGGAAAAAGCCAACATGATATAAAATATAATATATTTGTTGTATATGGTCTCTTTGTATGATCTGTGGATAGTACCTTCTTGTCTATGGATAGTACATTTTTATTAGTTAAATGTCGTTAAGTGTTCGTTAATAGTTATTACTTTATTACTAATTGTGAAATGGCAAAAACCAATTTTGAAGGTTTTGAGAATGTTATCATAAATACGGGGAACATTTTATCAATAAATGATATAACAAAAAAACCCAACCAAAACACAACCGAAGAGGTTAGTATTTAAAAATAATATTAAATAAAAATAGTATAACTATTATTTTAAACGTTTTAGCTAGTAGAAGCCATTAATTTTTCCATTAAAGATTGTCAAGACAATGGTGCCTTACAAGGTCAGTCTGATAATATTATAATAACTCGATGTAATGATGACTTAACAAACAAGATACAAGGACATGATTTATCAGATTTGAAAATAGGTCTAAAAGTTTTCCTTAATAGTGATGATCAAGAATCATGTATACAGGCGGTTAGAAAAGGTAATAATTATTGTCATTTATTTAAATTAAGACGAGAAAATGCAATTTTATTCATAAAACTTTAAAAATATACATATGAAAATCCTTCAAATTAATATGAGGTTTTCAATAAATGGTGTATGATAATTGATATACTGATAATTTTGGTGATCAATCACATTAATTTTTTATCATCAAATCGTGAACAATATAGGTATAGATATTTTCAGTAATATATTGTGTTGTACAAAATTCTACCATATATTTTTAATTTTTTGTTGAAAACTAAATTGCTTCATATTATCTTTAGAGTTAACTTTTTTAGCAATAATTGTGATCCAAGTCAGTATGAGGTAGTATCTGGAACTCTTATTTCTACCAGGAATAGTCATGGTAGAATCAAAATGTTGTTGCAGAAAAACTCTTCATTGTTGAAGGTATTTCTTTAATTTACAATCATTTCAGTTGAAACTGATTTTGTCCATTCTTACAATCTTTCTGGGGTAGTGATTGCTGTGTTTGCTGGCAACTGTTGGTCTTGCTCATGTTGCTAAACGTTTTTCAGCTCTGATATCAAAATCACCTTTATATTATTATAGCTTTAGAAAGTTAAATATATTTTTAAAATGTATATACCACCAGAATGTTAAACTGATATAAGTAGATGACATATTCATTTCCTTGCTGTAGAAACCAACATGCACCTTCCCTATGAGTGTCTACAAAGGATGTGTCCAAATCAGACAAAAATTTGTCATTTAACAGCTACAACATTACACCCAAATGAACATTGTGTTTCTTGTCAACAACAACAAATTTTGAATCCTGGGCATACGTAGCTGAATAACAAGCACTGTACTTCAATACTTTGAAGCTGACAATTAATTCTGAAGGTGAAATCCTTGTTCCACATGATATTGCAGAAAATTACAGTTTTGTATCACAAGAAGCAGCACACTCTTACCACTGGAAGAGTGAACCAGTTAGTTACATTTTTAAGTATTTTACTACAGAGTTGAACATTGGATAAAATACTAAAACTAAAATACTATAGTTGTGGTGACAAATGATCTTAAGCATGATACAGCTACATTTTATTGTTTTCAAAAATACTAAAGCAGCATCTTTAAGATAAAGGAATATCCATTATAACAATTATATATTGTATTGACGGAGCCTTGCAATATTTGAAGAATAAATTCAACTTTATAAATAAACTAGAAATCTTGGTATGGTCTGATAAATGCCACATCACATGAGAATTGGCCATACAATGGTTTTGATGGGAATCAGCAACATGTGAAAACCTACAGTTGACAGCAGATAGGGCAATAACTGATCCAATAAGGTTGTATGAATGGGCAAAATCAGCTTCAACTGAAACCATTGTATTGCAATAAATTAAATTTTAATACAAAGATATTCACTTTCACTTTGTAGAACTTTATTTACACATAAAAATCCAATATTCACAAGAGTTGATTCTGAAAACAATTTACATCGAAATAATAACAGTCATCTAAGCTGAACTCACTATGAAATGTCCAACCGTTCATTCTATAATCCACATCGATTTTTTTCATAGTTCTCGATGGGCATCCCACTGTTGTTTCAGTGTTGAATGCAAACATTTTTTTGCTGCGTAGAAGATTCCGGATTGTCATGTTTATAATATCTCAGGCGGTCAATGTTTTATTTTCATCGGAATGACTAATGTGGGTAGCTCCAGCGGCGACTAATATAAATTTTATAACACTGCCCCCCCCCTTTAATTTTGATTATCCCTATCAGAAACATTCTTTCCATGACATAACATGATGGGTTAGAAACAATTTTATATTTTCCATTTAATTCTGTAATTTGCCCCCCAAAATTAAAAGTAGAGGTTTCTCCTTATTTTTCCAGTAAACTTCAGGTCAGATTCTATACCTCTAATTTTTTAAAAAAATTTACGTTTTATAGTTTTGGAGATAGGGGGGGGGGATGTAAATTTGGTATATTTTTGTTAATATATTTTTAATTATTTTTTTCAATATGAAAAATATATATTTGTGTTCCTCAGAATGTGACCTTTTATTTGATATATTACATGATGCATTTGAATTTTTTTTATTCATCAAACTATACACTGATACCAAATTTCAACCTCTTCCGTCCAGTAGTTTAGGAGAAAATTGCTGTGATGTGACAGAGGCAGAAATCCGGAGTGATATTATAAGGGTATCTGTATATTGTAAATATGGAACCCTAAAAAAGGAAGGAACCACCCGATTTTGCGTGAATTACAGAAAGCTGAATGACGTTACCAAGAAAGACAGCTATCCACCACCCTGAATTGATGACACTCGGACCACACTAGCAAGTTCCCGTTGATTCTCCACACTAGACCTAAAGAGTGGATATTGGCAGGTTGGTCTACACGAAAACGAAAGAGAGAAGAGAGCTGTTTCAGTTCACAGTCATGCCCTTTTGAATTATGTAATGCTGCCACTACATTTGAGAGACTGATGGAATATGTATTGAGCTGGTTGACGAGAAGAACATCCTTAGTATACCTCTACGACATTCTGGTCATGGGTCATACATACGATTACCGTCTGAAGAACCTGGGCGAAGTATTTTCCAGAATTAAGAATTCTAACTTGAAACTCAACCCGAAGAAGTGTTCTATGTTCCAAAGAGAAGTAGAGATTTTGGGCCACGTCGTTTCTGAATCAGGAATCCGCACAAACGAGACAAGATAGAAGCCATTCGTGATTGGCCAGTCCCAAGAGATAAGCATGAACTCCGAAGCTTCTTGGGTGAACTACAGGCGCCGTCCAACTAAGTAGTGATGAGCTGAATGTACGGGCTCCATCATTCTAACGCCGCTCTCAGGATTTCTTTGTAACTGCCCATGAATAATTTGTTGCGTTCGACCGGGAATTCTAGTAGAGGATTTTATTACAATTTTTATGGAGGTCGCTGAGCTGTTGACGGGCCATGTCAATACAAAGTGCTCATTTAGGAATCGAAGAACATCATATCTCGGGTCGAACATGAACCCATGCTGGCTGATTAGGTCAATACCCAGTATAAAATCGTCCTCAATTTCCGCTACTAGGGCCGTATGCCGAATTATATTGTCCCCTATCCCTAGCACGACATCTGCTTTACCCTGTATTAATGTGGATTTGCCGGTAACTGTTCTGAACTGGATGTTTTTCTTAACTGGCCGGATTTCCGCTGGCCCCAAAACCCTGGACTTAGCAATGGACACTGATGACTATCCTGCTGCTTTCTCGGCAAAATCTCCGGCTCGATAATGTTTTGGTGGCTGGTGGAGGGTTAGTCAGCATTTGCCTCCTTATGCTGACAGGCTGACGGTTCCTGGACATGTGGTTGTTTTGTTGGTTATTTCTGGTTGGTGGTCGTTCAGGTAGTCTCACTCTGCAGTCACGTTGAAAGTGTCTTGTCCGTTCAAACGCTAACATGCTCCTCTGGTGCCAATTCTTTGTGGCCGTTCTAATAGTTTGTTCATACCAGCCAGCAGCGGTTGAAATGGCGACTCTGACTCTTCCTGGTTGAAGGAAACTGCACGCATCCTCGCTTTGAACATTTTCATGACTGCATCTACTTCCAAAACCCGAAGTAGAGCTTCATTATTTTTCTTAACACCACTAAGTCTTAGATTTCTTTGTACTTTCACATCTCTGATACCGTTTATGAAACTCTGTCAATTGATCTTTAGTTTTTTCCGGCAGCTCTGGGTTGGACAAGTGCATTAAACGTATAATCTCTGCTTCGAATTTTTGCAGGCTCTCTCTGGATTTTTGCATATTTCCACCAGGTATACTTGGCTCAAGGATTGATTGTCGTATCTTTTGTCTAAGATGGTGATAATCTTGTCGAAATTACCTTGTTCATTGACTGGAAGTCCCTGGTGCAGTTCTAATGCCGGACCTCTTAAAGAAATTACCAGAGATGTAGATTTTTGTTGGTTATCCCCCATCCATTAGCTGCAGCCACGGTTTCAAATTGCCGTTTATACATGGGCCAAGATGAACTACTATCAAATGTGGGTGGTTTGCTAACGGAACCTTTTGTACTCACGATATTCTGGTATTTGACTCTCTGCAAATCTTGTTGCAATTTTGTAATTTCTGTTTCGACTTGGTTTTGGATGGCACTGATTTCAACTTTTACCTGGCCTTGGATGGATCGATGTGATCTACTTTGGTTTCAAGAACATCCACGGTATTTTATAGGATCTTAATGTCATCATTTATCTCTTTTATGTCTGACTCACTCCACTATTTGCATTCTGTGATTAACTGCTTCATTAATTTGTGTAACTATTTGCATTAATTGTTCAAATTGCTGTTATCTTCTTTCTTCTAATACTTTCTATTTGTTTTTGATGTTGTTTTTCCTTGTCACGTTTTTCCAGGGTTTAAGTTATTTATTCGTCTAGTCCATCGGTAATCTGTTTGAATATTTTTTAGTAGTCTTGTCCATTTTTCCCATACTTCGAGTTGTAGCCATAAATCAATTTACGATTTTAATTTGACTTAAATTTAAATTAAATTTAATACACAGATATTCACTTTCACTTTCTAGAACTTTATTTAAACATAATAATCCAATATTTTCAAACAAAATCGGACATTATTTTCGGTGTCCGCGTCACGTGAAACACCCCAAGTGACATTTTTAGAACATCTGGAGGTCGAGACATCACACCTCCCTATGTCATTGTTTGCAGATGGACCATGAAAGGTTTTATAGGACAAAACATATACTAATTCCCAAACTCAGTTAAAAGCGACGATGAAAACGTATCATATATTTATGAACACCGAAGAAAGGATTCACATAGAATTATTCGTATGCCAGTGCAAGGGAGAGTTCTACAGATAATGTATCAAATGTTAAATGTCCCTATTCCAGATGATTTTTAAACTTAAAAAAATGCACACATATTTCTGCTACTTTATTTTTTAAATGCATATGTAATACTTTCACTCACAATAAATATTTCAGTTCAGCTTTATAATTAATGTTTGTTAGGCAATTTGTGACAAAATTGGCACCACACGTTTAAAATACAGGTCAATAAAAGAAAATACATTATATATTTTTTAAACATTTTCTTCGTCCATGTCAATACAACAATTTATTAAAATAAGGCTTATACCCAAATTCGAAGAAATGGTTTAAAAACTTTTGATTAGTTTATTTGTTATTTAGTATGTCGATGTTTAAATCGTCTACTATGCAATGATTTTTTATTTTTCTATTATTTTCAAGGAAGGAAAAGCTGAGATTTTAACACTGACGTCATCTTTTCTAGCATTGCAGTACTAAGTATTTTTGCATTGTGTATGATTTACATATCACTTAATTTAATAGGTTTCTTTATATACATTATTAAACCATCAGCTTCATTATACTACTATAATTGTAATAACTGCTACAGTTACTAATTGTATAAATTGGAATCTAATCTTCTCACATCAATTAGCAAAATATTTGCCACTGAAGAAGAAATAGCTTGGTTTGAACCTGTAGAGGCCATCATCAATTGCGAATAACCTTACAGGACAAGGAGACTAATCCCAGTAAAGATTTATAACACATACAGGTCATTGGACACCCGTAATGCCAAGCATTGCAAGGTAAAACAATTTATCTTAACTTATTGGCAAGTTTTCAACGGTAAAGCTGGTATTACTGGTCGTACAGATGTCGTCTAACACGGAATAGGGAGAAACAATAGACCGTCGAAAAATACTTAGTTTGTCCATGTTACGAAATGGAGGTATTAAGTCATAAGAATAGATAACTGGAACCAAGGACAGTTATCTATTCCCCGAATTGACGAGACACTACACACTTTCCACCTTAACACGCTTACGTTGATATTGGCCTTAATTAGGTATAGCGATATGCCGTTTGGGTAATCGAATGCTTCTGCTACCTCTGAGTGGTTAATGGAATGGAATACCTATTTAGCGGGTTGACATGGAAGACGTGCCTAGTGTATCTCGACAATATTCTGATCATGGGTCAGTCATTTGATGACTATTTCAAGATCCACGAAGTATTTTCTAGAAATTAGAATGACAAGTTGAGGTTCAGTTCAAAGAAGTGTTTAATTATTCAGAAAGTAGTAGAGTCAGCAATCCGAACTAATGAAGATAAGGCAGAAGCAAATTGGTGATTGACCAGTTTTTAGGGATAAACATGAATTTGCAAGTTTTCTGTTTTGTTGTTCTTAGTAGAGGTGGTTTGTTAAGAAATTTGGCATCATTTTCGACTTCATATTCGCAGACAATTGAAAGCAATATTAGGTTCAAGTCCAATTGTAGCGCGTTTTCTACGGAGTAGGAGAATTTTGTCTTAGGAACCGACTCTAGTACACCTGTTTGGGAATTGATATTTTCCTAGTTCAAGAAGCTTGAGGAGCGGGTGCGAATACTATAGCTGTGAGTCTGTAAAGCCAGAAAAGAATTACTGTCAGCACTAGCATAATCAGGGGTGTCAATCATTTTCACAAATGTCTGTGATATTTCTAATCAGAACGGATCATTCCTCATTTAAGTGGCTGTAGGATATGAAAACACCCGAGGCGCAACTAGCCAGGTAGATGGAGAAATTGCAAGAAGACGACCAAAATCTTACCGCTATGTGTATCCGACATATTTAAGTAAAGAAGATTGGACACCGGAACAGTGCATACAGGACCAAATGACTGACCCAAATATTGGAACAATTGTATCACTAAAATAGGAATCTTTTCGATGAGAAGAATTAGCAAGTCATCCGGGCATCCTGACTCGTTGAGGGCCCAGTGGGCTTCCCCTAGTGTAGAAAATCTAAGATAATTTGGGAGAGCACACAAGTACGTATTTTGATTACCGGAGGTCATGTGAGTATCAATAACACCGTAGATGAGGTACGGCCACGGTCTTGCTGCGTGAATTACTTCGAACATGTAAGAACGTAATGCCGCAAATGTGTCATCAGTGCACCCATTAACGGCCGCTGAGTCGTATAAAGGGAGGAATGAAACAACACAATCTACGTGTTTCATATAAAACAGTTGCTGTTGACGCAGACGGGCCATTCCCAGTGTCTGAAAGAGGTAACAAATACATTCTAGCTGCTATAGATTATTTCAGTAAAGGTCTCAAGGGTTTGCGATATTCAATCAGAAATGGACCATGACTCTGACAATCTTCGAAGCATCGAGTCTAATGTATTTCAGAAGGTCTGTGAGAGTTGGATGTCAAGAAAAGCACCACTTATACCCACAATCGGACTAAATGATAGGAAATTTTAACAGAACCTTGGAACAGCACATTCAAAGTCATTATTAACAACCATCGTCCTAAGGATAAGCATAAGCTGTTGTTGTTCAGTAGTCAACAACAGCAATTTTTGGTTTGTCTTAACGACTCTCCTTTGAAGTTAATGATTGTGTAAGCACACTGGCCAAAGACGAATTAGCCTGATTACAAATAAGACAAGAGAATGGTTGGAATAGGACAATCAAATTAAAAGGCTATTAAATGCTTGCCAACGTTTCGCTTTAATGGATTAAAAGCTTCATCAGGGCTTGCATTTATTCATTGCATGCCGAGTTGAAAAAATAAAACATCACAGGAGTTTATTACGACACATATGCAATGCATATAGGAAATCTTGAATATCTTTGGCGACTGAACTTTATCAAATGTAATAATTTCATTTTCTTTGTGTTAAGAACACGTCACAATAATGTCAGGCCGAACCACGATTAATCGTGGTTAACACTGGACTTCTAGAAACTGATTACAGATATTGATTACCAGTGATACTATGAATACAATGTCGAATTCAGTCGAGTTTCAACAATGGGGCTAGTCTTGGTGGTTATACAACCCTCAGAGAAACAAAGGTAAGTCTCCCAAGTTTACACCATGTTGGGATGCGCGAAGTTTAACTTCACGTCGGTAATTCAAAAAATGTTCCAAGTTGAATTAAATCACGCTTATTCCAGACCGCTATTTCAATTGTTTTACTGTTGTTGTAGCATTACAGGAAAATACTTTATATCAATTGAAGTTCAATACAAGGACAGTTTTTGTCCTAGCAAGTGGATGTTGAAAACTACAGATCTAATTGAAGGAAAAACTGATGCTTTAAAGACGGTTACACTAGTGATAAAATTCTTAGAATCAAGTTACTCGGGTAACTAGAAGCGAAAGCAGAAGGCTACGAGAATTATGCGAACCGACCCGAAGAGGGCAGATGTGACTCTGCCGAAACGTCGTCATTTTACCATCGATCCCGGCAGGGATCAGTTATCAACTACGCGGATGAATTCCCGGAAACCACCTAAAACATTTAGTGCCCGCAAAAACGTAAAAACAAATAATTAAATAAATATATATATATATATATATATATATATATATATATATATATATATATGATCGGAGTTTTTTTCCGATGTACATTCATCATTTTCAAAAGCTGCTTTTTAACTTTTCAAAATGCCAGATAAGATTTTGGCGAAACTTCAAGCAAGAATTCAACCGAATTCAACAGACGAACGGATGTACACCGGATGAAAACTTCGGCCACATAGTTCCATACTTGAAATAATACGAACAAACATATACAGGGTATCCCATCTCAAACGAGCCTCCTTGAATATCTTGGTTATTTTCCAAACTATTGCAATAAGAAAAAACAGGTCGATTTTTGTTTTGAGGTGGTAATTTTTTGAGGTGAATTAACGCTTGCGCGCATTCAACATAAACAGGCCAATTCAATGACCTTGAGATTTGAGATAGGGAAAATAGGTGTAGTCGTATATCATTTGAAAGCCCTTTTTACGGACTTTACCGTCATATAAAATTTTTTATTGCAATTCCTGTTCATGTAACAGAAAATCTAACGCACCTAGTAGTAAAACCGGATTAGTAAATTAAAAGTTTACTGCATGGAAAAGTATTAAAAAGGGGTTCTTTTATACTCGGCTCTTAAACCATCCTGTTTAGCTGCCGCACCCTGTAATAACACAATACAAGAAAAACATTAAACGTAAACATTCATTTATTTTACATTATTTTTTGCTGATATTTACAGCAAGTTTGATTATCTGTTCTGACCTTTATTCGATCATTTGAAGCATTGTACATTTATCTGTCAAGTTATTACTTTACTGATTTTTTGAAAATTTAAAAGATAATTATGGTATACACATTGCAAGAACGTGTTGAGCTGGTAAGTTTTTATTACCAAAATCAAACTTGTGATCGATCTGCTGCGAGGGTTTTTAACCAACGTAACGTTCGTCATAAATATATATTGGAGTTGATTTTAAAATTTGTTGAGACGGGCTCAGTAATGAATAAAAAAGAGGTCCCATTGGAATTGTAAATGATAAAGGGGTAGCTGTGGCTACATCTCCAACTTATACCAAACACGCAGTCTGTCCAGCAAATCTCTGCAGTTTCAATTCCATCCGTACAAAATTAAATTACTGCATGAATTAAATGAGGATGATTGGGATCGAAGGCAAGAGTTTTGCGAAATTATGACCAAGCGTATGATCAAAAACCCGAATTTCTTCTACAATGTTTGCTTTTCGGATGGGTACACTATTTCCCTTCATGGGGAGGTTAACCGACATAACTGTAAATTTTGGAGCGATACAAATCCTCATTTATTTCGAGAAGCTCATAGTCAACATCCGGTATAACTAAACGTTTGGGCAGAGATTTTGGGGAAATCATCTAATTGGACCCCTGTTTATTCCTGGTAATTTAAATGGTGAAACTTATCACAGTATATTGAAAATTAAATTAATGCATTGATAATAGAAAAATTCGAAACTGATCCTCTACTACATGAAGAGCAATTGCATTTCCAACAAGATGTAGCTCCTCCTCAGTACGCCGCACCAGTTCGTCAATACCTCGATTTGGAATACCCTGGTCGCTGGATTGGAAAGAGGTCCTATAGATCACCTGATCTGAACCCTTTGGATTTTTTTTTGTGGGGACATGTTAAATCCAAAATTTTTATGACTCAGCCTGAGAATTTGGACGAACTACGCCAACGAATTATAGCGGAGTGTCGTCAGATAACACCGACTATGCTGAACCATGTCAGAAACGGCTTTCGGTCAAGGTTGTACTATTGTATGGAAGTCAATGGTAGACACTTTGAACATTTGCTTTAGAGACATTCTATTGTAATGTAAATTCGCTTTTTTTAATACTCTTTTATTATTACATGTACAGAAATTGCAATAAAAATTTGTATTACGACGGTATAGTCCGTAAAAAGGGCTTTGGAACGATATACGACACCTATTTTCCCTATCACAAATCTCAAGGTCTTTGAATTATATATATATATATATATATATATATATATATATATATATATATATCAATTACATATATATATTCTAAATAGTTTTATTCATTTTTAGCTTTTAATGTATTGCAAGTGAATGTGATTAATGACGTGATTATTACTTTTAAAAATGAGCAGACAGAAAATAAAAAAGATAATTTGGACCAATTAAAATCTGTGTGGAAAATACTAGAAAACTTCGTCCAAGAAGAACAAATCAAGCAAATTGGTGTAGCAGATGTGGAGGAAAGTACATTTCGAGCCTTATATGCTTGGGCTGACGTTAAACCTAGTATTATACAAATCAACCTTGCAACCTGTTGTGTTGTTCCTCCCACCTTACAAACATTTTGCAAGGAGAATGACTTAAAGTTGCTAACGCACAGCGATCCTACAGGTGAATAATTTTTATTAATTAAAAAGTTTTTCAATCCATTGAAATAAAAATTCTCTAAACACTGAGTCCACAAGGAGAAACTTTTTATTTTTACTTTTAGCGAAAAATGCCACTATAAAAAGTTTGGCTTGTTCTAAAACCCCATAAAATGTAAATAAATTTCCAATATTTTAAAACATTTCTGATTTTATATAGTCCATTTTATAGAAATCCGTATGATTTTTTGCACGAAGTTGGGAATTGTAATAATAATCTAGTGAGTTACGTTTACTTCATTACTTAAGCAATAATATTTAAATGCATAAAAGTCAAGTTTTGTGTCATAATCACAATCTTGTAAGGTGTGGATAGGTTGAATAAATTTCCATTTTAATGAATGAATTTTTTGAAAAGCTTAATTTTTCGCCAAAACTAAAAAGATTCTCCTTTTCGGGACCCCATCACTGGACACGGTGAAGTTTTAGAACTTTTTTCCGGAATCTTATAATATATGCGATGTTTCTATATATTATCTTATAAACAAATTTTATCTTCAATTTTTGGTACAGCTTATCATTTTTATGTGACGGTTATCTGTATTGTGTGTACAGTGGAAAATTCAATGGAAGGGTAATATTTGTTGGTAATCCTCTATTTGGCGTATCTTGAAACGACATACGTTTCAAATGGCACAAAACTGCAAATTTTAGGTGCAATGTTGCCATAACATTTGTGCATATATGAAGTTGAAATTTACGTAACCTCAATATGGAATGTCAGAAGCAAAAGTAAACATTATTCAATGTTTATTCATTTTACTTTTGTTATATGTCGGGTTGCAATGCCCAATTCCGGCTGACGCATATAGGATTTGCGGTTGTAAGCCAGCCAGCTAATAATTTAACAAAAACCTAATTCGCATTTAACATATTTTTTTGTGATTGGAAAGCAGTGTGATAAAGAAATCCCAGTTGCCATTTTTTTAAAATACAAATTGTCTTATCTGATGTTGTATGTTAGATTTTTAATTTATCATTGTCTCACCTATCTTTAAAGATGTCTATTATTCCCAAACTCTTTGAGCCAATAGTTACAGCTATGGTTATCACTCTGTTCAGAAATATTATAACTTAAACTCAGGAGCCAATTGGATTTATGAAGGTTAGGTCCACAGTAACCAATATTTTCATCTGTGAGAAAATTATACTAGATGCAATAGAATATTGGTTTCAATGTGATGTGGTTTATACTGTTACGAGAATTCATCCGACAGCTGGTGCAATCGGCTATCAACCAATTCGTGGAAGGGACGTTATTCCGATACTTCCGGAAATCTGAAATGTTTTGTCTCTCAACAGGCCGACCGCTGCCGTTACTGGGAATTCCCTTAAAGCTTCCAGAACACATGAAAGAAGTTTCGCGATAGTTCGTTGACTTGCCAGAATAATTCCGAGAGAAATATATAAATACGGACACAGCTAGCGATGGGAGTTATTCAGTTTTCGACGGTCGTATTGTATAGTTAAGATAAATTGTAAATAGTTTCTGTGAATATAAATTGTGTTAAAGTAGTGAAAATAAATTAGTGAGTTGGACTGTGTTTTTAAATAAATCCAAGAACTGAACAGAACCCGTGTGTGAAAATAAAAACATTACAATACAGATTTCTCCCATGTATATTTGACTGGATTCATTCTTAAACAGCTTGCAAAATTGGGAGTAAGAGGTTCATTTTTTAAATGGCTGCAGAATTATCTTGAAGATCCTTATCAACAAGTCGAAATAAAGAATTATATATCAAATACATTTTAGCTGACATCTTGGGTCCCACAGGGAGGTCAAATTTCACCAATTCTATTTATTTGTTTTATAAACGATCTCCAGCAACATTTAAATTACACTTCAGTGCTTGCTTATGTTTATAATGTAAGGATTGCATTGAACAATGTATTTTTTACCCCTGAGTAAACATTTTGAGCCCATGGAGACTTTTGGTCCACAAGACCAGAACTATCCAATTGCAAAGTTTCAAAGAAATTAACCGAAAGCCTTCTATAAGAATAGAGTCCTTTCAGAGTGTTTTTTGAAGTAACGGCTAAACCTAGAAGTGTTGGGATGAAAATAACCCCGGATTCGGATTCAGCCACCCCAAAAATAGGGCACACATAGTGGAGCCCGCAGGTCAAGACCTTTTTTCTGTGTGGCTATGTACCTAATCCAACAATGATAGTATTTTTTTGACCATGCAGCAATGTGATTCTGAATAACGGTCTATTTCTAAGCATTTAAATTTAGATAGCAGCAATGAAAACAATAAATCAGTTCTCGTAAGCCTGCAAATTTGGAGTGATGCCTATAAATGTTCAGTTCTGAAGCAGTATATCTCAAGTATTGATGGTTATGCCTTTTTAACCTTTTAGTATAAGAACTAACAAATGTTGAAACCTGATGTATATATAAGACAAAAGTCTAATTGCCTAAAAGTCATAGAATTTGAAAATTTATTTTAATAAATTTTGTGTTCTAACACATCTTAATAAAATAAAGCTTTGTTAGCTTTCAAATAAAGTGCTTAATGATTACGATCCTTAAATGATAAATAGGAATCAAAGATGATCCCTAGATAAGTTAATAACAATATAATTGCCGCATCTGAGTCGGTGCTGCGGCGCGTCTCAGTTTTATATATGCTATCGGTCGGTGGGGGTGTGGTCTTCGTATGCTTTGGCAAATCGCTCTGTGATGGGTTATCGGTCCGATGGTCATTGCGCTATTGTCTGGCCTGGGAGGTACATTGGCGTTATTTGACCTTTTATCTGAAGATTTGATTTTATTGTAACGGTCTGCTAGTGCGATTCTCCCTGTGGATAGGAGGAGTGAAAATTATAGCACAAATCTTAACAAACGGGACGATGCCCACTGCCAAGATATACTGTAGACTCCGTGGTTCTCTAACTCGATTTTATATTTTGGGTTACAGAGGACTTTGCCTATGTTCGCGTGAGGGTTGAAAATTGGTTTTATGTTGTGTTTTTCAGTACTCGTCTTATTCTGCCAGTAGTACCTCTAATATAAGGTATGATAGCTGTATGTTTGTTCTCCTCTATGTCTTTCTTTTCTTCTTGTCGTGTGTTTCGGTTAATTGCTTGTTTTATTGTATAATTTTTGTCCTTTTTAGTTCTTTCTGTTATAATTTCAATTTCTTCGTTTTTGGTGCTAGGGTCTCTTAATCTAAATGATCTGGAAATAAGGGTGTGGGCTGCTGTTTGGATCTGCGCTGGGTGATGGTCTGACGTGGCGTTCAGGTATCTATTGGTGTGTATTGGTTTTCTGTAAACTGTAACTTGAAACTGTCTAGTTGGTGTTTTGGTAACGAGAACATCTAGAAATGGGAGACGGTTATCTTGTTCAAATTCTAAGGTAAACTGTATGTCAGAAAATTTTCCAATTCGGTTTCTTCATGTGGCCAGATGATGAAAATATCATCTACGTATCGAACCTATAACGTTGGTTTAAGCTTAGCATTCTGGAGAGCTTCTTCTTCGAAATAAATCATGAAGAGGTTGGCTATTACTGGTGACAGCAATTAGCCCATGGGAGCACCCCGTGTTTGTTTGTATATTTGTCCATTGTATGTAAAATATGCATTGTTTAGGCAGTGTTTCGCGAGTTCAATGATGTGGGTTGGGAAATTTTCTTTCCTGAATATATTTCCTATAGCTTCGTTAACTGGAATGCTTGGGTATAGTGACTTAACATCTAGGCTAGCAATATAATGTCAGTGTTGTTCGTATTTAGGTGTTGTATTTTCCTAATGGAATGTTCAGAGTTTCTCAGATAGGAATCCGTTTCCTCCACTTTATGCTGCATAAACTTATCTATGTATTTCTCCAGTTTTTAGGTTGCTGAGTTTACAGCACTTACAATGGGTCTTATGGGAACTCCTTCTTTGTGTATTTTTGAGAGTATGTAGAGTCTTGGGCACCTGGATGACTTCGCGCATGGTATCAACTCTTTCTTGATTTCGTTGTCTATAGGTGAACCCAGTATTTTGGTTTTTGTAACTTTTTCTAGAAACGTTGTTGGGTTCCGGATTGTTGGTTTGTAGCAAGTGTCTTTTAGGATGTCAGTCATCTTTTGATTGTATTCTTCCTAGTTCATCACCACGGGGTAGCGTTGCCTTTATGAGCTATGAAAATATCTTTATGTCTACGAAGTTGAAACAGTGCTTTCTGGACACTTCTTGTCGGATTTCTTCGGCATTTTCTTCAGTCGGCGAGTGTAGGGAAGCTTCAACAGCCGTAATAATTTCTTCGGTGTAAATTGTTTCTGGAGCTATGGCGAAGTTGAAACCTTTGCTTAGAACCATTTTTCAGTTTCGTTGAGATTGTAGTCTGAGACCTAAATACGAACAACACCGACATCATTGCCTAGATGTTAAGTCACTATACCCAATCATTCCAGTCAACGAAGCTATAGAGAAGATATCCAAGAAAGAAAATTTCCCAACCCACATCATTGACTCGAACCAGACTCTGCCTAAACAATACATATTTTACAAACAATGGACATATTGAATACTCTCTGTGTACTGATTCTCTTGAAAATCCTAGATGTCGGTCTTACATCTCGCGTCTTCAAATGGACATATTTTCATCATCTGGCCACATGGAGAAGCCGAATTGGAAAATTTCCTGACATTTTTACATCCTAAAATACAGTTTACCTTAGAATTAGAACAAGATAACCGTCTCCCATTTCTAGATGTTCTCGTTACCAAAATACCAAACTGTCAGTTCCAAGTTAGTTTACAGAAAACCAACACACGCCAATAGATACCTGAACGCCACGTCACACTATCACCCAGCGCAGATCCAAACAGCAGCCCACACCCTTATTTCCAGATCAGTTAGATTAACAGACCCTAACACCAAAACCGAAGAAATTGAAATTATAACAGAATAACCAAAGAAAAACGGGAACAAAAATCATACAATAAAACAAGCAATTAACCGAAACACACGACAAGAAGACAACAAAGACATAGAGGAGAACAAACATACTACTATCTTACCTTATATTAGAGATACTACTTACAGAATAGGACGAGTACTGAGAAAACACAACATAAAACCAATTTTCGAACATAGGTAAAGTCGTCGGTAACCAAAACATAAAATCGAGTTAGAGAACCGCGGAGTTTATAGTATATCTCGCGGAGACTGTCAAAAGTCAAACGTGGGAAGTACTAACCGACGAATTTCCGTAAGAGCAGAATAACAAACTAAGCATCAGGAATAAGCAAACAACATCGGCCTTATTCCAACAGGAACTCAATATAGGACATAAAATAGACTTCAAAACGTGCAAGGAAATCGCTAACGTATAAAATCACCGAAATAGACAAATAGTCCATAGCTATTTGTCTATTTTGGTGATTTCAATTAAAAAAATCGGGGAATTAAATAAACCAGACGACCCTCTAAGCTTGCCAAAAACGTGGAAGGCACTTTATAAAATATTACCAATAAATCTAATCCTAATGAAAAACAATCACAAGGAACAATTATCAACGCGACGGGTGGTCAGAACCCAAGGGCATTAGCAGATAAAGCAATAAAGACCACCATCGGCTCCGCATCTGAACAGTCAGCATACAGGTTATGATTTCCAACCAAGGTATAAATAGAAAGCCACTTTCTAAATTTCTTCATTCTGTTTTCAGATTTACAGCTTTGAAAATGCCAAATGAGATTTGTGCGAAATGTCAGGTAAAATGAAAGACTACAATCTAACATATATATATATATATATATATATATATATATATATATATATATATATATATATATATATATATATATATATATATATATATATATATATATATGTCGTGGTCATATCGTAGATTTGCTCATTTCATGAAATGCTTGAGTATTTCATGAAATGGTCGCATTTCATGAAATGTTTGACTGTCTATTGGCCACATCATGATATGGTTTGGGCAGATCAATGATAAAAATCGTTTCTCGATGTGGTCAACTAAAAGCGCGACTATTTCATAAAGTATTCAAGATTATTTTGATCATATCGTAAAATACATGAATTACCGGTAGATGCGCTGTAAGCGCTTTGTTTATGTGTGAAGATGGCGGCCGCGGACGATAATGTTGTTTCTCGCAGAGAAAAAATTAATAATTCGTTGTTAAGTGAAGAAGAAAGTGATGACAAAAGATTATACAACGAAAAGGTTCTGGAGTACTATGCAAGTCACGCAAAAACTGAGCAAAATGTAAAAAAACCTTGGACTTCAGGATTTTACAGGTTAGTAGTTTACTGTTAAATTACTTCATTATTAATTTATTTTATTAAATTACTCTATCCTAGCTAACGTATATTGTATTTCTATTTAATTGATATTATTCTAAGTTTGTTAATTATGACATTATAAAGATTGTTTTGTTTTTCTTTTTAGATTATACAACAAATTAAGGAGAGTAGGGTGACTACGCAAAAGAAGTCCATGGATTATTACTGGCTGTCAAAATACGACATTATGGAAACAGCGGACGAGGAATACGTTATATTGAAGAAAAAATGCGTAGACGATCCTACTATTCGAATAATTCCAGTGGAGAAGTATTTTGGAATATTAAAGGAAGTTCATAAAACTGTTGGACATGGTGGACGACTAAAAATGATTCAACACATTAAAAATAGGCTTTATATTCCAAAGAAACCTATTGAGCTATTTGTTGACCTGTGAGAAGAAACGTGCAGTACTAAGGAAAGGTATAGTAACTCAGCCGATAGTGTCCAAGGATTTTAACACACGAGGGCAGGTGGATTTGATCGATTTACAGTCTGCCCCGGATGGAGAATTTAAATGGCTGATGAATTATCAAGATCATGCAACAAAATTTTTACACCTCAGACCACTGAAATCGAAGAAAGCTGCTGAAGTAGCCATGGAACTTTTAAAAATATTCTTGGAATTTGGCGCCCCCTTTATATTACAAAGTGATAATGGAAGAGAGTTCACCGCGCATGTTATAGAAGAACTGGTGTCAATGTGGCCCGAATGCAAAATTATTCACGGTAGTCCTCGACGTCCTCAAACACAAGGCAGCGTGGAAAGATCCAATCAAGATGTAGAAAATATGTTGCGGTGTTGGATGCAAGACAATAAGTCTACTAATTGGTCCATTGGTTGTTTTTTTTGTTCAATTTTATAAAAACTCTTCTTATCACCGCATAATTGGCAGATCCCCTTACCGTGCATTGTTTGGTTCTGAGCCGAAAACTATATTGAAAGGTTGTAATATTCCTGAAAGTATTATGACATCAATCAGGACGGAAGAAGAATTGAACCAAATAAATCAGAATGAGAAGAAGAACCGACGAATTGAACCTAATCAATCAGAAGGAGAAAAAGGAGGAAGAAATAAATGCACCAAATAAACCAGAATACCGGAGAACAAAGAGATAGTTAATGTTATGCCGTCATCGTCAAATGTCGTAATAGTTAATAAATCAGTTGCTGATGAGGGTTTGTCTAACATTGAACTAATTGAAATAGATAATAATATGATATTAGAGGCAGTTGATGGTTCAGTGTGTCTCGTCTGTGACAATGTCACATCCGGAGCTCATTTCTGTAGTTTATGTTCCAAACCTGTGCATGCTATTTGTGGCGTTGCTTGTGGAGAAGAAGGTTATGGATCTCAAGTTCAATGTTTTCTTTGCCAAAAGGAACAGTTCATTGTTAATGAAAGAGATCAAGCTCATCGCGGTGTTAAACGTGCTGCAGAGAAAATGGTCGATAACACCGCCAAGAAACTTCCTCTGTTAGAAATTGGAAATTCCGTGTTTTTGAATGTACCAAAAATTGACCGTGGACCTCTTGACACCAAAAATATTGCTGGAAAAGTAGTTGATTTTAGGAACGGAGTATACAAAATCGGAACAGGCTCTGGAACAATTAGAAATTGGTTTTCCCGGCAGGATCTGCTAGCGTCATCGAAAGATTATTGCGAAGTTATATCCGAATTGCCAATATCATTGAGGGAAGCTGTAAATTTCCAATCTGCATTTGGAGGTCAAGGCTTTAAAAATGCTTTTGCAAGCCAGCAAAAAATCAGTGCTGTACGAAGAGATGCGCATGTTTCAAGAACAAAACACTTTGTACTTCAAAGTGTCACCAAAGTTTGTCATGCGCGAACAAATGACTGAAAGGGTGTAAGACTGACTTTTTAATTTTAATTCATATAAAATAATAATTTTTAATATTTTTTAATTTTAATTCCATGTGATTTTTATATTACTTGTTGTAACTATTAACCAAAGTACGTACCTACTAATTTCTAAGCATTTGATTCTATTCTAAAAATAAATGTGTAACTTGACATGTGTCATACCTATTTAACAAAATTTGTTTAATATTGTTGCATAAATTTGTTTAATTTTGTTACGAAAATTTCATAAGTTTGTGATAATCGGACTTAAATTACAATAAATAAGTTCTTACCATATTCTGGATTTTTATTAAATATTTTATGGACACCCTATTTATACGATTCAGCCAAACGTGGATGACAAAATCGTGAAACGTAGACGATTTTATGATCTGGTCAAATTGAGTTGCCCAGATCATGAAATGCGACCATTTCATGAAATACTCAAGCATTTCATGAAATGAGCAAATCTACGATATGGCCACGACATATATATGTTATATAAGTTTATACCATGAACTTAGTACGAACTTATATCGCAACGATAGTTCAACACTCCCAGCTGACTCAGCGACACGTGTGGTGTCATATTACGGCGCCGCCAACATCCGTGGGAATCGCAGCGTCGACTTTGCTTATTCGGCATATTATATGTTATAAATTGTAAAACTGCTCTAATGTTGTATTCATTATTACTCAGTTACTCTGTCACTTTATATTGTTATTTTCATTTACATTTTCAAAGTTATAATTTTTGTATTGTTATTAATAAAATCTTTTTTAAAAAGTTAATATTGAGAAGTGTGATATAACAAATTGGCGCAGTCAGTAGGATCCGTCAACGTTACTAGAACACGAGCTTAATTCTAACTGGTAGCGGCGGATTCCTATCCCTCAACGGAGCAAAGAACCTGGAAGAAGTCCCAACTGCGATAACAAGGAGAACACGGATCTTCCAATGTTCCTGTTGATGTGAGTAGTAGTGAATCGTCTAACGTTTAAGGTTTTAACAATTTATTTAATTGATTTGATTGATATATTTGATAATTTGATTTTTATTTGATTGATTATTTTATTTATTTGGTAATCTTGACATATTATTTTGAATTGATTTATTATTTGATTATTTGAATTAAAACATTTATTTGACATATTCTGATTTACGTTTACATATTTATTTTATTACTCCATTCTTTACTGTTCTATTATCCAAAATATCGTTTATTCCCCATTTACATACACTCTATTAATATTTTTACTTTTTATACAATCACTCGTTTGTTTTATTTTTTTTTGTCTTTCAACTTGTGTACATATTTTAAATCTAACAAATAACAATGGCACAAGCAACAAACAACGTTGTTTCCGATGAAACTGAAAAATACCGGTTATCGGAAATATTTTCAATCATTCCCGAATTTGAGGGAGACCAAATCTCCTTGGCCACCTTCATACACGCATGTAATTGTGCGTACAATATGTCGACTGCAGAGCAAAAATATCTGCTAGTCATTCATATTAAAAATAAATTAAGGGGAAAAGCGGCGCAGTTAATCAACTCGAGGAATCCTGCGTCTTATCTCGAAATAAAACAACTTCTAACTCTTCATTTTGGGGATTCACGTGATCTTTCCTCATTAATACACGACCTTCAACGGTTAAAACAATTATCCAATGAGTCTCCCCTAACATTCTATAATAGGCTTCAAGTATTGAGTGCGAAAATGCACTCTTGTATCCAAAAAGCTCCTAGTCTGAGCACCGAGCAGAAAGACGCTCAAACCACTCTCGTTGACACCATGGTTTTAAACACATTACTTACCGGTTTAGAACCTCGATTAGGCCAAATTATCCGTGCCAGTAATCCGAAGGATCTTCTTGAGGCACATTCACGGATAAGAAGAGAACTTCAACTAACCTATTTTGAGAAACAAAAGATACATAAATCTGTTCCACCTAAGCCATCTTTTCAGGCTAGAAAACCAACTCCACCTCCTAAATGCTTAACTTGTGGGCGATTAGGCCACATTGCTGCGGATTGTCGCCTGAGATATCAAAATAACCCTCAGCCTTTCAATCAAAATAACAGACCAAATTTCGTTGGGCCGAATCAATCTTCGAGGCCAAATCCAATCAATAATAATAACAATCATCAAGGTCAACAATTCCGACCAAATAATTTTCAAAGACCTCCTTTCAAGCCTAACAACTTTCGACCGTCTGTAATACAGACAAACCCAAATTATCGTTCCGAAAGAACCCACCATTTTAACAACCATCATAATGTCAACTATCCCGAATATTCTGCAAATGACTATGATTATTATACTGATAATAACCAGCAGAATTTCGATTATAACGACCAAAACTATGAAAGCCCTGAGTTCGACCAAATAGTAGATGATACCCCTGTCGAACCTTTCAGTCCTCACGAATACCAGGATTTTCTAGCGCTTCCGAGCCTAGATCAGCCCCCCGATTCGACAACTACCCTCTCAGAAGTCCAAACTCAAATACAGAACTTGAATTTGGAAGACTTCAATCCCGATCTGAACTTCCCAGAACAAACATTTCTTTAAGTCCCCTTCTGACAGTAAATTCCAAGACCCTCTATTATATCAACGACGCTTCTGGAAAATTTAAACTCCTAATTGATACCAGAGCTGGTATCTCCATTTTCAAAGAAAACACTGTCAAAAACTTCTCACAACGATCTCCCGAAAGAGTAACAATTCAAGGCATTACTCATGAGAAAATCCCGATCTCACAATCCACCCTCATTCCTTTCGCTCTAGGCAATCCACACAAGGTCTTTATCTACGATCTAGATATTGAGTTTGATGGAATATTGGGTCTTGATTTTCTCGAGCATTATGAATGTATCGTCGACTTAAAATCCAAACAATTAATCACTAACTATCCCCCTACATAAAGTGCCCGATCACGACCAATCTAATACACAACCAACAGACACCCCCAGTACCAACGCACAACCTCATATTTATAACAATCAAATAACAATCCAGGCACGAACCGAACAAATTTTCCAACTTAAATGTGAACTTAGAAATACTGACGCAATTTTACCGACACAAGTAATTGACAAAGTACGACTTCCCAACGCGGTTGTACGTGTTAATTCAAAGGGAGAATTTCTGACTTCGATAATAAACGCGAACGCAATGCCAAAAACTGTTAACTTTTCCAATCTTCATTTAGAACCCCTTGGCAATACACACCCTCTCTTAAATCTGAATACACACGATTACTCTGAATCTACAAACTTAGACAGAAACTTTACTATCAGGGAACAAATTCGGACAGAACATCTTAATTACGAAGAGCGAGAACTTATCACGAATCTCTGCTTAGAATTCGAAGATATTTTCTATCTCGAAGGCGATGTTTTGACGTTTACTAACGCCGTCAAACACTCTATTGACACCAATAATGCCAAGCCCGTTTTCACGAAATCGTACAGATATCCTCAAGTGCATAAGGAGGAAGTGAAAACCCAAATTTCCAAAATGCTTGATCAAGGCATTATCAGGCACTCTTCTTCTCCTTGGTCCTCCCCCGTATGGGTCGTCCCTAAGAAACTCGATGCTTCTGGTAAGCAAAAGTGGCGAGTTGTTATCGACTATAGGAAGTTAAACGAACTAACTGTAGACGATAAATATCCTCTGCCCAACATTTCTGATCTCCTCGATCAACTTGGTAAGTGTCAATACTTTTCGACACTGGATCTCGCTTCCGGGTTCCACCAGTTGGAAATCCTTGAGGCAGACATTCCCAAGACCGGTTTCTCTGTTGACAATGGTCATTACGAATTCGTTCGTATGCCATTTGGTTTGAAAAATGCACCTTCTACTTTTCAGAGGGTCATGGATAACTTTCTTCTGGGCATCCAGAATGAACGTTGCCTTGTTTACATGGATGACATTATCGTTTATTCACCAACCATCCATGAGCATATGTCCCGTTTGACAGAAGTCTTTAAGCTTCTTAGACAGTCAAACTTGAAAATTCAACCTGACAAGTGTGAGTTTCTCCGTAAGGAAGTTGCTTACCTAGGTCATCTGATAACCCAAGAAGGAGTAAAACCAAACCCTTCAAAGGTTGAATGCATCCAGAATTTTCCTCAACCCCAAACTCCTAAAGATGTTAAATCTTTTCTTGGTCTCGCCGGTTATTACCGACGTTTTATCCCCAATTTCGCTAAGATCTCAAAGCCCCTAACGAAACTCCTGCAGAAAGACGTCAAATTCATCTTCGACGCAGATTGCAAGTCTTCCTTCAACGAACTGAAGCAAGCCCTTGTATCTGACCCTATCTTGATCTACCCAAATTTCGAAGAACCATTCCTGCTCACTACTGATGCTAGTGCTTTTGCAATTGGAGCGGTTCTCTCACAAGGCCCCGTAGGAAAAGATCTTCCTATAGCATATGCTTCCCGTACACTCTGGGCTGCAGAAACTCGATATTCCACTATCGAACGGGAACTGCTAGCCATTGTTTGGGCGGTCAAGCACTACAGACCGTATCTTTTTGGGAGAAAGTTTACACTCCTGTGTGATCACCGTCCGCTTACTTGGCTCTTTTCGATTAAAGACCCTGGCAGTCGTCTAGCCAGATGGCGCCTCAAACTAGAGGAGTATAACTATAAAATCGAATACAAGCCCGGCAAGGTAAACTTGAACGCAGACGCTCTTTCCCGTATCAAAATTAATCACTTCAAACAATGCACCGACTTTATTTCTAAAATCAACATCTTTGCAAATAACGAAACCGACCCAGAACAACCAGATTCCGATAATGATCAAGAACGCGATGATCATGACGAACGCATGACAACAGAATTTAATAGATTTGTTCAATTGTATAAAACCGAGTCGATAATCGACTATTCAAAAATAGAAATTTCTAACGCCCAACTTCTAGACAAATCTCACAAACGAATAGTCACTTTCTTCTGGCAAAATAAACTCAATGACTTGCATGACAAAATCATCGAAGACATTTTCGAAGAAGACCCAAATTTCACTACCGACACATTAAACATTCTAGCCAGCAAATCTGTCCGGCATAGAAAATATTTAATTGTCCCTTTACCATTCGATCCCGAAACTGTTGTCTCGCATCTTTTTAACATCCTCTATAATAACCAAGATCAGTTCGACGAATCAGAAACCTTCTGCATTGAAAACAACGTCGAACTACCTATTCTCGAAACACTATCTTTCATACTCGCAGACAAAGACATAAAACTAAAGATTTGTCAAAACATTGTAACAACCCCTTCTCAAGACGAAATTCCCATTATACTGCAACAGTACCACTACGGCAAAAATAACCTACACCGTGGAATTAATGAGACTATTCGACGTATTAGGGAAAAGTATAACTGGACTGGACTAATCAAAAGCGTAGAGCAATTTATCAAGTCTTGCGAAACTTACCAAAAGGTAAAGTTTTGTAGGAAAAACTTAAGTGCTCCTTTTGTCATAACCGAAACACCAAAAACACCCTTCGAACGTATCAACATTGATATTTTCGAATATCCAACGAGAAACTACGCACTGACTATTAGGGATGAACTCACCAAATTTACTCAAGCTTACCCTATTGGTGACAAAACAGCTAAAACAGTCGTAAACACCCTCTTAGTATTTTTTCAACATTACGGTACCCCTCTTCGCATCCATTGCGACTATGGACGTGAATTTGACAATACTCTAATAAGGGACCTGTGCGAACTATATGACATAAAGTTATCGTTTTCAAGCGTCCACCATCCCGAATCAAACGGATCTATCGAAAGGTTTCACGCGACTTTAGCGGAAATGATAAGGGCAAATACAGCCGAACATCCGAACGAACATCCATTCAACGTCCTCCCTTACGCAGTTATCTGCTACAACAACACTAAAAACAAGACTACTGGTTTCACACCCTACGAACTCATCTTTGGGCACACTTCTAGTAGACCCCCCGAAACAATATACGATCAGGAAAAACTCATTTCCAAATATGTTAGGGACCTTAACAACAGAATGAACTACTATTATAGACTTGCCCGCGCAAAAACCGACCAACAAAAACAAAAATCTAAAGTTAGATTTGACAAACATGTTTCGACTAACCAACCAGAATACAAAGTAGGCGACAAAGTTTACGTGAAAGAATCTCAGATTAAAAGCAAATCTGAAAACAAATTCAATGGACCTTTTGAAATTACCGCGATTAGAAAAAACTCTGCCACAGTTATAAACTTACAGACTAACCAAATCAGTAAAATTAACTTTGACAGACTAAAACCATATTTTGAATGAATCCCTTCTTTTCAGATTCTGTGGACTGTTTTCAGTCGTGAACCTCCAACAATACTCTCTTACACCCGTTAACAATACAATAGGAGTTTTCTTCCATGAAGAAGGCACACTTAAAATTTCAAACGACAAATGGTCACTTCTTGTCTTCAAAGACCTCAGCCCTTTCAGAGGTGCTATTTCAAATAACGACGCCATACTAAACCGAATTTTAGAGACAATCAACGAAAACACAACTAATACAAAATCATTTAAACCAAAAATACAAACACATGTTAGCCTCTTGAAACAAATTTCTAAATCCGTTAACTCTAAATATACAGACATCTTCGCTGACACTCAAACTTACCCTACTAACAGAAGAAAACGTGGACTTATTAACGGACTGGGATCAGTTTGGAAAGCTATTTCAGGAAACTTAGACGCAACAGATGGTGAATACATAAATGACTGTATAACTAAAATTACTAAAGACCAACACCAAATTCAGGACTTAGTAAAAAAGCAAATATCTGTAACAACCTCAGTCATTACTAGCCTCAACAAAACTTTACAAAAATTTCAATCCGAGGAGAAATTATTCTCGAATAACATTGAAAAAATAAGGCAGTCAATTTTATACATTTCAAATGATCTTGATTTTCATGAATTTCAAATCAATATCTTGGATCTGTGTGAAAGCCTAATGGAGAGTTACATATTTATCGAAAACACTCTCGATGATGTTTTAACTGCAGTCTCTTTCGCCCGCTTAAAAATTTTACATAGTTCGATCATAACCCCAGTAGATTTGGTCGATTCCCTTCAAAAGATTTCTCAATCACTACATGAAAATAATTTACCACTTCCTATTTACAGTTCAAATGTTGCTCAGTACATTGATTTGATAGAATTGGAAGCTTTTCAAATCAACACCAAAATCATTTTTGTACTCAAAATTCCTTTAGTTGATCCTGAGATTTACACCCTTTACCACCTTTATCCGATCCCAATTTTGGATGATCGAACAGGGTTTCATCATATACTTTCAATAAAGACAAAATTTATCGCGAGAGATGACGATTCGTTATTATACACATCCTTCGAAGACCTGGGTGACTGCAAGCCCTTAACTAAACATCATAAGATTTGTTCCAAAGCTATATCACATCCAATAGACAAAGATGCCATCTGCGAAGGTCAGCTTCTCAGACAGCCAGCCACACTTCCAGACACCTGCAAAAGTTTGATATTATATGCAGCAGACTATAATATCCAAGAGATTGAGGTAAACTTTTGGTTGATCTCGATTTCAAGACCACTGGCCATCACCATCAAATGCAAAGGGCAAGATGTCGTGACACAAACCATATCGACAAATTCAGTGTTGCAAATCCAACCCGACTGCAATGCCTTTATCGACAACACAAGGGTCCATGCTACAAGAACTTCTAAAAATGTCCAAAACATCACATACAGAAATCACCCAGTGGACATTCCTTTCAACTGCTGCAACGGCATGCCAGCCGCCAATGAGATGCCAAACCTGACACCCCTACAGCTACAAGAATTAGATGTAGAAGACCTAGATGTTGCCAACCATAAGCTCTTCCAATATTCTAAGGAACTGGAAAAGCTGATGGAACAACCACCCTTAGAAAAGCATACGTCCTGGCTCACAATCACAACGACCACCTTAGTAGTAATTGTGATTATCCTGCTCATAATGAAGTCAACCCAGAAGAGGTTCAAGGATACCACTACACCAAGCTCCGCTGTCCAGCACACGCCATCGACAGCACCACCAAACCCTAAGCCCAAAGGAAAGCTACACAGCCTCCTGAATCCAACCGACGATACAGAACTCCAGAACTTGACGTAAAAGTTGATGCTGTACCATCAACTTTTTTATATGGATGGGAGTTGTTATATAAGTTTATACCATGAACTTAGTACGAACTTATATCGCCACGATAGTTCAACACTCCCAGCTGACTCAGCGACACGTGTGGTGTCATATTACGGCGCCGCCAACATCCGTGGGAATCGCAGCGTCGACTTTGCTTATTCGGCATATTATATGTTATAAATTGTAAAACTGCTCTAATGTTGTATTCATTATTTCTCAGTTACTCTGTCACTTTATATTGTTATTTTCATTTACATTTTCAAAGTTATAATTTTTGTATTGTTATTAATAAAATCTTTTTTAAAAAGTTAATATTGAGAAGTGTGATATAACATATATATATATATATATATATATATATATATATATATATATATATATATTGTAATATTTTTATTTTCACACTCTGGTTCAGTTCCAACTCCAATTTATTTCCACTACTTTAACACAATTTATATTCACAGAACTATTTACAATTTATTTTAACTTTACCGCAGTCGAATACAGAATGAATGGTTCTGTCCGCTCTCCATCTATACTATTATAAAATTGTAAGTTTGTCTGTTTGTTTGTTTGTTTGTTCGGGCATCAAGTAAGAACTCCTAAACTGATTTTGCTGAATCTTTTTTTGTTGCAAAGCCTATAGTTTGACTTAAAATTTGGTAGACATTTTATCTCCCTAAATTGACAGAAACGGTAGATATAGCGAAAAAACTTCTACCATGTTGGGTAATACAATTACTCAAATGGTTCCACGCACAAAATATTAAATACTGGCATCAGCTTAGCCTTTATTCAAAATTCAGAATGTGCCAATGCAACATGTATCGATTTAACACAAATCAACTGATATAACAAGTGTAATTTTACAGGGTGTTCTGTATTATAGGAAACTTAGAGCGGAGTAGAATTAAATGGATTTAAAAAATCTAAAAAATGTTATGTTTGGTGTCCTATAAGCAGCTACATATATACAATGTGGTTGAAATAAGGGAGAGTGAAATTAGTTATACGGGTGATCTAAAACAGTTATATTGATTGGGCCATAAACAGTTTCATAAACCAAGTGGGTGAAAAAGGGTAGAATATTTATATGTTTGGATCTTAGAAAAAAATGTGTTATGTAAGCATTTAGGATATTTGAATTATGTTCATAATAAGCTGTTAGTTAGAAGGAGCTGTTTATACAGGGTGTTTGAAATATGAGATGGAGAGGAATTATAGTTTATATTGTGATTAAAAACTTGTTATATATCCACAAGCAGTTGCATATATAGTATGGGTGAAATGTCGCGGAGTATAATTACAGCTATACAGGTGGGTTTAAAAAATAAGTAACGTAATGACCTCCAAGCTGTTCCATTTACCAGATGGTTGAAGTATAGGGTAGGATTCTAAGGATACAAGGGTGGCAAATAAGTAGTTGCATATAAAAGGTTGTTGAAATATAGGGTGGTGTAGAGTTATAATTATACAGGGTGGGTAAAAATGCTAAAAAAATTTTGTTATATAGCAGTTCCATATATTGAATACCTGACACATGGGGCGCAGTAAAGTTATAGTGATACAGTGTGATTCAAACAAGGTTAGAAAAACTTGTAAATGAAGGGTGGTTTAAATGAAATGTGGAGAGAAATTATACTTTATAATGTCGTTGAAAAAATATGAGGAAAAATTGTGATATAGCGTAGTTCATAATAAGTTGAGCAGATAGGATAGTTGAATTATAGGGTGGAGAAGTGTTATGGTTAATTATTTAAAAAATGTAATATTGGTTAACCAATAAGCAGTAGCTTATACAGGGTAGTTGTAATACATACAAGGTGATTCAGAAACATGCTGAAAAAACTTGTGTTATGTACGGTGCCCAAAAAGCAGTTGCGATTTTGGTGAACTATATTGGGCATTGATGGATTTGTAGTTATACTGGGTGGCCGATAAGTAGTTGCATATACAAGGTGGTTGAAATAGCGGGTGGAGTAGAATTATAGTTAAACAGGTTGGATATTTTTTTTGTAGCGTAGAACATGAGCTGTTGCATATATATAATATCTGAAACATAGATCGAAGTAAAATTATATATAGGTCATATGGTGTGATTAAAACAATGTTAGAAAAAGCTGCATATAAGGGGTGGTTGAAATACAAGAAGCAGACAAATGACACTTTCAAGTGTTGTTCAAAAATAGTTATATAGCGTAGTCCATAAGCAGTTGCATATATAAGACAGTAACTAGACCAAAGTTAAAGTGTTTAAAAAATGTTATATTTGGTGACCCCTAAGCAGATGCACAACAGGGTGGTTGAAATATTTTGTAGAGTAAAATTTGGTTATACAGGGTGACTCAAAAATAAGTTTGACAAATTGGCAGCAGTGTATACAGGATGATTTTAATGTAGATGGAACTAGACTTAGTTATACAAAGCGATTTAAAATAATGCTGAATAAAATTGTTATATAGGGTGGCCAATAAGCAGTTGCAGTTTGGATGAGTGTTTAAATAAAAGTTTGGTGTTAGAGTGCAAAACTGTGTTTTTAAATTTGTGACACACCAAGGGTTCCACCGGTATTTCCATCAGGGTGGATCTAAAAAAGTTAAAAATTATTGTTATATTGGGTAGACAATGATCAGTTATATTCTACTATATGGAATATCTGAAATATGGGGAGAAGCAAGATTATAGTATTAGAATGTTAGAAAAAGCTGCATATAAAGGATGATTAAAATATAGGGTAAAGAGAAATTGTTTTTAAAAGGTGATTCACAAAATATCAGAAATAATTGTTATACAGCGTAGACCATAAGCAGTTGCATAGCTGAAATATAGGGAGAGAAGAGTTATAGTCAGGTGTTCAAAAAGTTATATTGGGTGACAAATAAACAGCAGCACATACATGATGGTTGCAATATAGGGAGAAGTAGGGTTACAGTTATTCGAGGTGATTAAATAATGTCAAATAAAATTATAATATAGGGTCGCCCATAAGTACTTGCAGTTTGGGTGAAATATAATCGGGATTGGTGGATTTATAGTTAAGTAGGGTGGTTTAACATTAGAATTTTTTTTATTTAGGATAATCCATGTTTCATAAGTTATTTTTCTTTTTGCGAAGCTTGAACATTCCGTACGCGGGTGAAACCGCGGGTAACGGCTAGTATGTATATATTATTCTCGGAATTATCTAGAAGGTCAACGAGCCATCGGGAAGCTTCAAGGGAATTCGACAAATTCCCATTAACAGCAGTCACCAGCCTCGGTTTTCGACTTATTAAAAAAAATAAAACATTTTCAGCATCTTTAATAAAAAGTAAGCTTAAGTACATAAGTTGGCCATGACGGTTACTAAGGACTCTACGAAAATGTCATTTTAACAAATGTTCGAAATGCCGACCGTTCACTTCTAAGCACTTATTTATTCTTTTAATAAATGAATTACGAACTTTATTTAATAGTTCTGGTGTAATTATTGCAAATGCATTTCTTATTCTTTCTTTCATATTCTCTTTACTCGTTACTTCCTCTTTATACACAATATCTTTTATGTAACCCCAGAGAAAAAAATCCATTGGGGTTAAACAAGGTGAACGTGGAGGCCAAGCAACTGATCCGTTTCGTCCAATCCAACAATCACTAAACTTTCTATTTAAATATCGCCGAACTCTTCTGTCATAATGAATTGAAGAGCCGTCTAGTTGAAGCCACATTTTACTTCTTATGTTTAATGGAACGTCTTCTAATAACGGCTGTAATTGGTTTCTTAAGAAATCAAGGAATTTGGCTCCATTCATTGTCCCATCAAAAAAGAAAGGTCCAATAACGTTACCCCCAACAATACCAGCCCACACGTTTAAGGACCATTTAGTCTGAATGTTGTTTTAAAACCTTTCGGGTTTTCATCACAATAGTAATGAAAATTGTGTCTATTTACGAAGCCATTTTTATGGAAGGTAGCTTCGTCTGAAAACAAAACATATGTTGAAAATTCAGCTTCAGTCTGCATTTTAACTCTAAACCAATTACAAAATTCTTCTCTTTTTTCATAATCTGTATCAAGCAATTCTTGGTGCATTTGTATTTTATAGGGGTGAAACTTGTTCCTCTTTATAACCCTATGAACGACACTTTTACTAATAGCTAATTGGTTACTTATAGTTCTAACGCTACATAGTGGATTTTCTATCACAGATTGCATTATCATAAATTCGTTTTCTTCAGTAGTTACTCTATTTGGAACATTACGTTTACCATAAGAAACATTTTGTTTAAGGATAATTATTTATATCAAGATTCTGAACTGACGTAAGAATATACTGAAATGATTATAACATAATAATAATTTAACTAGTATTATTTGACATTTGTCATGATTCCATAGCACTCTTTAACATCGCAACAGAGAATCAATCCTTTGGTTAACTTTCACATATGAGACTAAGAATAAGAAATGCATTTGCAACCATTATTTACGAACTATTAAATAAAATTTGAAATTGATTTATTAAAAGAATTTCGAACATTTGTTAAAATGACATTTTCGTAGACTCCTTAGCAACCGTCATGGCCAACTTATGTACTTAAGCTTACTTTTTATTAAAGATGCTGAAAATGTTTTATTTTTTTTAATAAGTCGAAAACTATCAGAATTTCGTATATATACTTGTTCACAAAGTACCTCTTATTTTCGATGCTCAATCTGATTATGATATAAAAAATAGTGGTTTCCATTTGAAAAAATTGAGTTTTTCCAGATTTTGAATTTCAATTTTCGGGATTTTTTTGTACACACTCTGTAGATAATGTCCATACTTTTTTCACAGATTCTGGAAGCACTAAGTTTATTCTACCCTCTCAACTAATGGTTTTCCTAAATTCCTCTTCGTTGTTGTATAATTTGCAATTATCTGAAGGCCTTAAAATGTGAATTTCAAAAAACATTTTGGAATAACTCGAAAAGGGCTGAATTTAAGTATAGGGTATTATACATGAATTAGTATTAAAATTACTCGTAGAATTCAGAAATACAATAATTTACAGGGTGTTCCATTTGAAATAAGCAAGTTGGTATCAACTTCCGCTATAACCGGAAGTGGTACATGCTTGAAAATATCTTAGCTGGATAGATCCCAATCGAGAAGTTATACCCCTAAATTTTGAAAATTCTATCTTCTATCATAACTGCGCAATCATCCGAGACCAGAACCATGGGACACCCTGTATATATATATATATAAGTATATAAATGTCCCCGAAGTATACAATAATCTGAAATTTTGTCCTCAAACTATGCGTCCCACATGTATATATATAAAAACAAAGACATCACAATCCTACCAGCGGACAAGTGTTGTGAGAAGATGTTTCGAATTTTTTACGTAGGATGCGGCATTTTCGACTAAAGGTTGCATGGTTGCTGCGAGGTACTTCTCGTGTTGTTGAAGAGGTGAGTTGAAAGCACTGACTATCGGGCGCATCGGGACTCCTTCTTTGTGAATTTTTGGCAGACCGTACAGCTTGGGGCATCTACTGGATTTTTCTCTCGGGATGAGTCTTTTGCGTATGTCCTCATCTGGTATGAGAGCCTGAATCTTGGATTTGGTTGTTTTTTCCAAGTAGGTTGTCGGGTCTCTCTTTATTGGTTTATAGGTTTGGTTCAGTAGAATTTCTTTCATTTTTGAGTTGTAGTCATTTGTGTTCATGACTACCGTGGCGTTTCCCTTGTCCGCTGGTAGGATTGTGATGTTTTTCCTGAGGTTATTGAGTGCTTGGTGTTCTGCCCTGGATACGTTTGGCTCTGTTTTTTTAGCAGACCGCAGGATTCTTGCTACGTCTTGCCTTATTTCTTCGGCTTTCTCCGGTTAGACGTGGTGTAGTGTTGATTCTATGCTAGAGATGATATCTTCGACCGGTATGGTTGTTGGAGTTATTGCGAAGTTGAAGCCTTTAGACAGGATCTGTTTCTCGACAGCGGAGAGTGGAGTGGAGAGTTGGAAACGTTGTGGACCACTTTGTCATAGTCTAGCGGCCTAGTATTTGTGATCTGTACGGCCTTCCTAGCAAGGTTTTGATGTTTCTTGTTTAGTCTGGCTGTTTTGAGTGCCTTGTCTGTTTCTGTTCGAAAGAAAATTAGTTGTTCTGTTGACGTCCAGATTAGTCCGTGGAGGGTGTTGCTGAGTTGCAAGTGTGAAGTCAGTAGATCCCTCTCGGTCATGGCTAAGTGTCGTCTTGTCCGGTGTATTTCCTCGCGCAGTAGCCCTCTTCTGGCATTGTTGAGGATGGTGTCGGTTTTCTTACTATGGGTGTGGTAGGAAAGCTTGGTGAAAGATGGAAGGAGATTTTCGTCTCTGCATTTTATCAGGAAATGGAGATCGCACAGGAGTGTGGTTTTTCTTCTCCTAAGCTTTTCGTAGAGCTTGATGGATTTGAGTGTCTTCTCCCGTAGAGGTGTACAATGTTTGAAAACAAGTTGGCACGGACGGAACTATGTGTAGCTCTCTTGATGGTCCGGGTGTTCGGTGAAAGTTTTGTCCCTGTAAAGGAACGGTCGCCTGACGTTTCGCCAAAATCTCACTTGGCATTTTCTCTTCTCCAACACGAAGGATGGCTGCAGGTTCGGACCTTTCCGGACTACTTCGTATCCGAGATCGTCGGCTAGGTCGTTCTCCGCTTGGTCTGCTCTCCGAGGCGTCTGAAGTGGAACTGAGCCCCGATATGTGTACGCCGCCATTTTTGCTATCTCCCGAGTCCCCTCCTATTTCTTACGATAGACTGTTTGTTCTAGCTTCCCTGTTGTTGTCCACCTATGGGCTCGGCGGTCTCACCAGCGGTGGCAAGCCTCTTCATGTCTTATTTCGAAACGGCCCTTTTAAACACAGCCCCCCTGAAACCAAAAGTCTGGCTACGATACGTAGACGATATCTTGATAGTGTGGCCTCATGGGGATACGGAACTCAACAATTTCCTACACCTGGCAAACTCTCTACACGAAAGGATCCAATTCACCATGGAGATGGAAGAAGATTGATGCCTTCCTTTTCTGGACATCTACTTAAAAAGGACAACAACAGGGAAGCTAGAACACACAGTCTATCGTAAGCCGACACACACCGACAGATACCTTAATGCTAAATCCCACCATCATCCCAAATACAAGCAGTAGCAAATACACTTATATGCAGGTCACGACGCATTGCAGACGCCAAACACAAACAAGAGCAACTAAACACCATCTCACAGACCTTGAGGAGGAATGGGTACAGCAACAACACCATACGACGAGCCCTGAATCAACAAGAACTACCAAGGCACGAAGAAACCCAACAAGACCCCCCAAAGGCAGCGACCACCCTTCCGTACATACAAAGAGTGACAGATCGGATCGGAAGAATCCTTAGGAAAAGCAACATCAAAACTTCCTACAAACCTCATAAGACGATAAAAAGCATTCTAGGCAATCCCAAAGACCAAAGTCCACTAGAGAGTCACGGAGTCTACAAGATACCTTGCGGCGGATGCGAGCAAGCATATGTAGGTCAAACAAACTGTAGGATCGAAGCCCGAATCGAAGAGCACAAACTCAGCATACGAAACAAGACCACAACCTCGGCCCTGTTCCAACATCAACAGCAAACAGGACATAGAATCAACTTTGAGGGCTCTAAACATCTGGCAACAGAAAACAACTTCAAAAGAAGAACAATTAAGGAAGCTATAGAAATTGAAAAGGAAGGAGAAATCAATAACCGTAACGAAGCTCTACACCTGCATCAAGCCAGGAAGAACATCTTACGGGGAAAGAAAAACAAATTAAAAGAGAGCGCAACAATACCACAACGTTGCATTCCGTCACTCGTAGCTAACTATCAGGACGCCCACCCTTCTAACGAACATCTGCGGCCGCCATCGGTACAAACAGAACCACGTCATCGGTACAATTTGCGACAACGCAATGGTGTCACCCAATCAAAACAAACGGCACCGCCCTCTCAACACAATCGAAGGCGGGGCAAAGAAATAGGAGGGGACTCGGGAAATAGCATAAATAGCGGCGCGCACATATCGGAGCTCACTTCCACTTCAGACGCCACGGAGAGCAGACCAAGCGGAGAACGACCTAGCCGACGATCTCGGAGAACGAAGTAGTCCGGAAAGGTCCGAACCTGCAGCTATCCTTCGTGTTGGAAGAAGAGGAAAAGCCTTATGAAAATGCCAAGTGAGATTTTGGCGAAACGTCAGGCGACCGAAGACAAAACTTTCAAAGACCCGGACCATAGTTCCGTCCGTGCCAATTTGTTTTCAAATATATAATATATATATATATATATATATATATATATATATATATATATATGTTGCTAGGCCTTGCAGCTTTATTGTGGCTTCTCGCATCCTAAGGAGCCATCGTTCCTTATTATTCCAGTCTGCTTCCTGTAGTCCCCGCCTTTTCATCTCCTTGTGTATATTTTGTACTTTCTTCTTTCGTGGTCGTCCTGGTTTATTTCTTTGCGGAGGAGTCCAGTTCCATACTTTCCGCGGTATTATTTTCTAATTCAGGTGGCCAACCGTTTCAGCTGTTTTTCAATTATTGTGTCTATACAATAGTATCTGTAGCCAGCATTCTTTGTCTAATGATCTCATTTCTAAGCTGGTCAAATAGATTGATTGACACCAAAAATAAATCTTTATTTGCTCACAAATTCACAATACATATACCTGGTTTACATCCACCCATTATCAAAACAGAAGAAACAATATTTGTTAAAGCTGCAGTATGTATACAATGACAATGTTGACGGGTCAAAACAAAAACAAATAGACTCATTTATAAACAGCACTTATTTTACATATTTTTTTTAATGGAGAACAACACAGATTCAACGCCAAACAGAATACTTGTTACTAGATTGCCAGTTCATATTGGGATTCTTTCCTCAGAGCAGAATAATATCTATTTGGAAATTGTAAATGGGGAACAAAGTTGCTGGATGTCTGTACAGAAATTCTTCTTTACAAATTTTATGGGTATTCTGAGAGAAAGAGAGGTCTAGAATATGATCAACCAGTATTCCTATATATATATATATATATATATAACTAGTGTATTTGGCACTTAATTTTTGTTATTATTTTTTTTTGTATTTATACCTTCTCTTTATTATACTTACACATTGTATATATATATATATATATATATATATATATATATATATATATAAATAAGCTAAATAATTTTTTCGACTTGACCATAAAATGTATGGCATCACACTCCCTCTAAGGCACGCTATGAATGCCTTTAGGGGAAAATTCACTAAACCCCAGATATCCTAGATATCAAAAGGGTTTAGCTCTGTGGGAGCCCTTGTCAGGTTTTCAGGCCCGTGGTTGGAGTCGTGACGGCAGTTTCCCATGAATTTCCTAACCGTCCGGGCTGTCCCTAACAAGACGGCTTTTTGCATTTGTTTGTAAAGATGTTCGTCCAGACCGAGGTATTTTAAATTGTTTAATAGATGTTTTGGGACTAGTCCTGTCGTTGACATAACAATTGGTACAGTTCTTGTGTTGTTCATGTTCCACTGAGTTTTTATTTGAAATTCCAAATCTCTATATTTGGTTATTTTCTCAGCCTGCTTGATATTTATATTATTGTTAGGAATTGCTATGTCAATTAAAGTTATTTTCCGAGAGACTTTATCTATCAAAACTATATCTGGTCTATTGTGAGCAACATACCGATCGGTCAGTATCGTGCGGTCCCAGTACAGCTTGTAGTTGTTATTTTCTAAAACAGATTCTGGTTTATATTTATGGTATGGTTATCTTACCGACTGTGATAATTCAAGTTTCAGTGCCAGTTCCTGGTGAAGCACTTTTGCCACAGCATCGTCTCGTTCTTTTTATTCAGTTGCAGCGAACGCTTGACAACCTCCTGTGATATGCTGGATAGATTCAGATGTTTGGCAACCGTACCTGCATCTATCGTTGTTAATAGAATGATCTTTAACGATGTACTTTAGGTAGTTCTTAGTTGGAATTACTTGATCTTGGATTGCCAATATAAAGCCTTCCGTTTCAGGGAACATATGACCAGAGATCAACCAGTAGTTCGACGCTGCACTGTCGACATAATCTTGTTTGACGTCATTTATATGTCTTCCATGAAGGGGCTTCTCTTTCCATTTCAGCAGTTTCTGATCAGTGGTCTGGTGGTGTCAGTCGCAGTGGTGTTGAGTCATCAACCTGGCACATGACTCTGTGTAGATCAGAAAATTCTGCGAGTTTCTGGAAATGTCTACGCAAAATAGAAATTTGTTGATCTAATAGTTTACTTAGATATGTCAATCCTCTTCCTCCTTCATACCGTGGCAAAGTTGTACGTTCGACAGAGCTCTTTGGATGGTGATTTTGAGCTTTTGTTAGTAAAACTCGAACTTTTCGTTGTAATTGTTCAATGTCAGTCTTGCACCAATTAACTATACCAAAAGAGTAACTGAGCACTGAACACTCATAGGTGTTAATAGCCTGAAACAAATTTTTACTGTTTAGTTTGGTTTTCAACAGTCGTCTTACCTTTCTATAAAACTCTGCCGTTAGGTCATTTTTCATAGTCATGTGATCAATTCGTTGAGCCTGCTTTATTCCAAGGTATTTATTATTATTAAGTATGACCTTTCCCCATAGATTCAATTGAGGTGCCATCTCCCATTTCGAAGTGCCCCTGCTGTATTTTGCCTTTAACTATATTAATAATTCGGCATTTGTCTAGGCCAAATTTCATATGGATGTCACTAGAGAACCCTTCTACTATTTTAAGCATATCATGCAGCTGTTGTTTCGTAGCTGCCATCAACTTTAAGTCGTCCATGTATAACAAATGGTTTATCTTTAATACTTGTACGTTGTTGTGTTTGAGACTGAACCCAAAATTAGTCGGGTTCAGTTTGTTTGAGAGAGGGTTCATGGCAAGGCTGAACCACAGCGCGCTAAGAGAGTCTCCCTGGAATATACCCCTTCTGATTGAAATGGGGTCAGTTTGTATCGAACAGTTGGCTTCATTCAGTGAGATTTTGGTTTGCCAGGTGGACATGGCATATTCTAAAAAGTTAATAATACAATAATTCACTTTATAGAGTTTCAGCACCTTAATGAGCCAATCATGTGGAACTGAATCAAAGGCCTTTTTGTAGTGCACATATGCCATGCAGAGATTTCGTCGTTTGGCGTGGGCTTGATTGCAGACAACGGTATCAATTGTCAGTTGTTCTTTGCAGCCCATCGAATTTTTCGCACATCCCTTTTGTTGTTGAGTAATTATGTTGTTCAGCTCACAATGTTTGAAAATGCGATGATTAATGCACGATGTTATGAGTTTGTATCAGGTTGGAAGACAAGTGATTGGTCTGTACTTTCCTAGGTCTTGTGCACATAGGTTGTCTTTTGGTAAGAGGTATGTAGCACCATGCGTAAAGAAATTAGGCATCTTGTGTGGGTGGGTAATTACGCCATTTATAAGGGCTGTTAGTGTTTCGTGGGTTGCGTACAGTTTCTTTATCCAATAATTTTGTACACCATCTGGTCCTGGTGCTTTCCAGTTATGGAGGTGCTTCATTATATTGGATGTGTCTTCCCTTGTAAATGGTTGGTGTTGCATGGCCCCACAGTTCTGAGATGCAGCCTCCTCCTCATTAATCCAGCTGGCTCTGGAGTTATAGGAGATTGTTGTGGAAAGCTGTATTTTTCAGAATTCCTCGATGTCTGTTTTACTGGGGTAACTAGGGACTTCATTATTATTATTGTTGTTAAGTTTTCTATAAAACCCTTTTTCTGATTGTCGGAAGAGTGTGTTGTCTAGTTTCCGTTGGTTACTGGTTTTGTACCTTCTCAGTCGACTTGTGTAGAAGGAGACCTTTTGTCGTAGACTGTCCAGACACTGCTGAGATGTGATGTTTTCTCCATCCCACTGGGAGTGTATTCGGTTATTGTCCATGATAGTCTTGATAAGCCTTTCTATTCTGTTGTTCCTGACTCCTCGTTGGTACTCGGTCAGTCTTCCAACGTCTTTCCGAGCAGAATTGATTTTCCCTTCAAGTCTTCTTTGCCAAGGTGGTATACGAGGTGTTTGTCTAAATTGGGGAGGGTCTTGCTTTGGTCTTACTGCGACCCCAATTGTTCTGCAGATGGAAGTTGCAGCACAGCAGATGATTGTGTGTAGCGACTCTAACGTATTAGCACCTAAGACATAGTTTGGCAAGATAAATTTGTTCATAGCCTGCAAGACGATACCCAGTTTCTTAGATGATCTTAGTTTGGGAAGGGCTGGTCTAGTCAGTGGATCTGTTCCACTATACTCACGAAGAACTCCTTCCATTTCTGCTTGGATCTTCCCAAGCAGGTCAGCGTTGGTTGGCTGTTCTTGTTGTAGTTCTTGCGTTTCGTCCGCTCTTTGTGCCAAAGGTGTTTCAGGCTCTGGATCGATTGTATTTCGACCAAATAGTTCGCGCTCCACTTCGCTCTTTATTGTGTCCAGTTGTTCAGGCGAAATAAGGCCATTTCTCAAGATGACACGATATTGATCTGCGACTCTCTGTTCAGTAACTTGAAGCTCTGGGTACTCACGACAGAACTCTTGATGGAGTATTTGGCGATATCCAGTCTTGTCCTGGTCAAAGTTCGTAATTCTGTAAAACGTGCGCATTATAAATTCATTCATGGCGCCAGTCCATTTCATGCGCTGTCTTTTGAGTCCCGCTTGAGTGAGCGCTGGCTGTTGATCCTGCCCAACACTTTCTGCGTTTGGAGTTCTCGTTCTCGTTTGACTCCGTTGGTGATGGTCACGTTGTTGTTGTGACTGTATTGGTGAGTGTTGTTGTGATTCCTCCGGTTCTTGGGCTGTAGCTCTTATTATTATTATTGTATATTGTGTGATACTTATCTGTGTTTCCCATTTACAATTTTCAAATATTTATGTGTTGCACAAGAAATCCCAAATCAACAGGCAACATAATGAAAGACCTCTACATCAATATTTTTGAAATTACTTACTTGTTCCTAGATAACTGGAAAACATCAAAAACTTACAACTTACTCTTGATATGGAGTCAGACCTCTTGGGTACAAAAATAAAAAATGCAAGACAGTCCACCACACTAGAATATACCAAAATCTACAATACCAGAAAAAGCAATATAGAGAAGGTCAACAAAGAAAACATCCAGCTCTTTAACACAAAAGTACAGATATCACTATTTTCATCCGCTTCCAGAGTATTTTAAAGCTAATAAAGCAAAAGAGTAATATTCTCAGAGAATACCAGGCACATCAGTATCCATGGATTAAAAGAGAATGAAAAAAAAAGGAGAATATACAAAGAATGAACAGAACGGTTGGACAAAAACCTGTGAAACAATGCGGCCCACGATAGAATTTTTTAACAAAAAAATAATCAAGTAAGCACTACCTGATTTAGAACTGAATGGAATTAATTGTTTCTCTGACAAAGAAAAACCCAGGACATTCCACTATCAAGACCACTTCAGAGATGAAAATCACCCCAATTTTTAAACACAAATCGTAGAAGAAAATATCAGTCACAATAACAAAGAAGTAACCAAAGAAGTAACAGCAGATAGTGGTTGTGGAAGAAGCCTATTTTCAAACCCTGTATAAACAAAAAACTCAGTTCCTGCCAGTAACATCTTTTAGGTAAATCTTACCTAAATAGCTTAACTGCATCATTCATATACCTACAAATCATTTGTTTCCAGAAATATATAAAGAGAGGGATAATCATAGACATTTCTAAGCCCAACGGAAAAAATGTGAAGAAATAGGAATGTCTTGTGGTTACATTCTGTGAAGATGAAGGGATGATGAAGAAATAATGAAGAACATAAGTAGAGTAAGGAATATGACAAAAGCATTACATCCAATCCTATGGAATATAATTTGCTTCCCAAAATTAATATTGGGGTTTTATACTTATTTTTCCTGGAGAGTTCAAATGAGGCCGTATACCCCTAATTTTTTTCCAAATTTTACGCCGTATGGTTTCGGTAATAAATGGGGAATGAGTAGTTTTTTATATTTTTGTTAATATCTTTTAAACAATTTGTTGTAAAAATATTAAGAAAAAAAATTCTATTCCGCGTAATGAGCGCTTTCATGATTCGTTCAACAAGTTTAATTTTTTTGTTTCCTTATATAAATTATATCGTTTACCTGGAATCTGGAATATTGGTATGTGTGGGGTATGAACATCATCATACTAGGGAAATGAAAGGTCCCAAACCCACAATCTTTTAACAATTTATTATATACGACTAGTTTCGGGACCTATAGAACACCTGGAAATTTTGAGATCACACAAAAATCATAATACAGTTATTTTGACTGCACAACGTAATCTAGATTTTTCGCCTCTTTATTCAATTTTGTTGATGTCTTTTAGATTAATTATAGAATATGAAAAAAATATATTTTTGTTCCTCAGATTGAGCTCTTTCATTTGATATATTACATGATGCTACTGGAATTTTTTAAATTGTTTCATTCAATTCTATAATTTGCCCTCCAAAATTGATATTAGGGGTTTCTCCTTATTTTTTTCTGCAAACTTTGGGCAACGTCCTATATTTCCTATTTTTCGCAAAATTTTAGGCTCAATAGTTTAGGAGATAAGGGGGAAATGGTCGATTTTTGTAAATTTCCCCCCCAGAAGTACCCCTAAAATCAAAATACCTTCATTTACGATATGTAGTTTTGATCGGATCACCAAACTATACGCTGGTCCTTTTTCGTCCAGTAGTTTCGGAGAAAATTGATGTGATGTGAAAGTCGGAGAAATCACGAGTGATATTATAAGGGTATCCATATATTATATATACGGAACACTAAAAGGATGTCGACGAATTGATAACGTCTTCCTTTTTGCTCTGTTAAAAAGGGTGCTTACAATTATCAATAATATAAAGAAAATAAACTAATATAAAATACCTGCACAAAATGTGCTGTTCGTTCTAATAAAAACTCCAATTCTCTCTTTGCGATACATTAAATTAGAGACTTGACATACGTCAGACATCAGAAAGAACACCATTAAACTGATGTATTGACTAGCTTCATATTATTAAGTAAATATTTTATTACGACTTCTGAATAATAATTTTATAGAAAATCATTAATAAATAGGAAATAAACCAATATAACATCCTAGTAATATAGAATAGCTGCACAAAATTTGCTTTTCGTTCTAATAAACACTCCAATTATCTCTTTGTGATACGTCTCATACGTCAGACATTGAAAAAAATACCATACAAAAAGGCAACTTGGCATTCAAGTTTCATATTATCAACGAATCTAGATTTATAGAAGGATACACATTAAGCAAAACATGCCTTTTGTTTACATCGTTTTGTTATCGTAATAATCAAAGTACTCAGTAGAGGGCCTGATGTATTATACACATCCGGAGCTTTTATTTTCACAATTGGCCCAGTGTCTAAAGCGCACGGCTGCGAATCCAAAGTTCTCGGGTTCAAAACCGAGAACAATTATGCTTTTTTATATATTTATATATTTTTTATATTATTTCATTATTAATTAATTTTATGTACTATTTTCAGTTGAAATAAAATGAGTAAAACTCAATATTACATAGAATAAGAACTTAATTTTTTAAAATTGTTGCTACCGTTGAATATATAGGTATATAATTTATTATTTAGTATAAATGTTATATGTCTCTAATGATTTTAGCTAAGTACAAAACGAATTTTTATTTGATCTTGTATTCAAATACTTATTCAGATGAACCAAACTATTTACACTTACTCAATATATAAACTTATATTTCTGTGCAGATATTTTTAATTTAAGAATTAAATTAGGATTAATACTTGACTCCTAATAAAATAGTGACAATTATTTTAATTCATCTGATATTTATATCCATTACTAAGAGTGACACAAATAAAGAAAAATAAAGACAATGAGATAACAAGAAAAGGGAAGTATATATCGTGAGAAGCTTTCGCTTCCATCGTTCAATCTCAAATGACTGCCGCTCTTTTTTATTTTTCAATTTTTTAGTTTTCCCCAATTGTTTGCTTTCTAAACCACCCTTGAACTATAACGAAGAAACAAAAAAATTACCGAAATCGGTCAAGCCGTTTTTGAGTTTTCGCGAGACTAACGAACAGCAATTCATTTTTATATATTAGAGATTAACCTAAATTGACCCTTTCGGAAATTATAAAATAAATTATGGAACTTATTGACTATAGTCTATCTCAGAGTTCCATATAAAATATGCTGATATGCTTTGATTGGGGTTTAGAAAAACCTTTCTATGTTTTAAAATGACTTCATACATTCTTTAGTTTTTTTCTAATGATCTATTGAATTTAAGGCCATGAATTCAATTCTGAATACTGGCCATGATATGTTAAAAAAATATGCCATAGCTCAAGTTAAATTTTGTTTCAATCATTTATGATAGGGCAGTCTTTTAAGTCGTGGTACAAGCAGTTTTCTTTCAAATACGTCTTATTAACACTTACGTATTTTTAGGCATTAAGAATAAACTGGCAAAACGAAAGTGTACACAGACATCTCAGTCAAGGGCAGCCAAATTACGGCGAAGTAGAGAGTCTTCCTCAGACCATACAAATCGACTTGCAAGTTGGAGAGGTTGGCCTCTCAAGCTCGTGCTAAAGAATCTAGTGGCCAACGCTCGCAGCGAAATGCTAGAACTTCGTAGGTGGGTGCTTAAGAATCTGCCAGTGGACGCTCGCAGCGCTTTGCAGAAAAGAACCACTCAGATGCGTGCCCTAGAATCTAGCGCCGAGCGCTCGCAGCACCTTGCACAACAAAGCAATAGAACTTAATGGTTTCGTGCTCAAGAATCTGCCGCCAAACGTTCGCAGCGCCTTGCATAGCAAAATACCAGAACCTCTCAAGTGCGTGCTCAAGAATTTAGGACCGAGCGTTCGCAGCCCCTTGCAGAGCAAAATAACAGAACCTCTTAGGTGCGTGCTCAAGAATCTATCGTCGAACACTCGCAGCGTCTTGCCGTACAAAATGTTAGAAGCTCGTAGTTTCGCTCTCAAGAATCCAGTACTGAGCGCTTACAAAAGCTAACGACACAGAGACAAAGATCTAGAGTGCGTGCTCGAATTTTAGCTTTTTAGATTATGTTCAACAGTGAATTGTTCAAATTGGTGGAAGGGATAGGACATGCTGTTTTGCGACAAAATGGAACAATGAACCGACGGTATATGTGGTGTTCTGATGGAAAAGTAATTCTTCCTGTCATTCTGGAGCCACCACAACCAATAAAAAATCTCTTGAGAGGCAATCATCCACTATCTGCACATTTTTTAAAAATATACATCATTACAGAGATTTGTTCTGGCAATATTGTGTCGAGATTACTGCTAAAATGATGTCAGAGAGGCTAAGTTATATATGTCGAAATCAACAGAAATCGAGAGGTGATAATTATATTCATTTAAGGGATGTTTTGAATCAAGATGCAAATATACACAGGTGATCTTGCTTTCATTTTTCATGACCTATGTTCGTTGTAATAAAAGACCACAGTTATTTGTCATCTTTACTTGCAACCCAAAATGGACAGAAATAAAACTTCAACTGGTTCCTGGTTAGCGGTCTTTCGACCGATATATATGACATTCTTGCTAGTCTTTTATTCAAGATTGAAAAATTTGCGTAAATTAATCACAAAGAACGAAATTTATGGAAAACTAAAGTGTCATATGCTCAGCATTGACTGGCAATAGCGCGTTATGCTGCACTACCATATATTGTTTTGGTTAGAAAAAAACTATAACCTGATGAAATTGACCAGATTATAGTTGCTGAATTACCAAATAAAGACGAAGATCCGGCATTGGATATGGGGAAGAAAATCTAACATCACCCTGTATGAAAAATGGCAGTTGTTCCTGAAAATATCCACGTGGGTTCGTATCCGAGACCCAGATCGGTCAGGACGTGTATCATGTGGCGGTCAGATCCTGTACGTGCCCTTTCATTCTAGGTCTTAAAAACCGTCCACGAAATTGTCAAGGGAACATTGATAAGAGTTTTGGTTTCGCAATGTTCGCAATGATTATCTATGTGAAGATGGAAATGCTGTGGAACTTTTGGTGTGCTACAAATGTAAAAAACACAGTTTTGCACCCCAACACCAAAAATCAATTTGCGCACTAATATGACAGCCTATTTGAGTAGAAATAACAATACTGTTTGTTTAAGCAGTAATGGCATAGCACTAAAATAGAGCTAAACAATGGATTAGGTCGCACATCTAATAGATGCAATATGTTTAGAAAATCTAAACAAAGAAATTATCACTGGCTTTGCTCAAGAGTAATAGGTCAGTTGACACAGTTTGCAATATTGAAAATGCTGTACATTAACCACAAGAATTCCTTAAATCCTTCTGGCCTACCACCGCACGACCTGATGTTGACGATCAATACCCCCATCACATTATGCAAAAATTTAAGACAAGATTAATTATTAATAAAAGACTTGAGTGATAATTTAATTTTGTAGGGACGGTCCTAACTACATAAAATAATGCAAGAACGTCTTCAATATGAAATTTGGTCCCTTTACGCGAAGAAATATTCTTAAATTGAAATGGCAATAATATCGGTGTATAATCTATTAACCAAATAAATAATCATTCAGATCGGGTCACAATCAGTGAAGAAATTATACTATATACTATATATATATATATACTAAAAACAGTTGAAAATTAAGAACATCCTCCATTTTGGAAGTCGATTAAACAAATTGTGACATGACATCGATGGTTAGCATCCAAATGAATATATACAGAGACATTTATTCAGAAACTAAATAAAAGTTGTAATATTCTAGTGTACTTTCTTTACAAAAATATACATTTAACGATTTTAGTCTACTAATGATATACAAGTAAAGATAGTTCATGAGTTACAATAACAAATAAAAACATTTATTTTTCTTAGACTAAGGACTGTTTCATAAAAGCCCTTATTTATTAACTACATCTTTCAACCTGTATAAATAATGCAACTTATGTGTACTTAATACCGCATCAAAAAATTTTGAAACTTATTTTCAACATGCTTCGTATACTAAACCTAAATATAAAGTATATATTTTTTGTTTATAGTTTTTTATTGTTTCAGATATCTTGCCAGAGCAATACATTGACAGCATCTTTGGCAGTCCCTTTATGTTAAAATGGGCGTCCAGATTTTTGATTCATGTTAAATGTCGAGGTGTACTGATTACGAAAGGATATTTGTTAAATTTGTTCAAAAAATAAAAACATCTTACAGTCAAACTGACAAGTATTAAGAAATTAATTTATTTTTACTACATGTATATTCCATGAAAAAATGCAATTGCTAAAAAATCATTTAGATCAGTATAAGTTTGCTTCATGAGCCTTTTTTAAAATGAAGTGATGTTTGAATATTTAGGGTATATATGTTTGTTTATCCATAAACAAATGTGGATTATTTATAGTTTTATAATTCCTACAATTAGTAGTTTTTTTGTTTTCAAACTAAAAGTGTATTAAAATATTTTATATCATTGAACTATTGCTTTTAGTGAATTACTAATAATTTAAATGTTCTTTGGTTTTTTATGTTTAAAGTATATTGCATTTTAAATCGGTGCTTATTTTGTTGATATTGACAGTTTTATTTGAAATTGTAGTCACACATTCCCAAAAATAAACTATTTTTGTAAAAAACAGTATATTATTTCTACTTGGTAACTTTTAATTCTGCAATAATCTGAATAGCTATTGAGTCTGACGGATTTTATAGTGGACACTACGGATGTAAGGAATATTTACATTCGCATTAGCGAATATTCACATGTTTTTTTAATATCCGCATTCGTATTCGAGGTTATATATACGTTTTTTTTGCGAATGTGTTTGACAATGAAAAGCGAAAATAGTTTAAAAATAACAATGCCATTGCTGCGAATTGATTATTTCATATTTATTATGAAGTTTAGTGTGTAGGTAGGTATTTACTTGCACTTAAAATGTAAAATAACAGTTGTATGATGACATACATTTCTTTATAACTTTAATGAAAAATATACTAGTTGTTTGTCAACTACATATTTACATTTCTTCTGGAATCCGCACATGTAGATGTAATAAAGCAATAATTTAATTGTTAAATAAAATTAAACAAGTTACTTTAGTTTCATAACATGATATAGGGTTTTATGGCAAAATGAATTTCGAGATCTAGGAGTTTCAGGGAAAACTAGCTCACAGAGGCTCGAAATCGAAATCGGGAGTCATACTGCATATAACGCCGTTTCCTTGTGATTTTTAGGACAAATAATTCGTAGGTTTTTTTAAACCTGTCAAAGAAATTATGATACAATCTTTTAGAGATTCTCGACTAGAAGCAATATATTGTATTGCATTCAATGGATTGAAAATTCTAGAAAATATAGTATTATATAAGGTTGTCCAAGACAAACGAAATTTTATTTTTGTTTAATACATTTTTATTTGTGGACTGATTTTAAATAAATATCTCTTGTTTAAAAGACAATTGATGGTGTCAGAGCGCTGACTACATTTGTTTAATCAATTTTAAAAACAAAATTGCAGACGTATCTAAACTTTGGCAAACTCTAAAACATTCTGGTACTTTCTTGGGTCTAGCTTTAAAAATGAGATTCTGAAAGCTTGAATATTTCTAAATACAACGCGCTTAAGAATCTGTCAAAAAATAACTGTCCTATTATTACACTATAAAGAAACATATGTTTTAATCTGATGCCAAATTTTGGCTTCGTTGGGTACCGCTGCTATTTCGAATTATTCACAGCAGTGACAATGGTGCAAGCTAATGACGATAAAATTGTATTAAAACCTTAATTTTGAGAGGATATATGGTGAGTCAAATCCTGCTAAAATTTCATACCGGGCGATGTAAAGAAATATCGCAATATTTCGAGTTTAGCCTAATTCCATGCTAATTCCAATAAAAATCAAATCAACTTTATAATTTCACGATTGTTCCGTATACACCATTACATAGGTACTGAACTTGTCCCTTTCTCTAAAGAAACGGTTTATTGTTTTTTTTGTTTGAAGGATATTTACAACCTATCGTTTTGTGCTTTTGTTAAGGAATTTATAATAAAATATTTTTCTTCAGCAAATCATTTTTTGGATATCTCTCCTACTTCTAAACTTTGTTAACATGTTTCGGCTCCTTAATAGTCTCCTAGCTTTAACTTCAGGACCAAATTTAAATTCGACAATTTGTGGAACGCTTAGACTAGATCCAGGCCTTTAGTCAGGGCTAACTCTAAATTAGAAATACGCAGAATATTTTCCTAAGGGTGTGGCCCACGTAAACGAGCATTGCGCAGTGCGGCTCGGACGTTGCGGCAAAGTCGCATGCACAAGCTGAAACTGTGGGCGAAAACAAACCAACTGAGCGATCAGACAATATAAAAACGCTCCAAACGCACTAATTTCATTTCCAGTAAGGTCCCAATGAATGCTTTGTATGTGTTTACGGGGAACACAGCCTATAAAACCCCATCAGTTAGATAAATCGAAATAAGAGCAGCATAACTATCGTACTTGCGTTCTTACACTCCTTGGGCACCTTCCACCTTTGCGCCTGGCAATTGTGTTGGCTGAAATTTCTTGACAAAATTGTAAGTTATACTTTTTTCTTATTATATCGCGTAGCAACAAACTGTGTCGGCATGTATCCCTCTCAAATTTAAAGTATATATACAAAATTTATTGTTATTAGCTAGTACCATTTTCGCAGCTGTCAATTCTAATTAACAGCGATACCCAACGAAGCGAAATTTGTCATTACGCCCAGTTAATTTTGCAAAATAAGAGAAATTAGCCATAAGGATGTTAAAACATACCTTTACCTTGTCATAAGTCAGTTATTTTTTGACCGATTCTCATGCGCTCAATCTCATTTTACTCAGAAATATACAAGCTTACAGAATCTTATTTTTAAATCTATACAAAGTTTAGGCTCGTGCGTCATTTTGTTATAAAAACTGATTTTAAAAATATGTAGTCAGCACACTCACAATTGTCTCCTAAGTAAGCCAACTTTAATTTAAATGGCGCATAAATGAAATAAGTTATAACATGACAATAAAATTCCTTTTTTTGACAACCCTATATAATTTTAGTTTTTGGCTCTTAAACTTAATTATACAATTTTTCTGTTTTATTAAAAATAAATGCATACAAACTTCTTCTAACTTATCTCATAAACCAAAATATTATATGCATTTCAAACTTTTTTGGTTTATTCCAATATGGTGACAGCTTAACTGTTGAAACAGAGTTCGGTTTAAGGGTTTGGTGTTAGGATAGAAAATTTTGTGTTTATACATCTGTGACACAACAAAGGTTTAACAGCTATTGCAGTTTATTAATTAAAATAAAAGAACTGGTTTACACAGTGTGTCCGGTTATGGATTAGCGATAATCTAAATAAATGTAAAGCAACTATTTTAATACACAAATACACCATATACTTGGGCTCAATACCCCACCCCGCCATATGGCAGCCATTTTTTTTGATGACCTACTCTCTACGTGTGAACAAAAATACTGTCTATCAACAACATTTCAAAACACAGTGTTAACGTTTTCTTTACTTTTGAAAAAAAGATGAAATGCAAAAAAGGGTCAAAAAATTATGCAAATCAACAAATTATTGCAAATCAATGCAAAAACAGTCCCGATAACCTTTTATTTTTTTTTCACTAAATCGAAAGTTTTTGAGTTAAGCTACAATACAACATTAAATTTACAACTGTATGTTTATTACTTTAGGAGTTATTGTTGTTTGAAGCACAAAAGACCGTTGTCGGGACCTTAAACAGGTAAACATTAAAACCACATAAAATTCTTATTACTTTTTATCTGATACTTTTACAATGTTTTATACACATTAAATTTCGTCCTACAGCAGTTGTTCAAAGTGCCCACCTCCAGCTTGTAGACAAGTTAATGCTCTGTGTGCTATCTGGACAGTTGAGCGCTTAATTAATTATTTTGCAGGTAGAGCCAATATGTTCCATCTCGCTTACTCCCGCTAGTAGCGAATAGTATTTGCTAGCCTTTTCTCGGACAGCACGCAGCTAATGCCAGATTTCACTTAACAAAGGTCTTTTGTGCTTGCGCATACGCTATGTTCAAACAACAATAACTCCTAAAGTAATAAACATACTGTTGTGAATTTAATGTTGTATTGTAGCTTAACTCAAAAACTTTCGATTTAGTGGAAAAAAAATGAAAGGTTATCGGGACTGCTTTTGCATTGATTTCCAATTTTTTACCCTTTTTTTTTGCATTTCATCTTTTTTTCAAAAGTAAAGAAAGCGTTAACACTTTGTTTTGAAATGTTGTTGATATACAGTATTATTGTCCGTCGAATAAGCCTATTTTTATCTCAGTAAGATCAAAACTTTAAGAGATATGAACATTTTTGTTCACACGTAGAGAATAGATCATAAAAAAACAAAATGGCTGCCATATGGCGGGGTGGGGTATTGAGCCCTAGTATATGGTGTATTTGTGTACTAAAATAGTTGCTTTACATGTATTTAGAATATCGCTAGTTCGTAACCGGACACATTGTATAATAATTACGGAGCACAATTTAGGGTATAATTTTTGATTAAACCAAAATAAGTAAATTTCATTATTTCTGTTTTAAAATGAACGGTCGTAAATGGGCGATCAAAATGTTTGTTTGATTGCTTACTTTTGGCAGCATATTTAAAAATCTGATATTCGCATTCGTATTCGCGAATTATGGAAGAGAAAAATCGTGTTTGCGAATTCGTTCCCGCCCTAGTGTCCACAAATTCACTAGGGGCACGATTTTTGGCCGCAGCTGTCACTGCTTTGATCGCATGCAACCAATCTCAGCCTAATTTATTCACAGGGTCATCTTGCTACTCGGATCAGCAGCATCTCAGTTCGAAATAAAAACCATAAATAACACAATTTCCTATAACGAGGAAGCACGAACTGACGTTTCTAAATGCAAATGGACACTACTAGTTCATTAAAATAATTCAGCTTTGGAACAAGTCTTCACTACTAAAAACAGAATCCCTGACACATTAACAAGATCTATTTATTATAACCTGAACTCAATGAATCTATTCCGTGCCGACGTCCAAACACATAAACCTATTGAACCAAAAAAAATTACCGATATCTGGAGATACAGTGCGGATTGATGGATGGTCAATCTTCAAAGCAATAACTGGCAACCTCGATGCCGTTGATGGCATGTGTGTTAAGTTTGCATGGCCATTTCATCACGCCCAGAATTTATTGGTAATTTATTGGGCAAAAATTAAATTTATTGCCCTTCCGAGAAACAGTGGCCATGTTAATTTTAGACTAAAGATAGCATATCCATGTTCTGAACGAACAGTGCTATCGGGGTGATCTTAGGGCGTATTTTATTGCTGTCGAATGGCATCAGATAAATACCCTGAAACTACCCCTTCATCCCCTACTAAATTTTTCACTCCCTGTGAATTAACAATAATATTTATTTCAAAGTTTTTCCTTGTTAAAATCACTATACTTTTAATTGTTAATTAATTTCTGCATCTCTCCCTTTGTTACGATTTTACTGCGCCAACCCCTTCTGAGAAAGTTTGGTTAAGCTAATTTTAGACCAAAGTTACATAGCCATATGCATATCTTTGGAACGAACAGCCCTATCCCGGTGATCTTGGGGGCGTAAAATACTACCCTTCACCACCTAGTGCATTTCTCACCCCTTGAAAATTAACAAAAATATGTATTTCAGTGATTTTCGTTGTCAAAATCAGTGGACTTCCCTTGACATAGCTATACATTCTCGGAAGGGTAGGAGCAACCAAATCGTAATTTAATAGCAATTAAAAGTACTGATTTTAGCAACATTGAAATAAATATTTTTGTCAGTTTTCAGTGGGTGAGAAATTCACTAGGGGATGAATGGGTAGTTTTGGTTATTTACTATGGTACCATTCGATTGGGCGTTTTGAAATGGTATGCTAGCAGACGGCATGGTAGAAAGATTTAACAGGAGTCTAGAATCTCATCTACCCAAAGTGGTTACTAACGAGATTTTGGTGAGCACATATCTCTGTTCCTTCTCGCATACAGATCTACTGTACATAACAGTACCGGGGTAACACCAGCTAATGTTTTGTTTGGAAAGCAAATAAAACTTTCATGCAACCGGACATTTGGAGCTCCATAATATGAATTCTTATGGAAATTAATGATTACACAGATCAATAATAATGAATTCATAAATTACTTTGTTGCACTTAATAATTAATAATCTGAAGAAAGCTAATAATTTACCTATTAAAATAATTTATATGTAAAAAAGAACCGACTTCAGCTGGCTTAAAATAAAAATCGTTTAGAAACCGTATGCAATATCAATCACTATTTTCAGGCATTCTCCATTTTTATTTGATTTAAGGTAGAATTCTGTTGAATATTTTAGCGTATTTTTATCTCTCTCTCTTTCTCCATCTCTAATTTGTATTTTTTTCTATATTTTCCAAATATTCTTTAATTTTTTTTATTTGTTTTATCATTTGGATCACATTCTATAAGTGTAACTGAAATTCACTCAATATTGCATCCACACTGTATATGCTTCTGTGTATTGGTCACCCCTATATAACTATTTGTCTATCATTTTCTGAACCACTCTGTACAACTGTAATTTAACTGTATAAGTATAAATCCTGTCCACACTACTAACTCTTTGTATTTCTCTATTGTTTAAATTATTCCTGTAGACCTATGATTTTACTGCTCATGGTCTACCCTAAATAACAAAATTCACATTTTTCAACCACATTTTATGACTATAAGTTAATTTCAACCACTCGGAAATGCAACTTCTTCTAAATTTTTATGAACCCATGTCTATAATTGTATTATACCCCGTCCTAGAATTCAAATATCCTAACTGCTCATGCTTATATAACAAATTTTTGATACACGCTGAATAACAATAATTTGAGCCATCCTAACTCCAAACACCTTGTATAAGCAACTACTTATTTTTCACACTATATAACTTTTTTAGCAGCCCTATATCACTGTAATTCTGCTTCACCTTATATTTCAACCATCCTGTACATTCAACTGCCTCTAACATTTTTGAAAGCCTTCTGTATAACTGTAATTATACTATGTCTTATAACGCAAATATCCACTCTGTATAACTATAGTTTTGCTTCACTGTTATTTCAACCACCTTGTATACGCATCTACTTATGTGCCACCAAATACAATGCACGCACGCACCCACCTGCACCCGTATACCATACAGAAGAGATCGCCGGCATAACAAATGTTCGATTTAATAAAGTAATGGAATATTTTCTGCCATTTCACGCGACTATAAGCCCCTTAACTTAACTTTGTCTCTAAAAGAAACTGACTTCAAATGAATCTGAATGAAAACCATTACAAACAGCCTGTACGGTATACTTTCATGGCATATCTACATTTATACTAGATATTTATGACATTTACCATGATGTTTACAGTTTTTTTGCATATATAGAAAAATGGCATGTTTTACGTTATACAAAAATATACGGAATCAAGCTAGAACATATCTTTGCAGAATACAATTTATATTATTCAAATTGCTTGAGCAGTTTTAAAGAAAACATTGAAGATTCATAAAAATTCCCTGAAATGTGGTCCCTTATTTACTTTTTTTTGTAATGTTTCTTAATTATATAATGCAGTTTAAAACATCAAAATTACCCAAGCCGTTTTTAAATAATCGCTGGTCATACATTAAAAAAGTTGCCGACGAATTGATCACCTCCTCCTTTTTGGAAGTCGGTTAAAAAGAGAGATGATGGTTCTATTATCAAGGAACATTATCTATACCATTATAAAACTGTACTTGTCTTTTTGTTTGTTTGTTCGGGTATCGCGTAAGAACTACTGAACTGATTTTGCTAAATCTTTTTTTTTGTTGTAAAGTATGACTTAAAATCTGGTATATATTTTATCTCTTTACATTGACAGAAACGGTAGATATATAGCTACTCTATTGGTTCCACCACTAAATATGGGATACATACTTTTACCTTGGCTTTACATAGTTGCATATACCAGATGGTTGAAAACGGGCGGAGTAGAATCATTATACAGGGTGGGTAAAAAATGAAATTTTGTTGTATAGAGTAGAAAATGAGCAGTTGCATATATGATGTATTTGAAATATGGGCCGAAATAAAGTTATAGTTACACAGTGTGATTCAAAGAAGGTTAGAAAAACTTGCAAATTAAGGGTGGTTTAAATCAAACGTGGAGTTATACAAGGTGGTACAAAAATGTACTGGGTGGCCGATAAGTAGTTGCATATACTAGGTGGTTTAAATAGAGGGTAGAGTAGAATTATAGTTTAACAGGGTGGATAAAAAATGTTTAGAATTTTTTTAGGATAGAACATGAGCTGTCACATATATGCAATATCTGAAACATGGGGCGAAGTGAAATTGTAGTAATAGAGTGTGATTAAAACCATGTTAGAAAAAAGTGCATATAAGCATAGCTTAGATAATTGAAATATAAACTGGAGCGGAGTTATGGTTGAGTTTTTAAAAAATGTTATATTTGGTAGAGTAAAATTATGGTTATACAGGATGGTTAAACAACTGGTTATAATGGTTAAGGGTATATTCACGATGGTTTAAATATAGATGGAAGAGTTATAGTTATACAAGGCGGTTAAAAAAAGTTGAATAAAATTGTTATATAGGGTGACAAATACGCAGTCGCAGTTTGGTTGAAATATGTTGGGGATAGGTGGATTTATAGTTATATAGAGGGGTAAAAAATATATTGGGTGGCGTATAAGTAGTTGTATATATAAGGTGGTTGAAATCTAGCATCGAGTTGTATTATAGTTTTACAGGGTGTATCAAAAAATGTAAAAAATGTTATGTAGAGAATACCATGACAGTTGTATACTAATATATGAAATACCTGAAATATGGTGCGAAGAAAAATTATAGTTATACAGTGTGTTTAACAGAATGTTAGAAAAGGTACATATAAAAGGTGGCTAAAATATAGGGTGGAGAGAAATTATACTTTACAAGCTGGCTTAAAAGGGTGCAGTACAGTTACAGTTATACAAGGCGGTTCAAAAAAATGTAGAACAAAATTGTTATAAAGGGTGTTTGTTCCTTTAAACACTTGAAGTTTGAGTGAAATATATTCGGAATTGGTCGATTTATATTTGTGTAGGGTGGTTTAAAAAAGTTAGAAAAAAATGTTATATAGGATAGCTTATATGTTTCATAAGCTATTTCTTTTTGCAAAGATTTGCACAGGAAATTTGCGGGTGAAATCGCGGGTAATGGCTGGTGCAAAATAAATGTATACCTAACTTTTACCGCGTACCGTTATACTTGGCAACATTGTCCATGTTTTCATAACAGTCTTTATTTGTGTACTTTTTTGATTAGCGAATATCTGGTGGTTATTAAACAAAGTTACTGTGAATATATATATATATATATATATATTGTTACGAAATTTACCCAAAGCCGACCCTGTTTCATTTCAGTACGACAACAAAGGCTTTGAGATAAAAATGGTTGTCGAAAAGACTCGGCACCTCTAGGAGTGATGATGATTTTTACGAGAATTTTCTATGCTGGGCTTATAAAGGAAGCAAGCCACGATGGAGAGTTCAGTTATACCGCGACGACTAGCGTATATGGGAATGTTATTGTGATAGTAGTAGAAATCCATATACCTCCCTGAGCTTGTTGGTTTTCTATACCATTCCAACTTGAGGGTGTTTCTGAGCTGGATGTTATTGGTAACTGGCCGAATTTCTGATGGTCTCAAAACCCTGGACTTGGCAATGGACACAGCGACGCCGGTATCGATGGTGATGGTAACTGCTCGCCCATTGATGGTGCCTCTGATGACTAGGCTGCCGCTATCTCGGCAAAATCCCCGGATGGATAACGTCTTGGGGGCTGGTGGAGCATCAGTCAGCATTCGCCCCCTTATGCTGACTGGCTGACGGTCCCTGGACATGTGGCTGTTCTGTTGGTTACCCCTGGTCGGTGATCGTTCAGGTGGTCTCACTCGGCAGTCACGTTGGAAGTGTCCTGTCCATCCACAGCGGTAACATGCCCCTCTGGTGCCAGTTCTTTGTGACCGTTCTAATATTTTGTTCAGGCCAGCAAGCAGCGCTTGAAATGGTGACTCTGACTCTTCCTGGTTGAAGGAAACTGCTCGGACCCTCGGCTTGGACATGTTCATGACGGCCTCTACTTCCAAAGCCCTAAGTAGAGCTTCATTACTTTTCTTGACGCCACTTAGTCTTAGATTTCTTTGTACTTCCACATCTCTGATGCCGTTTATGAAACTCTGTGTGGCCAACTGGTCTTTCGTTTCCTCTGGCAGGTCTGGGTAGGACAAGTGAACTAACCGTCTAATCTCTGCTTCGAATTCCTGGAGGCTTTCACCGGATTTTTGCGTTTTTCCACTCAGTTGGACTTGGTATACCTGGCTCAAGGATTGATTGTCGTATCGTTTGTCTAGGATGGCGATGATCTTGTCGAAATTGCCTTGTTCATCGACTGGAATGGTTTGGAGGAGCTCTAGGGCCGGACCTCTTAACGAAATTACCAGAGACGTGGATTTTTCTTGGTTATCCCATCCATTAGCTGTAGCCACTGCTTCAAATTGTCGTCTATACATGGGCCAAGATGAGCTGCCATCAAATATGGGTGGTTTGCTAACGGAACCTTTGGTACTCACTGTGTTCTGGTATTTTCCTCGCTGTAAGTCCTGTTGCATTTTTTTAATTTCTGTTTCTACTTTACTTTGAATAGCACTGATTTCAAATTTCACCTGGCTCTGTATGGAATCGATGTCATCTACTTAGGTTTCAAGGGCCTTCACATTATTTTTTAGGATCTTTATGTCGTCGTTTATCTCTTTTATATCTGATTCTACTATTTGCATTCTTTCATTAACTGTTTCGTTAACTTGTGATACTATTTGCATTAGTTGTTCAAATTGCATTTGTCTTTTTTCTTCAGTTATTTTAAATTCATTTTGTCGTTTTAATTCGGTTTGATCTTGTTTCTCTTGTCTCTGTTCATCTAATAATTTAAATTTCGAGAACAATCCTTCAATTAAATTCTGTTGTTTTCCTTCCATAGTAGTGACAATATTTTCTAATTCTATTTTACGTTTGTCATCAAAAGATTTTACTAACCTTTGTTGAATTTCTTCTTGATGTTGTTTTTCCTTCTTGTCACGTTTTTCTAGAATCTGGACTATTTTTTCATCCAGTCCCTCCGTAACCTGTTTGATAATTTTTTTGGTAGTTTCGTCGGTTTTTTCCATACTACGAGATTCCATAAATCAAATTACGATTTTAACTGCACTTAATCCTCTATTTCTGATCACCAAATTTGTTGTAAAGTCCGTGGGTTCAATTTAAAATTATAAAACTAATATTCACTTTCACTTTTCTAGAACATTATTTACATTAAAACAGCTGACTCAAATATCACAATAACATTCCCATATAAGCTAGTCGTCGCGGTGTAACTGAACTCTCCATCGTGGCTTGCTTCCTTTATAAGCCCAGCATAGAAAATTCTCGTTAAAAATCATCATCACTCCTAGAGGTGCCGAGTCTTTTCGACAACCATTTTTTTATCTCAAAGTGTTTGTTGTCATACTGAAATGAAACAGGGTCGGCTTTGGGTAAATTTCGTAACAATATATATATATATATATATATATATATATATATATATATACATATTTATATATATTCACAGTAACTTTGTTTAATAACCACCAGATATTCGCTAATCAAAAAAGTACACAAATAAAGACTGTTATGAAAACATGGACAATGTTGCCATGATCCGGCATAGGGTCCTGGTAGCGAATATTGAGGACGAATTTTTACTGGGATTGGACCTAATTAGCCAGCATGGATTTATGTTCGACCCGAGATATGATGTTCTTCGGTTCCTAAATGAGGAATTTGTGTTGACACGGCCCGTCAACACATCAGTCACCCCCATAAAAATTGTGGCAAAGTCTTCAGCTAGAATTCCCGGTCGAACGGAACAGATTATTCATGGGCAGCTAGACAGCAATCCTGGGAGCTGCGTTGGAATGGTGGAGCCCGTACACTCAGCTCATGACTACTTAGTTGGACTGGCTATAGTTAAAACCGGAAAACCGGACGAGATATACCAATCAGGGTCCTGAATTTGTCCAACAACGACATTAGAATTGCCAATGGTCAAGAGATAGCTTGTTTCGAGCCAGTAGAGACCATCATAAATTGCGAAGAAGAGTACTAGACGTCGGTGAAGGAGACACGGCCAAGTAAAGAGTTCCTACAACAGTTTGCTGACCATTTGAAACACCTGACACCAGAGAACCATAAGAAAGCCAAACAATTTATCACAAAGCACTGGCAAATTTTTAACAGTCAAGATGGAAACACCGGTCGCACCAACATCATCCAGCATCGAAAAGATACCAGAAAGGCTCAGCCCATCAGAATACCACCTAGACGACTACCATTGGGGCAACAACAGGCAGTCGAGGAAACCATCGAAAAATGGAATTATTGAGCCATCCATCAGCCCATAGTCTGCTCCCGTCGTGCTAGTTAAAAAGAAGGATGGAACCACCCGATTTTGTGTGGATTACAGAAAGCTGAATGACGTCACGAAGAAAGACAGCTATCCACTACCCCGAATCGATGACACTTTGACCACACTAGGAGGCTCCCGTTGGTTCGCCACACTAGACATAAAAAGTGGATATTGGCAGGTTGGTCTACACGCAAACGACAGAGAGAAGACAGCGTTCTCCACCAGTAAAGGGCTGTTTCAGTTCACGGTCATGCCCTTTGGGTTATGTAATGCACCCGCTACATTTGAGAGGCTAATGGAGTATGTACTGAGCGGGTTAACATGGAGGACGTGCTTAGTATACCTCGACGACATTCTAGTCATGGGCCAGACATTCGACGACCATATGAAGAACCTGGGCGAAGTATTTTAGAGAATTAATAACGCCAACCTGAGACTCAATCCGAAGAAGTGTTCATTGTTCCAAAAAGAAGTAGAGTTTTTGGGCCACGTAGTGTCTGAGTCAGGAATCCGCACAAACGAAGACAAGATAGAAGCCATCCGTGATTGGCCAGTCCCAAGAGACAAGCATGAACTCCGAAGCTTCTTGGGCCTCTGTTCATACTACCGGCGTTTTGTTGAGGGATTTGCTACCATCGCCGCCCCTCTACATCGGCAGACCACTGAGAATGGAGACCTTCCATTGAAATCAGGATTGCGAAACATCATTCAGGCGACTGAAGGCAGCACTATGTTCCAGCCCAATCCTAGCCTTTCCTACACAGGAAGTTCATCTTAGACACCGACGCCAGCAACACAAGTTTGGGGGCCGTCCTATCCCAGGTGCAAGATGGTGAAGAGAGGATGATCGAGTATTACAGCCGTGGATTCTCGAAACCGGAAAGAAATTATTGCGTCACCCGAAAAGAACGTCTTGCAATAATAAGGGCTGTAGACCATTTCCACAAATACCTCTATGATCCTCATTTCTTAATCCAAACAGATCATGCCGCACTCAAATGGCTGCTGGACTTGAAGACACCGGAAGGTCAACTGGCCAGATGGATGGAGAAATTACAGCAATACGACTTCAAGGTGGAACACCGTGCCGGCCGTTTGTGCAATAATGCCGATGCCAATGAAGACTGGACAGCGGAACAGTGCATTCTGGACCAAATGGCTGATCCAGACATCGAACCAATCTTGTCACTCAAAATGAGAGGGGCACCCAGGCCACGATGGGACGAGGTAGCTAGACACTCCGGCGTGCTGAAATCGTTATGGGCTCAATGGGACTCTCTAAGAGTAGACAATGGAGTGCTCAAGCGGGTTTGGGAATGCGCTAATGGACGGGAAACCAAGTCCCAACTGGTAGTTGCGAAGAAAAAGGTACCTGCCATCCTGACCGAAGAACATGATGGAATTACCGGAGGCCACCTGGGTATGAATAAAACCCTAGACAAAGTTCGCCAGCGGTACTACTGGGTGAATTAATTTGAAGACGTCAGAGCTTGGTGCCACCTGTGCAGCCAGTAAGGGCCCGAAGACCCGGACCAAGGGCAGAATGCAGCAGTACAATGTGGGCGTCCCATTTGAGAGAATTGCCATCGATGTCGCCGGTCGTTTCCCGAGTTTGAGAGGGGGAACAAATACATTCTGGTCACAATGGATTACTTCAGCAAATGACCTGAAGCATATGCGATACCCAACCAAGAGGCAACCACGGTAGCGGCGGTGCTAGTAGAACAACTATTCAGCAGGTTTGGCGTCCCTATGGAATTACATTCAGACCAGGGGCGTAACTTCGAATCGAATGTATTCCAGAAGGTCTGCACGATGTTGGGGATCAGGAAAACGAGAACAACACCATTACACCCACAGTCAGACGGAATGGTGGAAAGATTCAACAGGACCTTGGAACAACACCTATCCAAGGTTGTCTGCAATAATCAGCGTGATTGGGATGAGCATATTCCCCTATTCCTGTTGGCATATCGCTCTGCCGTACATAATAGTACAGGCCTGATCCCAGCTAGGGTCCTATTCGGAAAGGAGCTGCGATTACCCTGCGATTTGGCATTTGGCTCCCCCGAAGAACCACCCCAAGACATCGACGATTACGCCGACCAGCTCCGACATAACATGCTGGCAATACACGAATTAGCCCGAACGCAGATGTTGGCCACCAGTGACCGGATGAAGACGCGATGCGACCTCAAGGCCAATTCAGTCGGGTTCCAGGAGAGGGACAAGGTCTGGCTGTACAACCCCCAACGGAGCAAGGGTAAATCCCCAAAGCTTACACCCGCCTGGGATGGTCCATACGAGGTGGTCAAGAGGCTTAATGACGTCGTCTACCGGATCCGTCGAAACCCCAAGGCTAAATTGAAGGTGGTTCATTAAGATCGACTCGCTCCCTACCATGGAGGGGATGTTTCTGATCGGGACGATCAGAATTAAATGGGGGGGTAGTGTTACGAAATTTTCCCAAAGCCGACCCTGTTTCATTTCAGTACGACAACAAACGCTTTGAGATAAAAAAATGGTTCTCGAAAAGACTCGGCACCTGTAGGAGTGATGATGATTTTTACGAGAATTTTCTATGCTGGGCTTATAAAGCAAGCAAGCCACGATGGAGAGTTGAGTTATACCGCGACGACTAGCGTATATGGAAATGTTATTGTGATATTTGGATCAGCTGTTTTAATGTAAATAAAGTTCTAGAAAAGTGAAAGTGAATATTAGTTTTATAATTTTAAACTGAACCCACGTACTTTACAACAATATATATATATATATATATATATATATATATATATATATATAAGTCACGGCTGTCTGTACAGAAGTAGAAAATTCTACATTCGATTGGAGAAATTTTGGTATTTTATCTTTAACTTTACTGAATAAATCATTAACAGTTTTAAGTGACTTTTGAGAAAATCTAATATTAGATTGATTATTGATAATCTTCAAGATTTTGGGAGTGATCTCTTTAAGCTATGGAAGGGACACATATACGTAAGATTCTTAACACAACTATCAGGAACTTTAAGGCGATGACCTTTTAAATCACTTAATTTACTAGGTTTTCTGATATTGATCTCCTTAACTTTATGAATTTTTTTATGAAAGTTGATTTGAAGCCTTTTATGAAATTCATTAAAAATATCAAAAGGCAATGACTTACGTGCAAATTGTTGTTAATCGATAATAGTTTTTTCAAATGGTTATGGTCGAATTAACAGTTTTGATTTCAATATTAAATAACTTACTTTGAAATCTTGATTTTTCATTGTATACTAATTGTCCATAAAAACCATCTGTAAATTATATATGACTTGGTAGTAATTTAGATCTTTTACGCATTTTTAATGAATATAATTACTTTCTTAAATTCACCATTGAAGAAAGAGACCATAATTGTAGCATACCTTTCCTTGATACAAGAGTTTTCCAAGACGATAACACCCTCAAGTTGGAATGGTATAGAAAACCAACAAGCTCAGGGAAGTATATGGATTTCTAGTATAACCATCTGTTCAAAATGAAAATTAACCTAGTCAATGAGATAAAAAGTAGAATTTTCAAAATTTGTCATCCAAGTTGTATTGATAAAAACTTAGTTTCCACGAAACAATACACACACGCACGCGCGCACACACACACACACACACGCATGCACACACACGCACGCACACACACTCCCGGGGTGGTTGTTGGTCCACTACCGGGCGCCTCCCCAGGTGGCGGATAGGGGAACGCTCTCCAGCAATGGGGAGTACTGAGGATTTCCTCAGGGCGGACCAAAATCAGATAGGGGAAGGAACCCCGAAAATAAACCATTTATGGATATGGGTGATAAGGTGAACTTAATACCCCAGGTGGGTACCTCGGCAGAGGATAATCCCACCACCGGTTCCGATCGAGTGAAAGCCTCGGTGGCCGGTGCACGCTCCACGGATTCTGGGGGGAGCGAATTATCACTGGTTCCGTCACATAGTGACAAGAAGAAGAAGAACACCGTTAATGGTACAACATCGACCATTAAAACTAGAGCTGGCAGCAATACACTATTCAGCCAAGTCCTCCAAAAGGCGAATAGTGGAGTTGACGTCCCCCAAAGGGCAACAGATGAGAGTGGCGCTCCAAACAAATTAGGAGTAAAGATCGATGAGCTCTTGACGTTCATTGGGCCTAGGCACAATGTACATCATGAGACCAAGAAACTGGCACACGCCATTAAGTCAGAATATGACAAATATCTGACGTCAACGACGCAGCCATCTCCTGTAGCGAAACCTGCTACAACACAGACATCGCCAGTAAAGGTGTCAAACACTCAGACACAAGGTGAAAAGCAAAAGGAGGTCCCAAAAGCGGATGCCTCAAAAGAAGCTAACTCAAAACCGGCTGCATCAACACCGGCGGCCCCAAAGCAGGCGGCTTCAATAAAAGTAGCCTCACTGCCGGGAGACTCGGTAGCAAGGACCTCGCCACCGAAGGCCTCGCCTTCAGTAGCCTCATCAACTAAGGCACCACTACCAAAAACTCTTAAACCGGTGCTAGCTAGCAAGCTAAAGCCCGGTAAAGAAGGTTGCCAGAACATCGGGCAAACCACCCAGGGAACAACAAGTAGGGTGGTCAATTCAGAAGCGAAGAGAAACAATGAATTAAAATCCAAGTTTAAACCGCAGACCAGAAGCAAACCTTCAAACCAGTTGACTGACTGGCAACTGGTAAAGAGGAAAAAGGCCCCGAGGACCAATAAGCAAAAACCAGCGCCACATTGTACGCTGCTTATAAAGAAAGGCGAGAAGAGCTCCCATGCAGATATCTTGCGAGGTATCAAGAATGATCCCACCTTGCAGGATATAGGCAAAAAAGTCAATAAGATCCGACGAACAGCTAAGGGAGATCTCCTGTTTTTATTCGCGAAGGCAGACGCTCAGGAGATGGAGCGCTACTGTAACGCCATCAAGAATAAGCTCCCAAGCGGGGCCACTGTACAATCTCGAATACCGCAAATCGAGATTGAAATTAAAGACCTGGATGAGATCAGTACAAAGGAAGACGTGGTAAAGCTGCTCAAAGATAATATCGACGGCCTGGCAGAGATCACTGAGGAGGCAGTGAAATCACTTCGACGGGCATATAGATCAACACAAACGGCAGTTGTTTGTCTCCCAGAGGTCCAGGCCAAGAAATCCATCGCACTTGGAAAGCTGAAACTTGCGTGGGGCACAGTACGTGTTCGCGAGAGGATCAGCCTTCGACGGTGCTTCAAATGCTGGCACTTTGGGCACAACGCCCAGGCGTGCAGAGGCAAGACTGACCGAAGCAGTTGTTGTCACAGATGCGGAGGCGCTGGTCACAATGCCTCGGCTTGTCAACAACCTGCCAAGTGCTTACTCTGCAAAGAGAAAGATAGTAGGTCAGACTGCCGGCACGTTGCGGGTAGTTGGAAATGTCCGATCTACCAACAGGCGATGAGAGCAGCACAAGCCCGTAAATGAAAGTACTGCAACTCAACCTCAACCATTGCGAAGCAGCCCAAGACCTACTGGTACAGCGGGTGCGGGAATTGGATTGCGACCTAGCCATAATCTGCGAGCAGTACAAAAACTTCGACACCCTGTCCTGGGTAAATGACACAACGGACAGAGCAGCGATATGGGCTTGCGGTAAACTTCCGTTCCAACAACTCCCAAATACCCCCGAACCATGGCTTGTGAGAGCCAAAGTGGGAGGGGTTCACTTCTATAGCTGCTATGCACCTCCTAGTGCACAGCTCGAGGAGTTCGAGTTATTCTTGGACACCTTGGCGGAGGATGTACGGAAGCGTGAATCGGTCGCCATCGCAGGAGATTTTAACGCCTGGGCAATTGACTGGGGATGTCGGGAAACGAGCGCGAGAGGACGAGCTCTCCTTGAGACCATGTCTTCGCTCAACCTGGTACTCCTCAACACAGGAGCCGTAAGCACATATCGCAAAGGCACAGCCAGCTCCATTATCGATGTGACATTCGTTAGCAGCAACCTAATTAAAGGGGGCTGTGAGTGGCGGGTCGATGAGGAGTTTACTAATAGCGACCACCAAGCTATTATATGGGAAATCAACACCACTCCCAAACGAAGATTGTGTGTCAGTCGTGCGAGGTCACAGCCAGTCGGTTGGAACAAAAATGCTTTCGATGCTGATTCATTCGCCTTGGTTATGGAGCAGGAACCATTGTCAATAGCAACTAGCGCAGAAGCCACTGCCAAAGAGGTAATGACAAGCATTGTCAAGTCCTGCGATGCTTCCATGCCAAGGAGACGACAGAACAACAGCCGCCCACCAGTTTACTGGTGGAACGACACGATCTCACAACACCGACGAGAGTGTCTCAAAGCACGAAGGCTGCATCAACGAGCACGGAGACGCGACAGGGTCACAACAGAAGAACTAAGGCTCGACTATGAGATCAAAAGACAACAACTACGAAGAGCCATTCTCTCAAGCAAGAGATCCTACTGGAAGGAGTTGTGTGACGAAGTTAATCAAGATCCATGGGGAAAACCGTATAAAATCGTTATGCATAAAATTAAGGCCCCTCCCATGACATCAACGAACTGCCCCGAATCATTGCACCGCATTGTCACTCACTTGTTTCCTGCGAAGCCTGAGCTACCCGCTTATCCTTCGTGGCAGGTGAGGGACGAAGATATACCACCAGTGACTATGAATGAGCTGATGGGCGCGTGCAACCGGCTCCAAAACGGTAAGGCTCCCGGTCCAGATGGCATACCTAACATCGCGCTAAAATGCGCCATAGCCAATAGGCCTGACATGTTTCTACACATGTATGAGACCTGCCTAAAGCAGGGGGTTTTCCCGACTAAGTGGAAAAAGCAGAGGCTTGTGCTCCTACCTAAAGGGGGAAAGAAACCTCCAGACGAACCGTCATCATATCGTCCCCTCTGTATGTTGGACTCTGCGGGAAAACTCCTTGAAAGAATAATAGCAGATAGGCTGGAGCCCTACGTTGAGCCAAAACTTTCCACCAACCAATTTGGGTTCAGAAAGGGGAGATCAACCATCGATGCCGTGACACTCGTTACCAACATCGCCAGAGAGGCTATCTCGGGAAAGAGATGGAGAAGAGGTGGAAAAAAGTACTGTCTAATAGCCACCCTGGATATCAAGAACGCCTTTAACTCGGCCCGCTGGGACCGCATTTTGGAGGCTCTTGCCAGGATGGAAGTTCCTCAGTACTTGCGGAGAATGGTCTCAGCGTATTTCAAGGACCGCATCTTATTGTACCAAACTGAAAATGGGCAAGTAGACTATAAGATCACAGGAGGTGTACCTCAGGGCTCTGTTCTTGGCCCCCTCTTATGGAACGTAATGTACAACGACCTACTCCTGCTCGGTCTGCCTGAGGGCGTCAGGCTAGTGGCATTCGCCGATGATGTGGCATTGATCATAGTGCGCAAGCACATAGAGGAGATACAAACAACCTTCTCATTCGCTATAGCCACAATTCAGAATTGGATGCTCGCAGCGGACTTGAGTTTAGCAGAGCAAAAGACCGAAACACTTCTTGTTAGCAGTCGGAAGGCAAGGGAAACCATCACCCTCAAAATAGGCGACACCTACATACAGTCGCAGCCCTTCATCAGCTATTTGGGGGTGCTCCTGGACACAAGGCTCAACTTCAAAGAGCACATAATCGCGGCCAGCAAGAAAGCAGCTGGGGTACAGGGGGCATTATCTAGAATAATGCCGAATGTCGGAGGCCCTAGACAGATAAGAAGACAGCTACTGGCAACAGTAACTACTTCTGTTTTGTTGTACGGGGCACCGGTATGGGAGAAATCGCTCGAGCTACCATCGTACCGCCGGAAAATGAAATCAGTCCAGCGGCTCTCAGCGATTCGAGTGGCATCATCCTACCGCACTGTGTCTTACGAGGCGGTGAGTGTGATTGCCTCTACCCTGCCAATCGACATCCTGGCTGCAGAAAGGGGACGGCTTTATCGCAGAAAGTTAGAAAAAGACCAGCCGACAGGAAACAGCGATGAAAGAGCCATAAGTCTAGGGCAATGGCAGGAGAGGTGGGACAGCTCTACTAAAGGCAGGTGGACATATCGATTGATACCTAACATCAGTCGTTGGGTCAACCGCCAGCATGGGGAGGTTGGGTTCTACATCACTCAACTCCTGACTGGACATGGATGCTTTCGAGCATACCTGCACAGGTTCAGGAGGGCAAACTCCCCAAACTGCCCACACTGTACGGACGTGATAGAGGACGCAGAACACGTGTTCTTCTCCTGCCCCCGGTTTCAGGATCAACGTGCTGAAGTGGAGAGGATTCTGGAGACTAATATCGTCCCAGAACAATTAGTAGAAGCCATGCTGAAGGGCCCCCAAGCCTGGAACTTGGTATCAGATTATGCGGAGACTATCCTCAAAGAACTCCGCGATACGTTCGAGGAGTAGGCTTTAGAAGCTTTCAATGTAAGAGCAGTAAACATCTGCAATGAACCACCCTTGCGAAGTAGTATTGAGTAAGAGTGCCGCAAGGGACCATGGTTATAGGAGAAAGAGGTTAGGGTTTTAGCGGGTATACGGTATACTGGTTTCAATTGCAACGATTTACTCTTGCTTTGAAGTCATTGCATCGGGAGTCCCGCACGACGGCTAGCACGTGCTAGCTAAGTACGCAATGTATTTCCCCCCTCTTCGGATAAAAAAAAAAAAAAAAAAAAAAAAAAAAAAAAAAAAAAAAAAAAAACACACACACACACACATATATCAAGTAAGGCACCACTACCAAAAACTCTTAAACCGGTGCTAGCTAGCAAGCTAACGCCCGGTAAAGAAGGTTGCCAGAACATCGGGCAAACCACCAAGGCAACAACAAGTAGGGTGGTCAATTCAGAAGCGAAGAGAAACAATGAATTAAAATCCAAGTTTAAACCGCAGACCAGAAACAAACCTTCAAACCAGTTGACTGACTGGCAACTGGTAAAGAGGAAAAAGGCCCCGAGGACCAATAAGCAAAAACCAGCGCCACATTGTACGCTGCTTATAAAGAAAGGCGAGAAGAGCTCCCATGCAGATATCTTGCGAGGTATCAAGAATGATCCCACCTTGCAGGATATAGGCAAAAAAGTCAATAAGATCCGACGAACAGCTAAGGGAGATCTACTTTTGTTATTCGCCAAGGCAGACGCTCAGGAGATGGAGCGCTATTGTAACGCCATCAAGAATAAGCTCCCAAGCGGGGCCACTGTACAATCTCGAATACCGCAAATCGAGATTGAAATTAAAGACTTGGACGAGATCAGTACCAAGGAAGACGTAGTAAACCTGCTCAAAGATAATATCGACGGCCTGGCAGAGATCACTGAGGAGGCAGTGAAATCACTTCGACGGGCATATAGATCAACACAAACGGCAGTTGTTTGTCTCCCAGAGGTCCAGGCCAAGAAAGCCATCGCACTTGGAAAGCTGAAACTTGCGTGGGGCACAGTACGTGTTCGCGAGAGGATCAGCCTTCGACGGTGCTTCAAATGCTGGCACTTTGGGCACAACGCCCAGGCGTGCAGAGGCAAGACTGACCGAAGCAGTTGTTGTCACAGATGCGGAGGCGCTGGTCACAATGCCTCGGCTTGTCAACAACCTGCCAAGTGCTTACTCTGCAAAGAGAAAGATAGTAGGTCAGACTGCCGGCACGTTGCGGGTAGTTGGAAATGTCCGATCTACCAACAGGCGATGAGAGCAGCACAAGCCCGTAAATGAAAGTACTGCAACTCAACCTCAACCATTGCGAAGCAGCCCAAGACCTACTGGTACAGCGGGTGCGGGAATTGGATTGCGACCTAGCCATAATCTGCGAGCAGTACAAAAACTTCGACACCCTGTCCTGGGTAAATGACACAACGGACAGAGCAGCGATATGGGCTTGCGGTAAACTTCCGTTCCAACAACTCCCAAATACCCCCGAACCATGGCTTGTGAGAGCCAAAGTGGGAGGGGTTCACTTCTATAGCTGCTATGCACCTCCTAGTGCACAGCTCGAGGAGTTCGAGTTATTCTTGGACACCTTGGCGGAGGATGTACGGAAGCGTGAATCGGTCGCCATCGCAGGAGATTTCAACGCCTGGGCAATTGACTGGGGATGCCGGGAAACGAGCGCGAGAGTACGAGCTCTCCTTGAGACCATGTCTTCGCTCAACCTGGTACTTCTCAACACAGGAGACGTAAGCACATATCGCAAAGGCACAGCCAGCTCCATTATCGATGTGACATTCGTTAGCAGCAACCTAATTAAAGGGGGCTGTGAGTGGCGGGTCGATGAGGAGTTTACTAATAGCGACCACCAAGCTATTATATGGGAAATCAACACCACTCCCAAACGAAGATTGTGGGTCAGTCGTGCGAGGTCACAGCCAGTCGGTTGGAACAAAAATGCTTTCGATGCTGATTCATTCGCCTTGGTTATGGAGCAGGAACCATTGACAATAGCAACAAGCGCAGAAGCCACTGCCAAAGAGGTAATGACAAGCGTTGTCAAGTCCTGCGATGCTTCCATTCCAAGGAGACGGCAGAACAACAGCCGCCCACCAGTTTACTGGTGGAACGACACGATCTCACAACACCGACGAGAGTGTCTCAAAGCACGAAGGCTGCATCAACGAGCACGGAGACGCGACAGGGTCACAACAGAAGAACTAAGGCTCGACTATGAGATCAAAAGACAACAACTACGAAGAGCCATTCTCTCAAGCAAGAGATCCTACTGGAAGGAGTTGTGGGACGAAGTTAATCAAGATCCATGGGGAAAACCGTATAAAATCGTGATGCATAAAATTAAGGCCCCTCCCATGACATCAACGAACTGCCCCGAATCATTGCACCGCATTGTCACTCACTTATTTCCTGCGAAGCCTGAGCTACCCGCTAATCCTTCGTGGCAGGTGAGGGACGAAGATATACCATCAGTGACTATGAGTGAGCTGATGGGCGCGTGCAACCGGCTCCAAAACGGTAAGGCTCCCGGTCCAGATGGCATACCTAACATCGCGCTAAAATGCGCCATAGCCAATAGGCCTGACATGTTTCTACACATGTATGAGACCTGCCTAAAGCAGGGGGTTTTCCCGACTAAGTGGAAAAAGCAGAGGCTTGTGCTCCTCCCTAAAGGGGGAAAGAAACCTCCCGACGAACCGTCATCATATCGTCCCCTCTGTATGTTGGACTCTGCGGGAAAACTCCTTGAAAGGATAATAGCAGATAGGCTGGAGCCCTACGTTGAGCCGAAACTTTCCACCAACCAATTCGGGTTCAGAAAGGGGAGATCAACCATCGATGCCGTGACACTCGTTACCAACATCGCCAGAGAGGCTATCTCGGGAAAGAGATGGAGAAGAGGTGGAAAAAAGTACTATCTAATAGCCACCCTGGATATCAAGAACGCCTTTAACTCGGCCCGCTGGGACCGCATTTTGGAGGCTCTTGCCAGGATGGAAGTTCCGCAGTACTTGCGCAGAATGGTTTCAGCCTATTTCAAGGACCGCATCTTGTTGTACCAAACTGAAAATGGGCAAGTAGACTATAAGATCACAGGAGGTGTACCTCAGGGCTCTGTTCTTGGCCCCCTCTTATGGAACGTAATGTACAACGACCTGCTCCTGCTCGGTCTGCCTGAGGGCGTCAGGCTAGTGGCATTCGCCGATGATGTGGCATTGATCATAGTGCGCAAGCACCTAGAGGAGATACAAACAACCTTCTCATTCGCTATAGCCACAATTCAACATTGGATGCTCGCAGCGGACTTGAGTTTAGCAGAACAAAAGACCGAAACACTTCTTGTTAGCAGTCGAAAGGCAAGGGAAACCATCACCCTCAAAATAGGCGACTCCTACATACAGTCGCAGCCCTTCATCAGCTATTTGGGGGTGCTCCTGGACACACGGCTCAACTTCAAAGAGCACATAATCGCGGCCAGCAAGAAAGCAGCTGGGGTACAGGGGGCATTATCTAGAATAATGCCGAATGTCGGAGGCCCTAGACAGATAAGAAGACAGCTACTGGCAACAGTAACTACTTCTGTTTTGTTGTACGGGGCACCGGTATGGGAGAAATCGCTCGAGCTACCATCGTACCGCCGGAAAATGAAATCAGTCCAGCGGCTCTCAGCGATTCGAGTGGCATCATCCTACCGCACTGTGTCTTACGAGGCGGTGAGTGTGATTGCCTCTACCCTACCAATCGACATCCTGGCTGCAGAAAGGGGACGGCTTTATCGCAGAAAGTTAGAGAAAGACCAACCGAGAGGAAACAGCGATGAAAGAGCCATGAGTCTAAGGCAATGGCAGGAGAGGTGGGACAGCTCTACTAAAGGAAGGTGGACATATCGATTGATACCTAACATCAGTCGTTGGGTCAACCGCCAGCATGGGGAGGTTGGGTTCTACATCACTCAACTCCTGACTGGACATGGATGCTTTCGAGCATACCTGCACAGGTTCAGGAGGGCAAACTCCCCAAACTGCCCACACTGTACGGACGTGATAGAGGACGCGGAACACGTGTTCTTCTCCTGCCCCCGGTTTCAGGATCAACGTGCTGAAGTGGAGAGGATTCTGGAGACTAATATCGTTCCAGAACAATTAGTAGAAGCCATGCTGAAGGGCCCCCAAGCCTGGAACTTGGTATCAGATTACGCGGAGACTATCCTCAAAGAACTCCGCAATACATTCGAGGAGTAGGCTTTAGAGGCTTTCAATGTAAGAGCAGTAAACATCTGCAATGAACCACCCTTGCGAAGTAGTATTGACTAAGAGTGCCGCAGGGGACCATGGTTGTAGGAGAAAGAGGTTAGGGTTTTAGCGGGTATACGGTATACTGGTTTCAATGCAACGATTTACTCTTGCTTTGAAGTCATTGCATCGGGAGTCCCGCACGACGGCCAGCACGTGCTAGCTAAGTACGGAATGTATTTCCCTCCTCTTCGGATAAAAAAACACACACACACACACATATATATATATATATATATATATATATATATAAATATCTATATATATATATTTGTTTTTAAGTTTTCGCGGGCACTAAATGTTTTAGGTGGTTTCCGGGAATTCATCCGCGTAGTTGATAACTGATCCCTGCCGGGATCGATGGTAAAATGAAGACGTTTTGGCAGAGTCACATCTGCCCTCTTCAGGTCGGTTCGCATAATTCTCGTAGTCTTCTGCTTTCGCTTCTAGTTACTCGAATACTAGACTCTGCCGAAACGTCGTCATTTTACCATCGATCCCGGCAGGGATCAGTTATCAACTACGCGGATGAATTCCCGGAAACCACCTAATACATATATATATATATATATATATATATATATATATATATATATATATATATATATATATATTATTCAAACGAATTGCGGGTAGCAGCCAAAGATTAATAAGTGTACTCTTTTTTATATGAGAGCTTTCGGAATTTTTTTATTCCTTCGTAAAGTAAGTTACCATTTATTTCATTTATAGTACTTATAATAACAACAATATTTGTAACTTTTTCAGTATTTGACTGACGAAGGAATAAAAAAATTCCGAAAGCTCTCATATAAAAAAGAGTACACTTATTAGTCTTTGGCTGCTACCCGCAATTCGTTTGAATACTAAATTTTAACAGCCGTTACCATTATAATTAGATTTATATATATATATATATATATATATATATATATATATATGTGTGTTTTTTTTATCCGAAGAGGGGGGAAATACATTGCGTACTTAGCTAGCACGTGCTCGCCGTCGTGCGAAACTCCCGATGCAATGACTTCAAAGCAAGAGTAAATCGTTGCATTGAAACCAGTATACCATATACCCGCTAAAACCCTAACCTCTTTCTCCTACAACCATGGTCCCCTGCGGCACTCTTTGTCAATACTACTTCGCAAGGGTGGTTCATTGCAGATGTTAACTGCTCTTACATTGAAAGCCTCTAAAGCCTACTCCTCGAAGGTATTGCGGAGCTCTTTGAGGATAGTCTCCGCGTAATCTGATGCCAAGTTCCAGGCTTGGGGGCCCTTCAGAATGGCTTCTACTAATTGTTCTGGAACGATATTAGTCTCCAGAATCCTCTCCACTTCAGCACGTTGATCCTGAAACCGGGGGCAGGAGAAGAACACGTGTTCCGCGTCCTCTATCACGTCCGTACAGTGTCGGCAGTTTGGGGAGTTTGCCCTCCTGAACCTGTGCAGGTATGCTCGAAAGCATCCATGTCCAGTCAGGAGTTGAGTGATGTAAAACCCAACCTCCCCATGCTGGCGGTTGATCCAACGACTGATGTTAGGTATCAATCGATATGTCCACCGACCTTTAGTAGAGCTGTCCCACCTCTCCTGCCATTGCCCTAGACTCATGGCTCTTTCATCGCTGCTTCCTGTCGGCTGGTCTTTTTCTAACTTTCTGCGATAAAGCCGTCCCCTTTCTGCAGCCAGGATGTCGATTGGCAGGGTAGAGGCAATCACACTCACCGCCTCGTAAGACACAGTGCGGTAGGATGATGCCACTCGAATCGCTGAGAGCCGCTGGACTGATTTCATTTTCCGGCGGTACGATGGTAGCTCGAGCGATTTCTCCCATACCGGTGCCCCGTACAACATAACAGAAGTAGTCACTGTTGCCAGTAGCTGTCTTCTTATCTGTCTAGGGCCTCCGACATTCGGCATTATTCTAGATAAGAGGGGGCCCAGAACAGAGCCCTGAGGTACACCTCCTGTGATCTTATAGTCTACTTGCCCATTTTCAGTTTGGTACAACAAGATGCGGTCCTTGAAATACGCTGAAACCATTCTGCGCAAGTACTGAGGAACCTCCATCCTGGCAAGAGCCTCCAAAATGCGGTCCCAGCGGGCCGAGTTAAAGGCGTTCTTGATATCCAGGGTGGCTATTAGACAGTACTTTTTCCCACCTCTTCTCCATATCTTTCCCGAGATAGCCTCTCTGGCGATGTTGGTAACGAGTGTCACGGCATCGATGGTTGATCTCCCCTTTCTGAACCCGAATTGGTTGGTGGAAAGTTTCGGCTCAACGTAGGGCTCCAGCCTATCTGCTATTATCCTTTCAAGGAGTTTTCCCCCTTTAGGTAGGAGCACAAGCCTCTGCTTTTTCCACTTAGTCGGGAAAACCCCCTGCTTTAGGCAGGTCTCATACATGTGTAGAAACATGTCAGGCCTATTGGCTATGGCGCATTTTAGCGCGATGTTAGGTATGCCATCTGGACCGGGAGCTTTACCGTTTTGGACTGATGGTATATCTTCGTCCCTCACCTGCCACGCAGGATAAGCGGGTAGCTCCGGCTTCGCAGGAAACAAGTGAGTGACAATGCGGTGCAATGATTCGGGGCAGTTCGTTGATGTCATTGGGGGGGGGGGCATTAATTTTATGCATCACGATTTTATACGGTTTTCCCCATGGATTTTGATCAACTTCGTCACACAACTCCTTCCAGTAGGATCTCTTGCTTGAGAGAATGGCTCTTCGTAGTTGTTGTCTTTTGATCTCATAGTCGAGCCTTAGTTCTTCTGTTGTGACCCTGTCGCGTCTCCGTGCTCGTTGATGCAGCCTTCGTGCTTTGAGACACTCTCGTCGGTGTTGTGAGATCGTGTCGTTCCACCAGTAAACTGGTGGGCGGCTGTTGTTCTGCCGTCTCCTTGGCATGGAAGCATCGCAGGACTTGACAACTCTTGTCATTACCTCTTTGGCAGTGGCTTCTGCGCTTGTTGCTATTGACAATGGTTCCTGCTCCATAACCAAGGCGAATGAATCAGCATCGAAAGCATTTTTGTTCCAACCGACTGGCTGTGACCTCGCACGACTGGCACACAATCTTCTTCGTTTGGGAGTGGTGTTGATTTCCCAAATAATAGCTTGGTGGTCGCTATTAGTAAACTCTTCATCGACCCGCCACTCACAGGTTGCTGCTAACGAATGTCACGTCGATAATGGAGCTGGCAGTGCCTTTGCGATATGTGCTTACGACTCCTGTGTTGAGGAGTACCAGGTTGAACGAACACATGGTCTCAAGGAGAGCTCGTCCTCTCGCGCTCGTTTCCCGGCATCCCCAATCAATTGCCCAGGCGTTGAAATCACCTGCGATGGCGACCGATTCACGCTTCCGTACATCCTCCGCCAAGGTGTCCAAGAATAACTCGAACTCCTCGAGCTGTGCACTAGGAGGTGCATAGCAGCTATAGAAGTGAACCCCTCCCACTTTGGCTCTCACAAGCCATGGTTCGGGGGTATTTGGGAGTTGTTGGAACGGAAGTTTACCGCAAGCCCATATCGCTGCTCTGTCCGTTGTGTCATTTACCCAGGACAGGGTGTCGAAGTTTTTGTACTGCTCGCAGATTATGGCTACGTCGCAATCCAATTCCAGCACCCGCTGTACCAGTAGGTCTTGGGCTGCTTCACAATGGTTGAGGTTGAGTTGCAGTACTTTCATTTACGGGCTTGTGCTGCTCTCATCGCCTGTTGGTAGATCGGACATTTCCAACTACCCGCAACGTGCCGGCAGTCTGACCTACTATCTTTCTCTTTGCAGAGTAAGCACTTGGCAGGTTGTTGACAAGCCGAGGCATTGTGACCAGCGCCTCCGCATCTGTGACAACAACTGCTTCGGTCAGTCTTGCCTCTGCACGCCTGGGCGTTGTGCCCAAAGTGCCAGCATTTGAAGCACCGTCGAAGGCTGATCCTCTCGCGAACACGTACTGTGCCCCACGCAAGTTTCAGCTTTCCAAGTGCGATGGATTTCTTGGCCTGGACCTCTGGGAGACAAACAACTGCCGTTTGTGTTGATCTATATGCCCGTCGAAGTGATTTCACTGCCTCCTCAGTGATCTCTGCCAGGCCGTCGATATTATCTTTGAGCAGCTTTACCACGTCTTCCTTGGTACTGATCTCATCCAGGTCTTTAATTTCAATCTCGATTTGCGGTATTCGAGATTGTACAGTGGCCCCACTTGGGAGCTTATTCTTGATGGCGTTACAATAGCGCTCCATCTCCTGAGCGTCTGCCTTCGCGAATAACAAAAGGAGATCTCCCTTAGCTGTTCGTCGGATCTTATTGACTTTTTTGCCTATATCCTGCAAGGTGGGATCATTTTTGATACCTCGCAAGATATCTGCATGGGAGCTCTTCTCGCCTTTCTTTATAAGCAGCGTACAATGTGGCGCTGGTTTTTACTTATTGGTCCTCGGGGCCTTTTTCCTCTTTACCAGTTGCCAGTCAGCCAACTGGTTTGAAGGTTGGTTTTTGGTCTGCGGTTTAAACTTGGATTTTAATCCATTGTTTCTCTCCGCTTCTGAATTGACCACTCTACTTGTTGTTGCCTGGGTGGTGTGCCCGATGTTCTGGCAACCTTCTTTACCGGGCTTTAGCTTGCTAGCTAGCACCGGTTTAAGAGTTTTAAGTGGTGGTGCCTTACTTGATGAGGCTACTGAAGGCGAGGTCCTTGCTACAGAGGCTACTTTTATTGAAGCCGCCTGCTTTGGGGCCGCCGGTGTTGATGCAGCCGGTTTTGAGTTAGCTGCTTTTGAGGCAGGCACTTTTGGGACCTCCTTTTGCTTTTCACCTTGTGTCTGAGTGTTTGACACCTTTACTGGCGATGTCTGTGTTGTAGCAGGTTTCGCTACAGGAGGTGGCCGCGTCGTTGACGTCTGATATTTGTCATATTCTGACTTAATGGCGTGTACCAGTTTCTTGATCTCATGATGTACATTGTGCCTAGGCCCAATGAACCTCAAGAGCTCATCGATCTTTGCTCCTAATTTGTTTGGAGCGCCACTCTCATTTGTTGCCCTTTGGGGGAAGTCAACTCCACTATTCGCCTTTTGGAGGACTTGGCTGGATAGTGTCTTGCTGCCAGCTCTAGTTTTAATGGTCGATGTTGTACCATTACTAATGTTCTTCTTCTTGTTGTCACTATGTGACGGAACCAGTGATAATTCGCTCCCCCCAGAATCCGTGGAGCGTGCACCGGCCACCGAGGCTTTCACTCGATCGGAACCGGTGGCGGGATTATCCTCTGCAGAGGTACCCGCCTGGGGTATTAAGTTCACCTTATCACCCATATCCATAAATGGTTTATTTTCGGGGTTCCTTCCCCTATCTGATTTTGGTCCGCCCTGAGGAAATCCTCAGTACTCCCCATTGCTGGAGAACGTCCCCCTATCCGCCACCTGGGGAGGCGCCCGGTAGTGGACCAGCAACCACCCCGGGATATATATATTTTATATATATATATATATATATATATATATATATATGTTTTTTTTTTTATCCGAAGAGGGGGGAAATACATTGCGTACTTAACTAGCACGTGCTAGCCGTCGTGCGGGACTCCCGATGCAATGACTTCAAAGCAAGAGTAAATCGTTGCATTGAAACCAGTATACCGTATACCCGCTAAAACCCTAACCTCTTTCTCCTACAACCATGGTCCCCTGCGGCACTCTTTGTCAATACTACTTCGCAAGGGTGGTTCATTGCAGATGTTAACTGCTCTTACATTGAAAGCCTCTAAAGCCTACTCCTCGAAGGTATTGCGGAGCTCTTTAAGGATAGTCTCCGCGTAATCTGATACCAAGTTCCAGGCTTGGGGGCCCTTCAGCATGGCTTCTACTATTTGTTCTGGAACGATATTAGTCTCCAGAATCCTCTCCACTTCAGCACGTTGATCCTGAAACCGGGGCAGGAGAAGAACACGTGTTCTGCGTCCTCTATAACGTCCGTACAGTGTGGGCAGTTTGGGGAGTTTGCCCTCCTGAACCTGTGCAGGTATGCTCGAAAGCATCCATGTCCAGTCAGGAGTTGAGTGATGTAGAACCCAACCTCCCCATGCTGGCGGTTGACCCAACGACTGATGTTAGGTATCAATCGATATGTCCACCGGCCTTTAGTAGAGCTGTCCCACCTCTCCTGCCATTGCCGTAGACTCATGGCTCTTTCATCGCTGTTTCCTGTCGGTTGGTCTTTCTCTAACTTTCTGCGATAAAGCCGTCCCCTTTCTGCAGCCAGGATGTCGATTGGTAGGGTAGAGGCAATCACACTCACCGCCTCGTAAGACACAGTGCGGTAGGATGATGCCACTCGAATGCTGAGAGCCGCTGGACTGATTTCATTTTCCGGCGGTACGATGGTAGCTCGAGCGATTTCTCCCATACCGGTGCCCCGTACAACAAAACAGAAGTAGTTACTGTTGCCAGTAGCTGTCTTCTTATCTGTCTAGGGCCTCCGACATTCGGCATTATTCTAGATAATGCCCCCTGTACCCCAGCTGCTTTCTTGCTGGCCGCGATTATGTGCTCTTTGAAGTTGAGCCGTGTGTCCAGGAGCACCCCCAAATAGCTGATGAAGGGCTGCGACTGTATGTAGGAGTCGCCTATTTTGAGGGTGATGGTTTCCCTTGCCTTTCGACTGCTAACAAGAAGTGTTTCGGTCTTTTGTTCTGCTAAACTCAAGTCCGCTGCGAGCATCCAATGCTGGATTGTGGCTATAGCGAATGAGAAGGTTGTTTGTATCTCCTCTATGTGCTTGTGCACTATGATCAATGCCACATCATCGGCGAATGCCACTAGCCTGACGCCCTCAGGCAGACCGAGCAGGAGCAGGTCGTTGTACATTACGTTCCATAAGAGGGGGCCAAGAACAGAGCCCTGAGGTACACCTCCTGTGATCTTAAAGTCTACTTGCCCATTTTCAGATTTTCAGTTTGGTACAACAAGATGCGGTCCTTGAAATAGGCTGAAACCATTCTGCGCAAGTACTGCGGAACTTCCATCCTGGCAAGAGCCTCCAAAATGCGGTCCCAGCGGGCCGAGTTAAAGGCGTTCTTGATATCCAGGGTGGCTATTAGACAGTACTTTTTTCCACCTCTTCTCCATCTCTTTCCCGAGATAGCCTCTCTGGCGATGTTGGTAACGAGTGTCACGGCATCGATGGTTGATCTCCCCTTTCTGAACCCGAATTGGTTGGTGGAAAGTTTCGGCTCAACGTAGGGCTCCAGCCTATCTGCTATTATCCTTTCAAGGAGTTTTCCCGCAGAGTCCAACATACAGAGGGGACGATATGATGACGGTTCGTCGGGAGGTTTCTTTCCCCTTTAGGGAGGAGCACAAGCCTCTGCTTTTTCCACTTAGTCGGGAAAACCCCCTGCTTTAGGCAGGTCTCATACATGTGTAGAAACATGTCAGGCCTATTGGCTATGGCGCACTTTAGCGCGATGTTAGGTATGCCATCTGGACCGGGAGCCTTACCGTTTTGGAGCCGGTTGCACGCGCCCATCAGCTCACTCATAGTCACTGATGGTATATCTTCGTCCCTCACCTGCCACGAAGGATTAGCGGGTAGCTCAGGCTTCGCAGGAAACAAGTGAGTGACAATGCGGTGCAATGATTCGGGGCAGTTCGTTGATGTCATGGGAGGGGCCTTAATTTTATGCATCACGATTTTATACGGTTTTCCCCATGGATCTTGATTAACTTCGTCACACAACTCCTTCCAGTAGGATCTCTTGCTTGAGAGAATGGCTCTTCGTAGTTTTTTGGCTCTCACAAGCCATGGTTCGGGGGTATTTGGGACTTGTTGGATCGGAAGTTTACCGCAAGCCCATATCGCTGCTCTGTCCGTTGTGTCATTTACCCAGGACAGGGTGTCGAAGTTTTTGTACTGCTCGCAGATTATGGCTACGTCGCAATCCAATTCCCGCACCCGCTGTACCAGTAGGTCTTGGGCTGCTTCGCAATGGTTGAGGTTGAGTTGCAGTACTTTCATTTACGGGCTTGTGCTGCTCTCATCGCCTGTTGGTAGATCGGACATTTCCAACTACCCGCAACGTGCCGGCAGTCTGACCTACTATCTTTCTCTTTGCAGAGTAAGCACTTGGCAGGTTGTTGACAAGCCGAGGCATTGTGACCAGCGCCTCCGCATCTGTGACAACAACTGCTTCGGTCAGTCTTGCCTCTGCACGCCTGGGCGTTGTGCCCAAAGTGCCAGCATTTGAAGCACCGTCGAAGGCTGATCCTCTCGCGAACACGTACTGTGCCCCACGCAAGTTTCAGCTTTCCAAGTGCGATGGCTTTCTTGGCCTGGACCTCTGGGAGACAAACAACTGCCGTTTGTGTTGATCTATATGCCCGTCGAAGTGATTTCACTGCCTCCTCAGTGATCTCTGCCAGGCCGTCGATATTATCTTTGAGCAGGTTTACAACGTCTTCCTTGGTACTGATCTCGTCCAAGTCTTTAATTTCAATCTCGATTTGCGGTATTCGAGATTGTACAGTGGCCCCGCTTGGGAGCTTATTCTTGATGGCGTTACAATAGCGCTCCATCTCCTGAGCGTCTGCCTTGGCGAATAACAAAAGTAGATCTCCCTTAGCTGTTCGTCGGATCTTATTGACTTTTTTGCCTATATCCTGCAAGGTGGGATCATTCTTGATACCTCGCAAGATATCTGCATGGGAGCTCTTCTCGCCTTTCTTTATAAGCAGCGTACAATGTGGCGCTGGTTTTTGCTTATTGGTCCTCGGGGCCTTTTTCCTCTTTACCACTTGCCAGTCAATCGACTGGTTTGCAGGTTGGTTTTTGGTCTGCGGTTTAAACTTGGATTTTAATCCATTGTTTCTCTCCGCTTCTGAATTGACCACCCTACTTGTTGTTCCCTGGGTAGTTTGCCCGATGTTCTGGCGACTTTCCTTACCGGGCTTTAGCTTGGTAGCTAGCACCGGTTTAAGCGTTTTAAGTGGTGGTGCCTTACTTGATGAGGCTACTGAAGGCGAGACCTTCGGTGGCGAGGTCCTTGCTACAGAGGCTACTTTTATTGAAGCCGCCTGCTTTGGGGCCGCCGGTGTTGATGCAGCCGGTTTTCAGTTAGCTGCTTTTGAGGCAGCCGCTTTTGGGACCTCCTTTTGCTGTCCACCTTGTGTCTGAGTGTTTGACACCTTTACTGGCGATGTCTGTGTTGTAGCAGGTTTCGCTACAGGAGGTGGCCGCGTCGTTGACGTCTGATATTTGTCATATTCTGACTTAATGGCGTGTGCCAGTTTCTTGATCTCATGATGTACATTGTGCCTAGGCCCAATGAACTTCAAGAGCTCATCGATCTTTGCTCCTAATTTGTTTGGAGCGCCACTCTCATTTGTTGCCCTTTGTTGGACGTCAACTCCACTATTCGCCTTTTGGAGGACCTGGCTGGATAGTGTCTTGCTGCCAGCTCTAGTTGTAATGGTCGATGTTGTACCATTACTAGTGTTCTTTTTCTTGTCACTATGTGACGGAACCAGTGATAATTCGCTCCCCCCAGAATCCGTGGAGCGTGCACCGGCCACCGAGGCTTTCACTCGATCGGAACCGGTGGCGGGATTATCCTCTGCAGAGGTACCCACCTGGGGTATTAAGTTCACCTTATCACCCATATCCATAAATGGTTTATTTTCGGGGTTCCTTCCCCTATCTGATTTTGGTCCGCCCTGAGGAAATCCTCAGTACTCCCCATTGCTGAAGAGCGTTCCCCTATCCGCCACCTGGGGAGGCGCCCGGTAGTGGACCAACAACCACCCCGGGATATATATATGTGTGTGTGTGTGTGAGTGTGTGTGTGTGTGTTCCTGTACTACACTTACTATGGCATCATTGTGCGTGCATGGGAGAGCACTCTGACATCCGCTCACTTTATGGCACCATACACACGATGCCATAAGTTTTTAATGCTGTTTTTGTCATTTCTGGCGTTAGAATAGTCGTATGGTATCAAAATAATATTTTCGAGTGTATGGTGCCATAATGTTGTTTATCGAATTTTGCACGCACACGTATTTATTGTGGCATCTTTGAGTTGTGCTGTCAAGTGCTGCCCTCCACGGTAGACTGTTGAATTACTAATTTACAATTATTTACACTCAAGCATATTTGTTTTTTCCTAACATGTGTTGCCATAAGTAACGTAACTGTCAATGTATACACTTTTGTTTGGAAATATTATTATGAGGCGAGTTCGTGATTATATTTCACTTTGTTAAATAGGTAAAAATTACATATACGGCACAAATCGTGAGAATTCTCCGGTAGGCTGAAGGTGTTGGAATATGGAACAAATGTTCCCTAAAGAGTGTGGAGATGGAATAAAATTGAATATTGAAAAAAATCATTTAAGAGGGGGAAAAAAGGGCCCAAAATATTTTACAATATTTTAAATTTCTAGGAAAAAACTAATGCGTTGTTGGAAATTGGTAAGCAAATTCATCGTCCTAAAAAACAGTCTCGTGTTTTATTATGTTACGAAAGTTCGACAATCCAGTGGGGGACGGGTGGAGATTATAAAATTCTAGTTTGTGTGTTTTGTTTGTTTGTTTGTTTGTTCGGGCATCACATAAGACAGAAACCGTATATATAGTGAAAAAACTTTTATCATGTTGGGTAATACAATTACTCAATTGGTTCGACTACACCCACAAAATATTAGATACTGGCATCAAATTAGATGTTATTCATAATTTGGAATGTGTCAATGTAACAAGTCTCTATTTAAAAAAATCCACTGATATAACAAGCGTAATTTTACAGGGTGTTCTGTATATAGGAAACTTAGAGCGGAGTAGAATTACATGGATTTAAAAATCTAAAAAAAGTTATATTAGGTGTCATATAAGCAGCTGCATATATACAATGTGGATGAAAAAAAGGGGAGTTTAATTAGTTATACGGGGTGATCCAAAAAAGTTATATTGAGTGGGTCATACGTATTTGCGTATACCAAGTGATTTATGGTGTGGTTAAAAATTTGTTTTATATCCACAAGTAGTTGCATATATAGGATGGTTGAAATATGTAGCGGAGTATAATTACAGCTATACAGGTGGGTTTAAAAATATTATAAAGAAATGTTATGATCTACAAGCTGCTCCATTTACCGCATGGTTGAAATATAGGGTGTAGTAGGATTCTAAGGAAAGAAGGGGGAGTGGAATTAGTTATACGGGGTGACCCAAAAAAGTTATATTAAGTGTGCCATAAGTGTTTGCGTATACCAAGTGATTTATGGTGTGGTTAAAAATTTGTTTTATATCCACAAGTAGTTGCATATATAGGATGGTTGAAATATATAGCGGAGTATAATTACAGCTATACAGGTGGGTTTAAAAAATATTATAAAGAAATGTTATGATCTACAAGCTGCTCCATTTACCGCATAGTTGAAATATAGGGTGTAGTAGGATTCTAAGGAAACAAGGGGAGTGGAATTAGTTATACGGGGTGATCTAAAAAAGTTATATTAAATGGGCCATAAGTATTTGCGTATACCAAGTGATTTATGGTGTGGTTAAAAATTTGTTTTATATCCACAAGTAGTTGCATATATAGGATGGTTGAAATATATAGCGGAGTATAATTACAGCTATACAGGTGGGTTTAAAAAATATTATAAAGAAATCTCATGATCTACGAGCTGTTCCATTTACCGCATGGTGGAAATATAGGGTGCAGTGGGATTCTAAGGAAACAAGGGGGAGTGGAATTAGTTATACGGGATGATCCAAAAAAGTTATATTGAGTAGGCCATAAGTAGTTGCGTATACCAAGTGGTTTATGGTGTTGTTAAAAAATTGTTTTAAATTCACAAGTAGTTGCATATATAGGATGGTTGAAATATATAGCGGAGTATAATTACACCTATACAGTGGGGTTTAAAAAATATTATAAAGAAATGTTATGATCTACAAGCTGTTCCATTTACCGCATGGTTGAAATATAGGGTGCAGTAGGATTATAAGGATACAGGGTGGTACAAAAATGTTATATTTGGTGGCAAATAAGTAGTTGCGTATAAAAAGTTGTAAAGCGGTAATAAGTTATAATTATACAGGGTGTTTGATTCAAAAAAGGTTAGAAAAAGTTTTAAATGAAGGATGGTTTAAATGAAGAGTGGAGAGAAATTATACTTATATTGTCGTTGAAAAACTATGAGAAAAAATTGTGAAGTAGCGCAGTTTATAAAAAGTTGCAAATATAGGATAGCTGAAATATAGGATCGAGAAGTTTTATGGTTAATTATTTTAAAAAGTTATATTGGTTGACCAATAAGCAGTAGCGTATACAGGATAGTTGTAATACAAGGTGATTCAATATCATGTTGAACAAAATTGTTATATAGGGTGCCCAATAAACAGTTGCAGTTTTGGTGAAATATATTGGGCATTGATGGATTTATGGATATACAGGGTGGAAATTTTTTTTTTATACAGAGTGGCCGATAAGTATTTGCATATACAAGGTGGTTGAAATAGCGGGAGGAGTAGAGTTATAGTTTGGAAAAAAATTTTGTACGATAGCACATGAACTGTTGCATATATGCAATATCTGAAACATGGATCGAAGTAAAATTATAGTTCATACAGTGTGATTAAAACAATGTTAGAAAAAGCTGCATATAAGGGGTGGTCGAAAAATAATAATTTCAAGGGTGGTTAAAAAATAGTTATGTAGCGTAGTCCATAAGCAGTTGTGAGTGGACCAGAGTTATGGCTAAGTGTTTAAAAAATGTTGGCCCCTAAGCAGCGGTGATACAAGATAGTTTTATTATGAATGGATGGAGGTAGAGTTAGTTGTACAAGACGGTTCAAAAAAAAAGTTGAATAAAATTATTATATAGGGTGGCCAATAATCAGTTGCAGCTTGGGTGAGTGTTTAAATAAAGGTTTAGTGTTAGGGTGCAAAAATGGGTTTTTAAGTTGTTATTTAGTTTAGACCATGAACAGTTGCATTCTACTATATGTATTATCTGAAATGTGGGAAGAAGCAAGATTCTTGCTTTAGAGTGTGTTTAACATAATGTTAGAAAAAGTTGCATATAAAAGGTGTTAAAAATATAAGGTAAAGAGAAATTGTACTACTTTAAAAGGTTGTTCAAAAAATATCAGAAATAATTGTTATCCTGCGTAGACCATAAGCAGTTGCATACCTGAAATATAGGGTAGTGAAGAGTTATAGTTAGATGTTTACTGAGTGTCAAATAAACAGCTGTATATAGGGTGAAGTAGAGTTACAGTTATTAAAAAAAGGCTAATACAATTAATATATAGGGTGGCCCATAAGTACTTGCATTTTGATTGGAATATATTCGTGATTGGTGGATTTATAGTTAAGTAGGGTAGTTCAAACAAGTTAGAATTTTTTTATATAGGATAACCCATATGTTTCATATGGTATTTCTTTTTGCAAAGGCTTGAAGATACCGTACGCGGGTGAAACCGCGGGTAACGGCTATTTATTTAATAATTTCATTTATGTAAATAGACAGAAATGTGATTTTTCAGAAAGTTGCGGTAATGGGAAGCTGTTTTTTTAGGAAATTTCAATATATTGTAAACCGAATGCGATATAGGCGAGAAAATTTGTATGAAGACTATTCTGTAACAATCAATAATTAGTTATTAAGTTAGTAATCTAAGGAATTCTAACATATGCAGCAGTGAGATTTGGTGTATAGTTTATTTTCTTTGAATACACATACATGTTTCGGAATTTTTCAATATAGTTATTGGGTGGGGCTCGAGTACACTGTACTTTAAGAAATCGTGATACAGAATAAAACTTGCTATATAGTTTCTTCACCTAAAATGTATAATTATCAAGTTATTATTTTGCAAAAACTGAACTATTTGTTGGACGGGAGGGTTGGGTGTTGGCCAGAAAACTGATTTTTTTGACAAATTTATCTTAGGAATCTTAAGATTTTCACGACTGAGAAGTGCTGTATTGTCGTTAAATTAAATTTTACAAAAAAAAAATTATTGGGTGAGGGCAATGGGAACTATTCGGTAATCAGAAAACTTCAAGAGCTAGGAACTGAACGTGGGGTAGGGGAAATGGGTGATTTTTTTTATATTTTTGTTAATATCTTTTAAATAATTTATTTTAAAAATATGAAAAAATATGTTTGTATTTGCCATAATAAGCCCTTTCATTTGATATATTACATGATGTGCTAGAAACAATTTTAATTTAATATTTTCCATTTAATTCTGTAATTTGCCCACCAAAAATTAACAGTAGAGGTTTCTTCTTATTTTTCCGGTAAAATTCTCTAAATTTTTCAAAATTCTGCTTCTCATAGTTTCGGAGATGAGGCGGGGGAATGGTCGATTTTTCTAGTTCCCCCCAGAAGTTCTATTAAGATCAAAATTTCTTCATTTACGATATATACTCCTGATGGGGTTACAAAACTACACACTGATACCAAATTTCAACCTTTTTCTGTCCAGTAATTTAGGATAAAATTACAGTTGTGTGAAAGAGGGACACATCCGGAGTGATATTATAAGGGTATCCGTATATTGTATATATACGGAACCCTAATAATAGTAATGCTGAACATATTTTTTTCACTTTTTAGAATATATTGTTACATTTTTTATTTTACACGAACTGTTATCTAATAAACTTCCTTCTAAACTATTAGTTTTTTATAACTATACTGATTTTCATTTATGATATTTTTAAATCCAACAGAACCATGTTTCTTAATACATTTTGTTTTAATCGACTTTATATTACAAAAATAAATATATTATTTTTTAAATATATTATTAATATAATAACATTATTTTTTAACATTAGTCTTATTCAAATTTATATTCTTGTTATTTCGTTAATATTGTATAACTACACGACTTTTTATGGTCTAGATTGGAAGATAGGTATTTAGATTAAAACAGGACAGGTCAGTCTGCTACACAGTCCGAGAGACAACTGACATTTAGTAAACAACATTTGGGAACAGAATACGAGATACTTATATCAATTTGCAGCCCAGATCGTACCATCTGAGCCGCCCTACTATAACAATGCACAAAAATTCGCCATCAGAAACATATGAAATGACGTGAAATTAATGAAGTTGAACCCAAAATGAGCTAAACTTTAGTTGAAGTTTCAAGTATTGCTTGCCAAGCAAACAAAAGGTCATTTGGTCAAAATTATTTCTCACATAACAGTACACCTCATATATTAATAATAATTTATTAAATTTGCAAAAGGATGGAGCTTAATCCTTAATGATTAAGCTCCATCGGACGCGAAACAATTGTCACAATTTTTTAAATAAAGTGTAAGTTTGTAATAAGTGTATTACTCAAATCATCATGAATTTCAACTTCCACCAAGTATCAGCCAACTCAATCCAATAGTTACGTATTGCTAGTAGATGGTTGTACTTCATGGTGCATCTTTGGAAATTCTTGGAATAAGTCGTTTCTTTTGAATTCGGGTTTAATGTGCACTTACTTAGTTGGTTATACCAATTATATTTTTGCATTTAACTACCTGTGTTTTGATCAATTTGACTCTAACTTTTGATAAACATTGACAAGTTTTTACACAAATGTCCTGTTCAATTTGTACAATTTCGGATTCAAATATGTTTACCTAAATACTTAGAGCCCAAAAAGTGGTATGTCCTAATAATATGCTACAGAGGGTTAGTTGTTATCAATTTAATATAACTCATTAATGGCAAATTTCATTTACCTTTTGGAATTTTTTTTATAAAAAATTAGACATAGACACATGAAATATTTTTTGTGGATAATGGGCATTTTAATTTCCTGGGGTAGTAAAATGCAAATTTTGTGAAAGATACAAATATCAGCGACTAAATGTTTTTTAAATTCCGAGCCATTGTCAGGAATGATTGTGTGAGGTATTTCATAAAATGAAATATAACTGCAAAGACCTACATTGTGTTCTTTTAAGGGTATTGGCAATGGACCCATTATTATTTTATTTTATCAGAAAAATATATCAATATGAATTATTTCTAAGGACTTGCTTTTAGGAATATCTACAATCATTTTTACATGTATGAGAAATTTGGCAACCACTAGTGTAAACTTTTCTTAAGGAATTCCTTTATGTTACATTTAACCCTCAATATTTTATTAAGTTAGTTCTTTTTGTGTCATTCGCTCTGTAATTATTACATTTTAGCTTCGTCATGATTGTCATAAAAATATAACAATACAGTCTATGGGGGTAACTACTTCTTTAGATCTACAAGGATTTCTTGTTCGTTTGCGGATCTGGCTAAACTTGAAGTATATTTGTAATATTAAAAAAAAGAGCTAATTCACTAGTAATTAAGGTGTTCGGGATTAGTGAAACTATTACTTTTTTGTAGAAGTTTGTAGGTTTTTCAGTTAGACATATTTGTAAAACTGTAATCGTGGGATGTGTGTTGTTCAGAAAGTTTTTGTCATTTTAATTCTTTTTAAATTTAAGAAGTATTTGGGGCAGGAGAGGTTAAAGACAACAAATTTAGTGATTGTTAACTTTCATGATTTTTATTTGTAGTTTTGTTATTCATTTGTAGATGTTGTCGGCATGTGAATTCTTATGTCCAGTATTTGATAATATTACTCTTTATCTCTATGATTGATTTGATCACCAATGGTTCATGAATGTCTCTTGAAAGAGCGTCTGCGGCGCTAGTTTTAGTAGCACGACAATACTATATTATTTTCAATCTTCTATACAAAAAACCCAGTAGAGTTTAAAAGCGATATAAAATTTATAACTTAACCGTTTATGCCATTGTGCCCCTTTATCACTTTTGATAATGTAAGCAAAAAATAAATGATCTTTATATTTTGGGGATTTTTATTATATGAATAATTTACTTTAAATAATTTTTATTATTATCCATTCTTTGGGTACTTATCTAACTGGAAAAATGATTAAAGAACTGTTTGTGCACATAGTTACAACTATTGTTATAAAAATCTATCCAGTTTCATTCCGTGAGACATCAATCGCTGGGATAGAAAAAAAAAGAGCTAGAAGGTTCGTATGGAAAAAAAAACTTATCTCGAAATAACTCGACAACTGTAAAATTGACACCGAATTGTACGAGAGAATTCGATGCTGATTTTCAAAGGAGCGGCCCACCATCGCAGCAGTTAGTTTTTAAATTTTAATTAGTTTTTAAATTTTAATTGAACCCACGGAGTATATAAGAAATTTGGTGATCAGAAGTAAAGGATTAAGTGATGTTAAAATCGAAATTTGATTTATGGAAACCCGAAGCATGGAAAAATAAAAAATGGACGATACTACCAAAAAAATATTCAAATAGATTACGGATGGACTAGATGAAAAAAATATCTAGATCCTGGAAAAACGAGACAAAAAAAGAGAAACATCAGGAAGAAATTCAACAAAGGATGGTGAAATCTTTTGATGAAAAACGTAAAATAGAAATAGAAAATTGTGTCACTACCATGGAAGAAAAACATCAAAATCTTGTTCCTACGATGAAAAGCGAACAACAAAATCTTGTTACTGCCATGGAAGAAAAACAACAAAATTAAATGTAAGAATTATTTTCGAAATTTGCAGAAAAACAAGGCTAAACTGAAGAAAAAAAGACAACTGCAATTTGAGTAATTAATGCAAATAGTATCGCAAATTAATGAAACATTTTTTGAAAGAATGCAAATAGTTGAGTCAGACATAAAAGAGCTAAATGATGATATTTAGACCATAAAAAATACCTGAGTCAAGTGTACCAGGTGTAACTAAGCGGACATAGGTTACTAGATATTTTGAAAAAACGAAATTCCGTCGATTTAGTCAAATCCCTCTAGCTACTTTGTTTTTGATTTTATATAAAAAGTGTACATCTCAAAATTGAAGGACTGTATCCCGAATATGATTGTCATGTCCTCGTTTGCGTGACAGCTCTCATTTTCGAGATATGACACAAACTTATCTTTTTTAGAATGGAAACCATAGTTGGCTATGACCTGAAAAAATCGGACATTTTTAGAACTTTTCAACGATATAATACTCGATATAGTTATTCATAAAATAGTGCCTAGTTTTGGATGCTTTTCTCTCTTATTTTCACTTTTAACGTAGGTAGCCATGAAATAGATTGATTTATTAATAACTATACCAAAAAACATTGAACGATTTTTTTATTAGGTATATCAGATATAGCGAAAAAACTTAATAAGTAGGTACTTACTAAAAACTTATGAAATTAAAGTACATAATAATGGTTACAATTTATGTTCGAAAAGTCCACCATTGTTATTCAGACAAAAATTGCATGTTTTTAAGATTGACATTACCGCTTTCCTCAACAGACCGTCTATCAATTTCTTCAATTGCTTGTAATACCGCCTGCCTTAGGTCACCAACTGTCTCATACTTTCTTTTGTATACTTTTTTTACTCCATAAATAGAAGTCTATAACTGCCAAATCGGGAGACCGGGGTGGACATTCGCGTGGGCCATTTCTTCCTATCCAAGAGTTTGGATAGATATTATCTAAGTGTTCTCTTACTAATAACGAGTTATGAGCAGGTGCTCAATCATGTTGGAACCATTCAATTTCTAAAAGAGTTTTCAAATTCAAATTATGCAACATGTCTTGAAAAGTGTATTGCAAGAAATGCAAGTAGCGCTTCCAGTAAGTGATTCGTCATAGATAAAAGGCCCCAGAATAGTAGACCCTATGCTACCACACCAAGCATCAAAACCAAATTTTATCTGGGGTCGTCTTTGTTCATCATGGAAAGGGTTTTCTTTAGCCCAGATATGCTCATTGTGTCTATTAAACATACCGCAGTTAGTAAATCTAGTTTCATCTGACCATAACACCTTTAATGGAAACTGTGGATTGTCAATGCATATGTCTCTAAATCATGTACAAAACAAAATACGTCGATGTTCGTCACCAGCATGTAAAGTTTGAGAAACTGAAAGTTTGTACGGGTGGAACTTGTGCGCTTTCAGTACCTTAACTACAGTTCGTTGAGATGTGCCAGCTTCTGCCGGAATCGTACGAGTTGATGTAGATGGATTTTGATATATCATTGCCAAAACATTTATTTGTGCTGCTTCGTTAATTTGATTACGTTCCTTTGGTACTTTAGCAAAAGATCCATATCTGCGTAAACTATCGTAAAGCCTCTTAAATGTACATAGAGCAGGTTGACGACGATTAAAATATCTATGAAAGTATTCCTCAGCTGCACGAACTGAATTTTTATGGCTTATGATATAACATTCCACCATCTTCAGTTTTTCTTCGTTAGAATATTCCATTTTATCACGAAAACTTGTCAATATCGACTGTCAGTTCAGCACTACTAATGGAATTACTCTCAAATGAGGAAACGTCAAAGTGAAAACAATTTTTTCATGGCTACCTACGTTAAAGTGAAAATAAGAGAGAAAAGCATCCTAACTCCGTTATTTTTATGAATAACTAGATCGAGTATTATATCGTTGAAAATCTCTAAGTTTGTGTCATATCTCGAAAACAAGAGCTGTTACGCAAACTAGGACATGACAATCATATGCGGGATACAATTCCCTTCAATTTTGATATTTACACTTTTTTTATAAAATCAAAAACAAAGCAGCTAGAGGAATTTGACTAGATCGACAGAATTTCGTTTTTTCAAAATATCTAGTAAGCCATGACTTTTTACAAAAATCCGAAAGTGTCATTAAATTGGGCCAGTAAAACTGCAAATCTTTCCCAATTTAACCATTGCTCTATCTCCACTAGTTTCCGAGATGCCCATACTGATCATAAAAAAAACTCACCCTGTATATATATATATATATATAGGCAATTTCAATACTTTTCGATGAATTTTGTGGGGGCCGGTCAAGGATTTACAACAAATTTTAGTATCTTCTTTGACATCAAAAGATAACGCTTTTTGCCAATTTTCAGCTTTCTTGGTGTCCCTGTGCCCGAGTAAACGCCCTTAGAAGGGCCAAAATAGGCCATTTTTACCTTGTTTTTAAAATTCTGTAATTCGACCATTTCTTACCCGATTTGAATTCTGAAAGCGCCCTTTTATTTGTTATAAGGTCCAGTATTTACAAAACAACATTCAGAACCGTTAGTGTTTAGGCATGTTTTTGGGGACTAATTAAGTAAGTAGCAAATTTTGAAACTTTTGCTATTTTTTGATAGCCGTCAAAATTGCACCAGTATACTTAAATTTTTTTAATAGTGCGTGTTTAAAGTTTTTTCGATTCCGTTCTAACTGCAAGTTATAAAATTTAATTCTATTTAGTAGGTTCAGAGATACAGTCGTTTGAATATAGTGAATTTCATAAAAATGGCGTTTTTTCAAAATTTCGAACTAACGGTAGTCATTTCTCGTTAAATAGAATAAGATAAAAATTTAGCACAAGGTAGCTCTGTGCAAACATAAGACCCTGCTTATAGAGATTTTCTTGGCCCGGGCCTTAATATACCCTATATGCGACTCCGAAAAACGAGTATTTTGCCCAAATTTGCCAACTCACCTTGTAGTTATGGGTCCCCCTCCTTTCATCATTTTTAGAGCACTAAGGTATTTGGCATGCTAGAGACGAAGAAAGTAGATAGTAAAACCTTCAATATGTGTGGTGATAAAGGAATTTAGTTAGCATAGAACCAATCTGATGGAAATTTGAAAGCTCTTTAAAATTTCAACTAGCAAACATATGATTTTGATATTCAAAGCTTAATATCTTCCATTCTAGAGAGTAAAAAAGCTTGTTAAAAACATTAAACTAAGGTGTGTACTTATTTTATAGTTTAGTAATTTTTATGAACTAAAGGTTTTTTTGAACCTTTAATTTTGGTATTTTAGGTGTCGCATTAAGTACCTACTAACGTCCTTATTCTTATATTAACCCCAACCTGTCAAACATGTAAAAACACTTTTTTTCGGCTTGCTTGTCGTGTGTTTATATAATTTCGTATTTTAATTATACAAAAATGCATCCCTGGCTATATATACGACAAGTTTTTTCTTTCCCACTCTCCCAAGTGTATTATTAACAACCCCTAAAAAATCCCGTCTTTTATTATAAAATCGAAATCTGTATTAAAAAATTATTTTCTAAAACAGTTTATAAATACAGGTTTATCAAAGTACTCAATATCGTTAAGATGAAAATAAAAGTGAAGATGGCGGTTGACATTCTAAAATGTATTTTTTGCACAATATCCAAATTGCTTTATTATATGGGCTCGAACTATATCATTCATACTAGCCAGATACAAGTTTATCCTATATACGTTGATTCGCAATAGCGCATAGACAACCACAAATACCTATAGGCCAGAACTTGCTAGGCCAAAGAGAACTACGTTCAGAGTAGTGTTGAGTAGGACACGACTTGAAAAAGAGTTTGTAAGAGTAGCCTCTTTTTTGTCCTGAGCCAGTACAAGGTCCCACTTCAAATGAGGCGAGGCGTACTGAACCATTTGAATTATTATAGTACGAAATATGCGCGCCTCGCATGAAAGACAATATATTTCTCTTCGCTCAAAATATCAGACGCGACGACAGTGACGTGATCACGTGACGTGCTTGTCGTTTGTCTGCCTCGCTCGACCGCGAAAAAAAAATTGAAGTAGTACAATTTTAAATTTCGAGGCACTCTTGCATTTTGACGTCATGTCCGGGACAAATGAAGCGCCTCATGTATGTCCTACTCAACACTAGTTCAGAGGCTGTTAAGTTACTACAGTTTAAGTTTTGTTATATATTATATATATGTCTATAGTATAATTTTAGGCTAATTCTATTTTTAGTCTATAAAAATAATAGTTAAACGTTCATATTATTTGAAAACCCTACACACCTTGCGTCGAACTCAGCCCCTACGGCTTTTTTTAGTACTATGCATTTTATGTGTGGTGTCTAACTTTTGTTAATTTCGGTTGTTTCTCGATATTATAACTTGTTACGTATTATAAAATAATTTTATATTTAATATTAATTAACAAAAATAGGGTTGGATTTTACAGTATACCGGACGAAACTTTCAAAGCACAATATTTGAGGTCATAAATATCCCAAATTGCTATTATAAATCTTAGGACTACCGAAAAATATAAATATAACAACTAACATGGAAACTATGAGTAAGTAGACAAAAGGCAGAAGAAGGAGAAGAAAAGTTAAGCGGAGATGTGAATAAACACTTACCTTAACTACTACGTGGCCTTATATGGAATCCTGACAGCTTCAAGTAACTCTGTTAAGGGGTCCTTTCAAGTTTTACACATGTGCCTTTTCTACAGGTACTCCACGATTATGTTTGCGAAATTTTCGTGTGATTTTAATTGTCTTTGCGAAAAAATTTTCTGACAACTGACCATTGCGCTTCCATCCGTTATGTGTGCGTTCCATTAAGCGCAACAAAAGGATTGTCATGATCCCAGTGGTTCACCTTTTGTGGATGTACCCATGGTCCGGAAGGCTGTTATACGCCCGTCAGTAATCAGTGTGCACCGTCGTCCCTGTCTCCACGTGCTTCTCTGTTAGCGGCAGCAGAACCTTGGCAGATCTTGCGTTCTCTGGGCAGACATCAGGGCGCAGGTCCTCACGCCCATCTTCGATGAACCCAATTACCCGATACTTGTTTTTTTTCCTTTGCGACTTGCAACTATGCGAAAAAAATCCAAGTTATGCTTTAGGCAGCATCCATTCTCCACCAGGCCAAGACACAACATCAGGGGTTGTCAAAAAGTTTTTCCGCAAAGACAATTAAAATCACACGAAAATTTCGCAAACATAATCGTGGAATACCTGTGGCAGAGGCAACTGTATAAAATTTTAAAAGACCCCTTCACAGAGCTTTTTAGATTTTTCTTTTCACGCAATTTGGCAACGTAAAATATCCTGCACCGGTCTGAAAGATTGCATGACACACAAGGCATTGTATTATCGATTTTAAAATTGATTCTTATAGGTGGAAAATGAACGGAAAATGCCTGTGGCTTCTGGATTTGGCATCATTACTTACGCATGTATATCATTTTACTGTACTTCGCGTCTTATGCGCAAGTTCGAAAATGAGTCATTTTAATCTGTGGTTAGTGGTTTCCCATAACATTTACATTCTCCCAACAGACTCGCAACGCTTGCGCACAACGGGTTAAGTAAGTGAAACGATATTATCTGCTCTCTCTCTCTCTTAGTCGGTTACGCTTCCACTTATGGGCGATAGCAGTATTTTAGTATTAAGTATATGATTATACGCACTCTGGGTGTGTCAAGCTATTATTTGTATAGACTAAAAACAGAATTAGCCTAAAATTATATTATTGCTATATATATAATATATAACAAAACTTAAACTGTAGTAACTTACTAAAAATGTAGTAAGCACTGAAGACGAAGCGCCAGCCTCTAAATGTAGTTCTCTTTGGGCTAGCAAGTTCTGGCCTATGGGTGTTTGTGGTTGTCTATGCGCTACTGCGAATCAACATATTTAAAGGATAAACTTGTATTTGGCTAGTATGAACCACAGCCACAGCCCATATAAAAAAATCAATTTGAATATTGTGCAAAGAATCATACAATAATTCATTTTTAATTTCATCTTAATGATATTTAGTACTTTGATAAACCTGTATTTATAAACTATGACAGAAAATAAGTTTTTAATATATATTTCGATTTTATAATGAAAGTAGGGATTTTTAGGGGTTTTTAATAATCTACCCGGGAGAGTGGGAAAGAAAAAATCAAATAGACAGGGATACATTTTTGTATAATTAAATTCCGATATTATATAAACAAACGTCAATTAAACAGGAAAAAAGTATTTTTACAAATGTTTACGAGAGGTTGGGGTTAGTATATGTATAGAGTAGGTATCATTAAGAATAAGAACGTTAGTATGTACTTAATGCGTTACCGAAAATACCAAAATTAAAAGTTAAAAATAGCCTTTAGTTCATCAAAAAATACTAAACTATAAAATAAGTACGGACCTTTAATTTAATGTTTTTAACACGCTTTATACTCTGTAGAATGGAAGATATTACGCTTTGAACATCAAAGCCAGCAAACTTAACGTTCATATATTTGATAGCTGAAATTTTAAAGCGCTTTTAAATTTCCAAAAGTTTGGTTATATACTACCTAAATTCCTTTATTACCACACATATTGAAGTTTTCACTATCTACTTTCTTTCTTTCTAACACGCCAAATACCTTAGTGCTCTACAAATGATGAAAGGCGCGGGACCCATGACTACTAGGTGAGTTGGCAAATTTGGGCAAAATACTCGATTTTCTGAGTGGCATATAGGATATATAAAGGCCGGGGCCAAGAAAATCTCTATAAGCAGGGTCTTATGTTTGCACAGAGCTACATTGTGCTAAATTTTTACCTTATTCTATTTAACGAGAAACGAATACAGTTAGTTCGAAAATTTGAAAAAACGCCATTTTTATGAAATTCACTATATTCAAACGACTGTATTTCTGAATCTACTAAATAGAATTAAATTTTATAATTTGCAGTTGGAACGGAATCGGAAAAACTTTCAAACACGCACTATTAAAAAAATTTAAGTATACTGGTGCAATTTTGACGGCTGTCAAAAAATAGCAAAATTTTCAAAATTCGCTCCTTACTTAGTTCGTCGCCAAGAACATGTCTAAACACTAACGGTTCTGAATGTTGTTTTGTAAATACTAGAGCTTATAACAAATGAAAGGGCGCTCTCAGAATTGAAATCGGATAAGAAGTAGTCGAGTTACAGAATTATAAAAACAAGGCAAAAATTGCCTATTTTGGCCCTTCTAAGGGCGTGTACTCGGGCCCAGGGACACCAGGAAAGTTGAAAATTGGGAAAAAGCCTTTTGATGTCAAAGAAGATACTAAAATTGGGTGTAAATCCTTGACCGGTCCCCACAAAATTCATCGAAAAGTATTGGAATTGCCCATATATATATATATATATATATATATATATATATATATATATTTATATATGTAATTTAATTTGAATAATGTTTAAATTCTAAACGAACAAGTTTTTTGTGGTTTCTAAATTGTTCAGTTCACACTTCAATTGCATCCTAAGATTAGCAACATTTTTTGGTGGTTTTTATATTTCTTGCAATTTGTCCATATAATTGAGGAATTATTTTTAAGACATTGATTTCACTCACTCTACAAACAACCAAATGCTCTACCAAAAGAACAAAATAAACATACTTTGTAAGTATTTACTCATTTCGGCTTTTGTAGATAGTTCTCTTCTACATGTGAATAATTGGTTACGGAATATATACCCTGTGAAATGTTCCGAGTTTTTAATGGAGGAATCTGCTTTTTCCACAATTGGTTGTAGGGTACTGGCTAGATATTTTTTCAAGTTGTATACCGCCTTCTCAACAGCATTTCCATAGAACCAGAAGATACCATAGCTAGATTCGATGTTAAGTCCTTATATCCAAGCATACCGGTAGAAGAAGCACTTCAACAAATATCTGAAAATGAAGACCTCCTACAATTCTTAATAGATTTGTCACGACACTGCCTAATAAGTGCCTATTTTATGTATGACAACCGCATATATAAACAAACCGACGGAGCCGCAATGGGGTCCCCACTATCACCAGCGGTGGCAAATCTCTTTATGACCTATTTCGAGAAAAAGGCACTACAAACAGCAAACCTGAAACCAAAGTTATGGCTAAGATACGTCGATGACGTATTTGTCATATGGCCTTTGGAAAACAAAAACTCTTTGGTAAACTCTATACACCACAGGATTCAACTTACATTAGAACTTGAAGAAAACAACCAGCTGCCTTTCCTCGACGTTCTCGTAAGAAAAAACCCCCAAAATGGGCATTTCGACCACACCGTATATAGAAAGCCGACACACACGAACAGATATTTAAACTACAAATCTCACCACCCATCTCAAATACAGGGAGTTGCCAACACGCTAATTTCCAGATCCATACGACTAACAGACGACAATAACAAAACACACAAATTAAAACAGATAACTACCGCTCTACGATAAAACGGATACACAAACCACACTTTCAAAAAAGCAACAGCACAACAAGACCATGAGCCAAAACCAAAAGTTGACCTCACCGAAAAACCAAAAGTTGTCTTACCATACATCAAAGGGACAACGGACAGAACTGGCCGAATTCTTTGAAGGCATGACATAGCGACAGCATACAAACCGCACTAGACTATAGGCACAAGTTTAGGAAATCCCAAACCAAAAGTAAAACGAACCTGCGATAAGGTATACGTCGGACAAACGAACAGGAGAATTTCAGCCCGTTTAGAGGAACACCAGTTAGCTGTCAAAAATAAACAAACGACATCGGCCCTGTTCCAACACCAGCAACAATCGGGCCATAAAATCAATTTCGATAGTTGTAAACAGATCTCACAAACTCCTACAAAACCAGACTAATGCGAGAAGCTATTGAAATTGAGAAAACTGGGCAACTAAACAAAAGAGACAACGCCCTGCACCTCTCTAACACATGGAAGACAATTATTAAACATAAAAATAAAACACAATTAGCTACGCAAAATACAAACCCGTCAACAAGCAACACATCCGACACGGCAGCTAAGGGGGCGGAGTCAACACCGACCAATCAGGGACGATACTACCTCCGACGGAGGAATATATTTTCAAATTTGTCCACTCTGTAAAAACTCCACACAATTTTCTTTACTTTGAACAGACTGCTCCCGCTTTTGAGACTGCTTTTTTTCTGTAAATGTTAATGTGCGCCAATTGACACTTTGCCGATAATAAAACAACCAAATTTTTTTATTATGTACTCGTATTATTAAATTATTTTCAATTGCTTCAAATCAAAATTATAAACATTAAACAGAATTAAAGACACAGAAGAAATCAAATCAACAAATAACTTTCAAAATACGAATACCAAAACAGGATTAATCAAAAAAGATTGGCGTTTCGAAAAGTTATTTGCAACAATTAAATTTCAAGGTCAATAATCATTCAAATGCAATGTTATTTAAATATCCAAAATTTATACCGTTACTAAAATGATTATTTCCCATTTAATGTTTTTAAAATATCTAATTGTTAATGAAAATCAAAATAAATATTTTTAAATAATTTCAATGGTAAATACCTGATTCACTTTCAAAACCTTATTAAAGTGGTATCACTTTGTTCCTTTAAACTGCTTTTGTTGATGACTGCTGTTTCAGCATATTATTTACTGCTAATGATTCCTGCTACCAATATGAATTTCTCTACTATTTACTTTCAACGATCTGTGCTACCAATATGAATGTTTTATTATTTACTGCCAATTATATCTGCTGCCAATGTGAACTTTTACTGCCAAACTATATCTGTTCCCGATGTGAAATGTTTTATTTACTTTCAGCTTCCCAAAACTGGATTCTTTACTTGATGTTAATTACTGATATTTTTCTGCTACTGGATTTTAGTACATTACCATTTACTTGTACTGTTACACCTCCACTATTCTTGGATATGATTATTTTTGTTCAAATTTCAATGAATTCTTATCAAACTTTTGAATTAATAAACGTTTCAACTGCTAACTTTAGTTTAAAGTTGGCATAGCCATTGTTGGCGTTGGAGCTATACGTTTCTAACGTAGAACTTCAGCAGTTAATAGTCTATTAATCTTGACAACGGCAAACATGTTAATTGTAGAGGTGCGAGGTAATGAGGGGATGAAAGGGATAGTTTGTTAATTAGCAATAAAATATGATTCCAAGATCACCTCAATAGCCATTTTCTTTCTGGAGATATAGATATGGCTATGCTAACTTTAGTCTTATGTAGTATTGCTATTGTTTCTCTGAAGGGATTGGAGCAATAAATTTAGTTCTTGCGTAATACATTAACAATTAAGCGGAATTATAGTTTTACAAAGTGTTTACAAAAATGTTAGAATATAAATGTATTTAGTGTAGCTTGCAACGACTTCCATATATATATATATATATATATATATATATATATATGTATATATATATATATATACAGGGTGAGTTTTTTTTTGATGATCAGTATGGGGATCTCGGCAACTAGCGGAGATAGAGCAATGGTTAATTTGGGAAAGATTTGGAGTTTTACTGGCCTAATTTAATGACACTTTCGGATTTTTGTAAAAAGTCATGGCTTACTAGATATTTTGAAAAAAACGAAATTCTGTCGATTTAGTCAAATCCCTCTAGCTCCTTTGTTTTTGATTTTATAAAAAAGTGTAAATATCAAAATTGATAGGAATTGTATCCCGAATATGATTGTCAAGTCCTCGTTTGCGTGACAGCTCTCGTTTTCGAGATATGGCACAAACTTATCCTTTTTTGAATGGAAACCATAGTTGGTTATGGCTTCAAAAAATCGGACATTTTTAGAGCTTTTCAACGATATAATACTCGATATAGTTGTTCATAAAAGTAACAGAGTTATGGACGCTTTTCTCTCGTATTTTCACTTTTAACGTAGTTAGCCATGAAATAGATTGATTGATTAATAACTATTCCAAAAAACATTGAACAATTTTTTATTAGGTGTATCAGATATAACGAAAAAACTAAATAAGTATGTACTTACTAAAAACTTAAGAAATTAAAGTACATAATAATGGTTACAATTTATGTTCGAAAAGTCCACCATTGTTATTTAGACAAAAATTGCATGTTTTTAAGATTGACATTACCGCTTTCCTCACAGGCCGCCTATCAATTTCTTCAATTGCTTGTAATACCACCTCCCCTAGGTCACCAACTGTCTCATACTTTCTTTTGTATACTTTGTTTGTACTCCATAAATAGAAGTCTATAACTGCCAAATCGGGAGACCAGGGTGGCCATTCGCGTGAGCCATTTCTTCCTATGCAAGAGTTTAGATAGATATTATCTAAGTGTTGTCTTACTAATAACGAGTTATGAGCAGGTGCTCCATCATGTTGGAACCACTCAATTTCTAAACGAGTTCTCAAATTCAAATTATGCAACATGTCTTGAAAAGTGTATTGCAAGAAATGCAAGTAGCGCTCCCCAGTAAGTGATTCGTCATAGATAAAAGGCCCCAGAATAGTAGACCCTATGATACCACACCAAACATTAAAAACAAATTTTATCTGGGGTCGTCTTTATTCTATATGGAAAGTGTTTTCTTTAGCCCAGATATGCTCATTGTGTCTATTGAACATACCGCAGTTAGTAAATCTAGTTTCATTTGACCATAAACCTTTAATGAAAACTGTGGATTGTCAAGGCACATGTCTCTAAACCATGTACATAACAAAATACATTGATGTTCGTCACCAGCATGCAAAGTTTGAGAAACTGAAAGTTTGTACGGGTGGAACTTGTGCGTTTTCAGTACCTTAACTACAGTTCGTTGAGATGTGCCAGCTTCTGCCGTAATCTCACTAATTGATGTAGATGGATTTTGATTTACCATTGCCAAAACATTTATTTGTGCTGCTTCGTTAATTTGATTACGTTCCTTTGGTGGTTTAGTAAAAGATCCATATCTGCGTGAACTATCGTAAAGCCTTTTAAATGTACATAGAGCAGGTTGACGACGATTAAAATATCTATGAAAGTATTCCTCAGCTATACGAACGGAATTTTTATGGCATATGATATAACATTTCACCATATTAAGTTTTTCTTCGTTAGAATATTCCATTTTATCACGAAAACTTGTCAATATCGACTATCAGTTCAGCACTTCTAATGGAATTACTCTCAAATGAGGAAAGGTCAAAGTAAAAACAATCTTTTTCATGGCTACCTACGTTAAAAGTGAAAATAAGACAAAAAAGCATCCATAACTCCGTTATTTTTATGAATAACTATATCGACTATTATATCGTTGAAACGCTCTAAAAATATCCGATTTTTTGAGGTCATAGCCAACTATGGTTTCCATTCAAAAAATGATAAGTTTGTGTCATATCTCGAAAACGAGAGCTGTCACGCAAACGAGGATATGACAATCATATTCGGGATACATTTCCCTTCAATTTTGATATTTACACTTTTTTATAAAATCAAAAACAAAGGAGCTGGAGGGATTTGACTAGATCGACAAAATTTCGTTTTTTCAAAATATCTAGTAAGCCATGACTTTTTACAAAAATCCGAAAGTGTCATTAAATTGGGCCAGTAAAACTGCAAATCTTTCCCAATTTAACCATTGCTCTATATCCGCTAGTTTCCGAGATCCCCATAATGATCATAAAAAAACTCACCCTATTATATATATATATATATATATATATATATATATACATATAATGGGTGAAATATAGGGCGAAGTAGAATTATAGTTACAGAGGGTACTTGAAGGATTTTGGAATAAAAGTGTTTGTAGAATGGCCAAAACGATACCGGGTTGTTGGAATATGGAATCGAGTGGAAATGTAGCGTGATTAAAAAAATGTTACAAAAAAATGTTTGAATGGGTTTTTCATAAGAAGTTGCATATTTAGGGTGGTTGAAATATAGGGGGCAGTAGAATTGTAGTAATGCCATGTAAATACAAAATGTAATAAAAAAAATATGTTAGGGAGTTTAGATTAGTTTGCATAGCAAATGTCCGATTATTTGGATATATGTACGTTTATGATAAAACCTTGAATTTACGAGTGAGGTACTAATGCAATAACCGGTAATCTAGATACATCTGATGGCGAGTTCTTCACTAATACCATGAACCAACTTAACCATGATCAATTACAAGTCAAATTTTGTTTAAAGAATCAACGAAGGGTAAAAACCTTTATTATAAAAAACGACGGAATAGCCAAGTAAAACAATCACTTTATTAAATTTGTGAAAAAACTAAGTTATTTGTTAAGTTAAAAACAATTTCCGTTACATCCGTTACCCTTATATTATATCTACGTGTTATCCAATATTTAGAAGTAATTGAACACACTTTTCAAACTAAGGCAGATCTAGTATTAATTTTAAAATCTTTTCTGGTGGAGCAACATCTTATAAATCATATCATTTCATACCATATTCCGATTTTAGATAACTGAATTGGCTTTTATCAAATCCTTTCGTTCAGTCAAAAATACAGAGAACGAAATGATTCTCTTATGTACCTACATACCCATCAAGAACTTAATTGCTTGCAAAAAACATGCTTTGATTAATACGCGTACCTCAATTGACTCAAATAGGGTGCATTTTTTCTGCAAAACACTTATAATGTCCCGGTAACTTGTAAAAGTTCCACCTTCAGGGAAGGATACAATGTGAAAAAAAGTGGAGGGAGAGTTTAGTGTACTAAAAGATAATGATAAAAATTCTTTCTTATTTCATAGCTTAACACTTCCACACTCATATTTCATAAACATAAAGAAAAACTTCACAAGATCTTTTCACCCTTTGTAATGAGCAGGCGCGTTTGGCATGTTAAAAAGGCGTGAATATGAAAGTTTCGTGCACTTTTCACAAATATGCATGAGGAACTAGTATTAATACCGTCATTATCAATGAAGTTAACTGAAAAATTAATTAGTGAAGCTTTATTTGTACATCCTTCAATTAAAGCAAATAACTGCATTAAAATTATAATGGTGGTTAAAGTGATATTTTCGTCCACAAGGTGAAAATAAGGCTGATGTATTTGAGAGGTTAGGACAAAAATGATACTCATATTAGATTTAAAGTAATTAATATACTAATAATTAATAGAATAAATATTAGTAATACAAAATTCAAATTTAATTAATTTATTATTACTACCCAGTGAACACATTTACATAAAATTTACGTCAGAATGACGTCATGCTGTGTTACGATTTACGTAATATATGTCATATTTGAATCATAGGGGTCAGGATTTCACACTTCTTGACATAAGATCCTTACGTAATATATATGACGTAAATATGACATCCAAGATGATGTCAAGATGACATAACAATGACATAAAGGAGATGTAAAATTTCTTTCATATATGACATAAATATGACATCAGTCTGATGACATAATAATTACGTCCATAACAATATATATATATATATATATATATATATATATATATATATATTTACATCTTACAATATTTTCTGCATCTTTTCATTTTCCTACGGTTCTGCGTCCACACGAGTATATCCAAAGATTAGGTAGCGCTAGCGTATTAGACACGTTTTTGTATCCGAAACTAAAGAGTATATAATTTTTAAACATCATGTTGTCTGTGCAATAAGTTTTTTACATTTTGCCATGATTTCGCGTCCTTTCATTTTCATAGTAATTGAGCGTCCGGTATACATATCCATTTCCCTATTTTTTCTGCGTCTAGAAGTATATTTTTGTTACAAATTACATTTCTTTCTGCATCCACAGTGTTGCCAGATCGAAGGTCGAATAAGATAACGGTTAAACATACATTTTCTGGCCCAAGTTCCATGAATCCGATGATTTCGACAAAGTGCATTGAGTCCTTGACGTGCGATGATGTTTTGCCCTCCAAAGGTATTGGTAGAAAGAATTTCGATAGTGCTGCCGTTGGTGAGTTGCGCGAACTTGTAATCGGTCTGAGAGGTACTCCAGCCTTGTGTATTTTGGGTAGTCCAAAGATGTGATGGTTCGCTGTGATGTGGTAGAATGTATTCAGAATTTATCTCTGAGAGTGTTGTAAGTTTTCCGTTCTATTTTGGATGTTGGATCAGTAGGCAGTGACTTGTATTTCCCCTTCGATAGTTCTTCGTCGATTTTCTTGTTGTATTCCGTTCTGTCCATCAGAATGGTGGCATTTTCTTTGTCAGCTGGTAGAATGATGATAGATTTGTCGCCCTTAAGTGTTTTTATGATTCTCCTTTCGGATTCGTTGATGTTTTGTTTGATGTGTTGTGTTTTCTCAATTGCGGTTCTGACTTTCCATCGGAATTCCTCCAGTTACGCTGTCTCTTTGCTGCCTATTGCTGACTCCACGGAACTGATGATATCTAGTACTGGCATCTTTTTGGAGCTACAGCGTATTTAAGCCCCTTAGAAAGCAATGTTTCTTCGACTGCTGTGAGAACTCTGGATGGCAAGTTCACCATTGTTTTCTTGTTGGTAGTATCCTTAGGCAACTGCTTCCTGGTAAGTTTTTAAGTTTCTCATTGTGCACCTTTTGGCCGATTCGTCTGATGTTGTCACAGTGTTATTAAAAGTACTTTAGGAAAGTATTTGGTGAGATTCAAAAGATATATTAATTAATCATTTTTATTGTTTTGCCCTCCTTGTATAAGTAACTAAAAGTTTTTTTCTGTTTGCGTCAATTTTGATCGAGAAAAAATTTTTGGGAATCAAGAATAAAAAAAAGTCCCCCATTTGTTCCACATTTTCTTGAACACATTGTAATTCTCTTAAGGACACATTTTGTAGCCTGGAATTAACCAAACATATTCTGTTCACAAAGCGAAAAGAAATACACCAAAAAATAGAACAAAGTTTTTATTTCCTTTGATAATAAAATTAACGGAAAAATTCGTTGGCGCTTCTTAGATTGTTACAAGCTAAGATAAAACTAAACATTTTCTTTTAAGATAAAACAAAAAAATAATATATAGATATAAACATAAAAAAAATATAAAAAACAAGTATACATACAAATGATAAAAAATATAGATAATAAACTAAAAAAAGGTTAAACTTAAAAATAATAATAATAAATCTTAAAAGCAACAGCTCAATAGCATTAACACTTTAAATTTTAATCATAAATCTTAATTTTTTTTGTGTAGACGTTTTGCACAAATACCTTAATTTTTAGCCACGATTTATTATTTAAGAGCTGTGGATGTTTTTCTATTAATGTGTCACATTCTCTCTTTTTGGGTGGTTTTTTAAATTTAATATGCTCTTTGAAAAATTCTCTTACAACTTTCTTTTGAGCAGTTGTCCAAGGTATAAATTGCTTTTTTTTGTTTTTTTCGGTCATCTTAGTCTTTTCGTAAAATGTAGCCTTTTATTTTTTTGCTTCCTGTTCTTTATTTTGTGCTACTGGTATATCTTCATTTAAATCATGTTCCGTAAATGAGTGTTCGTCAGCTTCGTTTTCGTCATCTAAATTTATGTCCCCGTTCATTTCTATATCTATTTCTTCCAAACTTTTTCCTTTATATTTTCCAGCTTCACCTTTTTCCATCAAAAGCAACAACTTGGCAATTTTTGCAGTTTGAAAAACATCATCTGGCAAACGGTAAGCTTTATGGTGCACATCAACTGTATGACCCATAAAAGTAGCTAATTGCTCAAGATCATTAGGAGTCATACTAAAGATTTGCGTTAATGTTGCCAAATGCTTACGGAAGTCTCGTGGAAGTTAAGGCATTTGGGTTTTTTGTTCCAGATAGCACTGCATGTTTTTTTTTAAAACTTTATACCCTACAATTGGTTGTTCTGTATTAAGGTTGGGAAACAAAAATAAATTATTGTCCGCAACAAGTTGTAGCCTAGCTGTCAACAGGAGGTCAATGTGGATTTGTACATCTTTGCTAAAGAGGACAGGTACTCCTCTCCCTCTTTTGCCTCTTGTTACGACACGTTTAAAACTTTTAAGAAGTATTCTTTCAGCAGGTGTAACTACTTCTGAGAACTCTTCGAAGTTACCGCTATTGTTTGTTTTTGCTTGAAGATAGGTGGCCAATTTCATTCGTTGTAATTCGCCCACTCTTTTTCGATTGAGAAGTAACAATCGACAAAAAACCGTTTCCATTAACAAATTGAAATTTTTTTTATCTGTATTATTTTCTCTAAGTTTTGTTTCAGCCTGAGTCCCCTTCTCAATTAAATATGTCCTGAATATTTTGAGGTCAGTGGCCAAAGGTACAATAGTAATTTTATTCCAGGTTTTTGTATTTAAATCACTACCAGCTTGACTTGAGACTTCATATTTCCAGGTGGTTTCCAGCAGTTGCTTAAAAAGATTAATATTGGCTTCCATGTTCGCTGCTTGTACGGTTTGGAAATTATATTTTTGTTTCACAAGGTGTAATATTGCAATGTCACAACAGTCTTTTAAACTTCTACTAATGTTCATGGCAAATGTGGGCGAAAAATACAGATCCTTTTCTTGGTCGTACTTGGCAATAATTTTTGCACTGTTAACAACGACATCAAAGTATTTAGGATGAAGTAAATCATAAAGATTTTTAATATCAGACTTGATGATTTGAGTTTCCATTAAGACTTTTGCCAATTCTCTCATCTTTCTAGAACAAATGTTTACATGATGATTCTCCCTATGTGTGTTTAGATATCTGGATCCAAAAGCGCAAATGAGTCTCTTTTTACTGCCAGAGATACTTTATCAGCACGCATTCGAGGAAAAACTTTTGTTGTTAAATCATAGCTTTCCATTGATTTTGGTAATAAAAGCGTGTGAGATTCACCGAGAGCTGATTTTTCATTGGCTTTGTTATCGGGGCAAGATTTTTTATGTTTCCGTAATAATTTCTTTGAATAAAACCCGTAAAAAATGGACAGGCCAGGTAATTATCTTCAGACTTGTTGACACTCGTGTGGACAGGTTTGAATAATGTTAGGGAATTTTTAAAAAATTCCCGTTTTCGCTGGCAATGAGAATGACCTTTGAACTTCAATCTCCTGAGAATGATTCCGCTTCAAGTGCCTGGCAAAATTGAGAACATCTGTCTCACAAAAATAACAAAAATCCGGTTTGCGAAGAACAAGCGTTTTCTCTTTTTTCTGTCGTATAATGGTTTTGGGTCGTTCTTCCTGCATAGTCGAATGTGCTTGTGCAATCTAAAATAAAAAATATTTGCTAGTTATGTATGAAAGAAAAAAATTTTATGGCTGAAAACTATCAAGAAAATCTTACTCTATTCATTATTAGATATCAACTTGAAATGGCAATTATAGTTCTATACAGAGTATCAGTTTTAAGACGTGCAATGTGTAAGGTTCAGTTAGAGAAAAATTCACATAATTTTAGCCTTATTTCCAAAACATACGCAGCTATTGAAATGATAAGTGTTCTCTCTAAGCAAGAAGAGAATTAAATTCAACTGTCATTTTTCAAAAGATTAAAAAACTAAACGTTACTTGCATTGTTTAGCTCGATATGGGCATTATGTTAGATCGTGATTAAGCTTTAATATTCTAGTGTCCTGATATAGCATGATCGAAAAAATGTAGGTATCCATATTATACTTACTAAAATTTCGCTGTTATCATTCTCCGATGATGATTTTGACTGATAATAGGAAGCGTCATCATCGGTAGCACTTATTATGCTTCTTTCTGAATCCGAAGAATATACAATACGACCATCTACAACAATTTTAATATTAATTTTAAAATACTCTCCTATAGAATAAAAATTCATTATGTAGGACTCAGACCAAAGTAAGAAAAGGTATCAAGAAAACAATACTTGTACGCAAACTTTTAAAATGTATGTTTGTTTTAGAGATAAAATTTTAAATTTGGTTTTAGATTATATATCCATTTTTACAAATTTCTTAAACTGTTCTTTTCGTTTTATTTTTTTGTTTGGTAAAATTTTATATGTAGTAACATAATGGTCTGATGAAAAATCTTTAATAAACACTTTCAAGTTTTTTCATTTCTCTTTTTATAATAATAATATTCCGATTCTATTAATATCTTCCTTGACATGATAGTATCAGTTCAAAAGTCTATAATACTGGAAACATGTTGAATCTCAATCACTAGTCAGTAGTTTTCACAACAGCAAACAACAGGCCCTCAGTACATTCAAAAACTCCACTATGAACGCAGAAAAAAAGATTTATGGCTTCTTTTAGCACAAACAAGTACAAGTAGTCCTTTCAATTTTTTAACCTGACAATTTTGAACAACTCTATGGTATAAGCACCGAATGTCAGTTTTGACACATTTTGAAAGCAAAAGAGTTACGTAAATAATCATCAACAAAACATACGTTACATGTATAAAAACTTCACAAGGTTTATTTCAAAAACACTTACTTGGTGATGGTTCATCTTGCAATAAACTATTATTTGCTGTAGACGATGATACTTGCTGGTCAACTTCCGTGCGATAATCTGAAGAAAAATAGTAACTAACTTTAATCTTAAAATTGCTAGATTATCTGCTCTATTTGTATACCTTTAATATCAGTTTTCTTGCCTATCCCATAGGCTTTTGTCAAACTCGGTAACAAAATATTCGAAAGAAAAACGATGTTTGGATCCCTCGGCTTTAAAATTCTATTATCTGAAATTTAAAAGAGTGCGGTAGGTAATATTTATTAGAGATTATTTCAAGAAAATTTGTTCACTTGGAACCATATGTGACCTGGTGTCTCAAAACAATATGAATTACTGGTATATCCGAGGTGAGAATAGATGTTTTTTAAATAGAACACCTTCTCATTTTTACATTTGTAAGTAGGTTTCGATCAGCCTTTTCTCCCCCTATGATTTTATTAATTTTTTGTAATGGTTCAAAGTAAAATTTTTGAAAAGAAATAGAAAATAGTTTACAATGATTTTTTCTAATTGGAATTGGATTACAAAAAAGACTTCAGATCTTTTCTTATTAAGTCTAATTTAGAATCAGGTGTCCAAAATTCAATAATAAATTTGTCAAAACATCAAGTTTTTTTATATATTTTAAATGGGTCAAACGGGACACTCTATATATTTAAGTTTTTAATGAAGAATTAAAGAATAAGCATTATTTATACCTAATTAAAAAATTAGATACATCTTGTCATTTCAACCTCATAGGAAAAATATCCCTTTTTCATTATAAAAAAATTATTTGTTGAAGTATTTATAATTCTATTAGTAAGAAATTTTGAAAATGTTATTTATTCAATAGACCTTCTTAATACTATCTAAACCGTACTATTGTATCTTAAGAATTGGAAAAATTGCCCTTCGACTGTTTTAAATGATTTTAAACAAGTATTCGGATGTTTTAATTAAATCTTAAAACTTTATAAATAAATTCAGATATTTTAAGTCACTTACCGATTATTTACTTAATATGGGATTACGTGATATACCTGTAAAACTGAAAACAAATTCCAATACTTGTTATTACAAAAAAATGATCATTTTCATTTAAATTAAAATGTCCTATCTGAAAAAAAATAGTTGTTAATTTTTACAAATTGGTCACTTAATTTAGAAAGCTCATAAAAGTTCGACTTTCGATGTTAAGAAGAGAAGAACTGGAGACCAACTATAGCGATCATCTAACATGATTTTAGTTTCAAGACCTTTTTTGTATTCCCAATCAATTTATTTCAGACGATTTATTAAATACATATTTTTGGTCTATATTTTTTCCGGGGAACCATCAAGTCAAATTCAATAATGTTCTGGAAGTACTTAAAATTCACCATTAAACAAATACCTTAAGTGACACTTTTTTGTTACAACCAAACTTTGCACTTAACGAAATGTATAACTTCTTTATTATAGGACCTACAGAATAAATAGGAACTTTTATTACCTGGAACATTAGAAGGACTGGAAATATTAGGTTCCTGCGTCAGCGCCATATTAACAATTTTGTGGGCTCTATAGGACATGATGTCTGTGCTGCAAGAAAACATATTTGTCATTAAAACTAACTTATAAAAAATCCTAAGATACATAATACGTGGGACTTTAATGAGGACTTCGTCACCAAAATGATCATCGTCTTTAATAATAATTTGTTATTTTGGCTACTAACTTTTTTTAATAGGTATTTAAATTTAACAGCATAATTAAGTAAAATCAGTTTAATGTTATTGCGAAAACACTGTAATGTATATGGATTTTCATTAATGGGGTGGTCTCTTAGCTCGAAATTTCTTAATTTTTTTCAACAAAAGTATCTAAAATATTCCTGTTAAAGCATATCTCTGAATTTCTAGCAATTTATGAGTTATAATAGTTAGATAAATTCTTACAGGTCGCTAAATAAAATATCAATGCCTTCCAGTTTTTAAGGTTCATAATTGGCTAAAAACGCCCGAGGCGCCGTGTTTAAACATAACCCCTTTTAATTAATAAAATAAAACTGAAAAGAAGGGCTTTGAATTTCACAAATATGTATAGCTCAGTGAATCTTTATTTTTTTATTAGATCTTTGTAGTACTTTTTCGTTTTAAATTTGGTAATTTTTTCGAGCTTTCAAAAATGGGATATCGATTAATTTGAGGTTAAAAGATTAATTAAAATTTGTATTGTATGCGAATGATAGACAAACAAAACTGCAAAAGGACAAGTCCGTATACGTAACGTCTACGGATTCGTCCCGCTCCAGTAGTCATTCACTCAGTTCGATCTCCCAATAGCACATTACGTATATTATCTATCAAAAATTATAAAAAAATTATGTGTTACAAAGACAACAAACTGCTTTTCTTCAACAATTCCCTTTTTTGATATTTGTTTATAATTTTTCAGGTAATATTAGATGTAGGTGGGTAACAACAATGTGTTAAATTTTTAGAACACAAATTATTGTGAAAATATAACCAGTAATTGTATAATTTCAAGTATATTCTACTAAAAACGTACCGTTTAACCGGTCAAAATTTGGCAAAATTCGTATTTTACAAGTGTTATAATATTGCCTAAAGGGATTATTTATTGTTTATTAATAATATGAACAAATTTCGCGTTACCTATATTCAATAGCTTTCTGTTACATATATTTGCCCATTGATTGACACATTTTTCATAAAAATCTGTTCGCATTTCTATTCACTGCCCTACTTGTCGATATTAGATACTAGATAATAATAATTATAATAATTACTTTATGAAATTATTATTTGGAATCGTAGAAGCGGTTCCAACAACAAAACAAATAATTCAAATCTACGAAGTAAAATATTGTGAATAGGTTATATATCGTCTTACTGCCTGCATCAATCACATAATCCGGAATCTAGAAAGCTTGTTAAAAAGGAATATTCAAAGTATGCAGTGGAATTTCAAAATAATAATTTAAAAAATTCATAACTTACCTTTAGAATAGACTACACATAACCACAAACCTCACCCTGAACAAAATATCTAATGTACCCGAGAATCGGCGAGAATCATAAATTTCTATTTTTTGAACATTGTTGTCAGCTCTCCGGACGTAGAATCATCTTAATATAGATAGGAAATATACATTTTCCTAATATACAGTCAGCGATCGTTACGCCACGTGGTGTTAAAAGCCCAAACCTTACGTGAATATTTTTGATATATTTTACCTGTTTTCTACGTCCACTGAGAGAATTTTAAATTGCCGCCAGCAAAAGAAAGACGAAAATAATGTTGCCTACCATACGTCACTAAGTTTCAAATAATAACTGGGAAGAAATGGTACTGTTTAGATAATCGAATCCTCAGTTATTAGGGGAACCTCGGAAGGCGCAGATTCATATGCATAAATTGATATGTACGGACGCAGAATTAATAGCATGATGTATATATATATATATATATATATATATATATATATACTCTTTTAACTATATTTTGAGAGCTTTCGAAACCATTTATTTCTTTATCAGTCAAATAGTTGAAAATGAATTTAGAATTAACTTTACAGCGCAAAATGAACAGTGGTTATCCAGTAAAAGATAATATATTTACATTAGAAATGTATACGAAAATATAAATATATATATATATATATATATATATATATTTGTTTTTAAGTTTTCGCGGGCACTAAATGTTTTAGGTGGTTTCCGGGAATTCATCCGTGTAGTTGATAACTGATCCCTGCCGGGATCGATCGTAAAATGACGACGTTTCGGCAGAGTCACATCTGCCCTCTTCAGGTAGGTTCGCATAATTCTCGTAGCCTTCTGCTTTCGCTTCTGAAACCACCTAAATATATATATATATATATATATATATATATATATATATATTATATATATATTCCTATACATTTCAAATGTAAAAATATTATCTTTTACTGGATAACCTTTCCAATGTTCATTTGTGCTGTAAAGTTAATTCTAAATTCAATCTCAACTAACTTTTTGACTGATGAAGAAATAAATAATATCGAAAGCTACACAAATATAGTTAAAAAGAGTATAAATTTATATATTGGATACTTCCTAATAGCACGATAGCATTCTAGAATTTTGTACTTCTATACAGCTGTGACTTCCTTTGTGGAATAATAAGATTATGTTTATTTCATATGTTTTAATGATGCCATTTTGGCCATGTTTTTGACCTTTTCAAATTTATTCTAAAAGTACAGCATTAGTACTTATGAAGTCACAATTTTTTCTGCTAAACATTTTACATTTTTTTACTTGACACGATAGAAACTTTTTCTATCATTGTCTCTGAAAGGACACACAATGTTAGTTTTTAATTTTGTGTCAAGTAAAAAAATGTAAAATGTTTAGCAGAAAAAACTGTGACTTCACAAGTAGTAGAGCTTTAGTTTTAGAATAGATTTGAACAAGACCAAAAACGTGACTGAAGTGTTATCATTAAAACATATGAAATAAACACAATCTTATCATTTGTAACAACCTAAAATAAATGTATTATATGGTTTTGGTATTCATCCCTAGTTGACAAATGAATCCTCCGGGTAGCATAGGTTAAATGATGTTTTGGTCACATATGCCCTCTTCAGGTTGGTTTACATTACCCTCATATCAATCAGCTTATACTTTTTGTCAAGTAACTAGAAATGGGCCAGGCAGAAAGAGGGACCATGTGAACCATTCCAAAAGAGGGCAATACTGGTACTCAGTCAATACACAGTTATTTTACAAATAACCCAGAATGATGATGATCAGTTATCAACTATATGGAAGCTGGAATGCATAAGACATGTGTCTGTGTACAAGAGAGCAATTTGTAGTTGATGGTTATAAAAAATTAACACAAATTTTGAAAGTCTATAAAATTGTGAATCAGTTTAATTTCAGTTTTATGTTTTATATTAACATCATGTTTTATTTTCTGTTGCCATCAATATTTCACCACTTCTAATAAAACTGGTAATTGCTTCCTCCATTGGATGTTGGTTACCCAATAACCATTTTTGTCAAGTACCTATAAAAATATTTGTATGTTAACAATACAGCTAAAATTCAAGTACCTGAAAAAAAGAACTCTAATGTGTAATCAAATTGTAATATAATGATCACTGTTTTAAGATCTAGCTATAGTTTATATACTGGCTGCTAAAATTTTATTTTTTATTTAAAATGAACTTAAAGTTTTGTTAGGAGGAAACTTTATAATCTTTATTTAGGTATAATAAATATAAAAAGAATAAAATATATGAATTAATAAGTCTCAATAAAAAGTTTACAACTTTTATGTTTAGTTCATGAACTATTTATCTATTTATAAGTTAGCTTCAACAAATACATATAAATATGTACAAAAGTCAAACCAACATGAACAATAAAATTATTAAATGATTCCATAATTAATATGCAATATATACAAACTTATAAGTCACTACATACTCACAAATTAGTTGCCTGCATTGGCTTTTTGCCCTTTCTTCTTAACCAAATATATTTCCGTAACTTTTAAAGTGTTAACTTTGTATTTGGTTATTTTACCTTCCCAGGTGTTTTCTTTTGCAAATTTATTTCAAAATATTATCGCTAATGCTCTTTCAGTAAAATCTTTGCCATTAGCTCCCCCGACTTCATTGACTTTTCGAATCTAGATAGAAATTTAGTATGCGATATAATGTAATAAAGAGAAAGTAACAAATAATTCCAAAAATAAGTTTTTATATCTCAACAAAATTCTACCAAATTCCCGTACTTATTAATATATCACTAAAAAATATTTTTAAACATTTGTTTGTATATTGTTTTATTGATTTTAATGGAATGTTTTTATTAATTAATTTTTTTATTAGATTTAAAAAATGAGTGCATATATGTACTACAAAACAATTTAATTAGTCATAATTTTTTTACTTGTCAAAAAATACATGAAGTCGCAAAAAGAAAATATTTTAAATGCTGAGATAAAAATTTTTCAACTTAATCAAATACTGTGATAATAAAATAAACGACTTACGAATTTATCTTCAAACTTCTTCTCGAGTATCAAGTCTCAAATCGGATTCTACTTCCGCAGAAATAGCTGAGTCCAATCCAGAATTTCCATTATTGTTAGACGCGCTTCTTTGCTTTAAGTCCTTCACTTCTGTTATGAGTTTGCCCAGTAAATAAATGCAAGTATCTAATTTAGCTGAAAAAATAATACCATATAAATGTACCATCAAAATAAAACAATTTTAATATTCAAATCATCCATTCACTTATAACAGAGGCTAGCAGAATTCTGACATTTTTTTCAGCAGTAAACCATTAAAAAAATACAGATGTAGATATCTGTTGCTTTCAGTATAATTAATAACTTTAATACATACTGCAAGATCTCAAAATTTGGATCTCTTGAATTGTCCAGTCCTTAGCTGGTGGTTCTCTGTTCTTTATCTTTTGGGTAATATTTTTCACCCTTGCCCCTGGCCAGTGACAGGCAATCTTATCTTTGAATATCTCTTCATAGAGAAGCCAATTTGTTGGTATTTCCGAATACGAATTGAACTCGGTAGAAAGTACAACAGCGTAATCTTTATTCGTCTGTATTTTTGTACTAAAAATTAAAAATAATGAATTAATAGTTTTGAAAAAATATTATAATTTTAGGTTAGGTTTTCTTATGTTATGTAGTATTATATACTTACATCTTGCTCATCTTTGGTAAATGTTTTTTTAACTATACTTAACTTTTTAATTATCACTGTTTTACGAATCTATGTAAACTACGATGTATATATATTACCAATAAATTCACCTCCATTCCGCCATTACATTTAACAGCGTCTTGCGTCAGGCCACGCTGTTAGCAGGGTTGCCAACTCGTCATTTAAAAATATGCTAAACTGGGTTATAAATAAAGTCAAAAAATATGCTGTATTCATATTCGGATTGCTAAATAAATACCAACGAGTTGAGTAGTCATATGTGCTAATAAAAAAAATCGACAGTGTTGACATAATACAACTAATACATAAATAAGATGTGTATTTTTTACAGTCTTGACATTAATATTATGTCAGTTGTATGTAACAGAATGACCCGAAGCTGATGCTTAAGTATGACGTTCATCGTACCTCAATTTTACGTAAAAATATGAGCTGTTTCTTACGTAAGCATATGACGGTATTATGATATCACTTTGACGTCAGAATATGACTTGTAATTTATGTAAATTTATGATTTATTTCTGATGTAAATAGAATATAAATGTATGACTTTGATGTGACGTCACAGTATGATAGGGATAGGATATAATATTTACGTCATACTATATGACATCACATCAAAGTCATTAATAAAGTCATTTTTATGTCATATCTATGTAAAAATTCTATGACCTCTATATGACCTATCTATGACATCATATGGAGGTCATGTGTTCACTGGGTATGGTTTTATCAGTCATTGCCATGTTTACTACAATTTGTGATCTAAAATATGTTGGCTATTCATCTTTCGACTGACAGATATCTGAAAGTTAATTTATAAGATTTTCACGAAATCTGTACAAAAATTGTATGTAATATTACTGAATGCTGTACAGTTGGTACAAATAAAATATAAAATTCAGTATACAAAGATTTATTTAAACTCAATTTGCATCCTTAATTTTATTTAATGTTATATCTTTTAGCAAGTTATTGTCTTAAAACACACATAAAGACATATATGTATCTTTATTTACATAATCAATTACTTGTAATCGACCATCACTTAGTTCACATCTCTAACTCATAAATCACATTTAGCACATTTTAGATAAACTGTTCTTTTCTGTTGATCTAATAAGCTTTCGACGAGATTGGATACAAGGCTTTGCAAAACTGATAAAATCAAATAAATCATCCAAAAAAGATTTACTGCACATATGGCACCCACATATTCCATGACATTAATGCTTTTTGCTCCATTCTTTATTGATAAAATGTTCTACATGTTAATTAAAATCGTTATACTGATAGTTCACTTTAAGTTTATAACTATTAAAACTTTACTACTAATACTAAATTAGTAAATTACATTGAAAATATTGTATTCACATTATTGCTAAACAAACAAAGTTCACGAATTGACAGCCATTGATTCATGCGCATAACTTTTTTTTGAATATGAAAAGACATATTAAAAACAGTCACAGAAAATGGTTCAATTTAATATTGAAATAAACTAACCTAAGCTAAACCAACAACCCCAAAATATAACATTCAAAACAAATAAATATCACACAATTTTTTTTCCAATACGGAACCAGTACCTCCCCAATAATCTTTATATTACTGTCTACCCTTAATGAATAAAAGCAAAGCAAATTTAATCCTCTGTTGAGAATTTTGCCTTAAATATTCCTTCATTTGATAAGAATGATGGAGGATTTGGTTTACTGTAGTGTTCAGTAGTTGTATATTCTCTAAATTCAGAAACCATTTTAAGACTCACAGTGGAGTGACAACTAATTTTAATTTACCTGTACTCTACATAGCCCTTCTAACAAATATTTTAAAGTTTTGCTTTTGTTCCGGAGTTGTTTTTTAATCTCTGCCTTTTTGATTAACATAGTTCACATGTAGTGGTTAAGGTTCCATCTAAGATTTTTTTGTTCAAATTTATCGAAAAGGTCCCGGCTATTAATTATAAACAAATCATTTGCACTGCAAAACGTCAACAAACATAGAGTAGTAGACTCTGTGGGTTCAAGTAATTGATTCCACTTTTACACTCACAATAAATAACTTTATTTACAAAACAAAACTGACTAATATCAAAACAGCTGATTGCTTCGTTCAGTCGATTCAATTCACGTCAGTCACACTCAGACTCGTGAAGTTAGGGAAATAAACTTTCAAAATGATTATTTTTTTCTACACTGGTTTAAAAAATTCCTCCTTACTTGCGGATAAAGACCCCACTTTTATTTTTACTAGCGGAATTAGCGTTTCTGAGATACGAAGTGTTGAACAATTGAAAATCGTCCTCAGTGCTAAATTAATTTTTTCCTCTTTCTCCGTTCTTGAAAGGGCTATAATAATAATTTATATGTCACTTAATTCCTCCTTACTTACGGATAAGCATTGGACGTTTAGTTTTACTTGATGAATTTGCGTTTATGTAATATGAAAGTTTGAAAATTCTGCCTGTTTCTAGGTCGCAGAAGTGGCTATATTAATAATTTATATGTTATTTAATTACTCCTTACTTGCGGATCCTACATGAGTTCATTAAAATACTGAAAACTACAGTTACTAAATTATAAACAATTTATGTAGCTAATGGTGTATCGAGGCATGCCCTGTAGTGGTATCCAGCTGGAGAATTTATATTTCTATCATATGTACCTTTTTTTTTAATTTTTAACTCCACTTCATGTTCGTGCGTCAAAAACCTTCCAAGAAATTTACATTGATTTTGAATTTACGAAATAGTTGGAGTTGATTTATTTCATTACGAGTGTTGTTCTTTGATGCGGTAAATATATACTTATATTTATTGTGCTCAAATCATTATCATACTGCTTGTTGCTGAAGTTCCAAATCGACCGCAAGGTGCTTCAATTTTTCCTATGAGGCCTGTCTATTCAAGATCTGTATTCATACCTGTTACTTTTACTATGCACTGTGATTGAAAATGATAGGGCATTTATGTGCTGATGTTGAACTACATAGAAACATTTATTTTAATTAATAATTGTATTATGTTGCCATTGAGAATGATTTTGACCCTGAAACATCGGGAAGCTTTGAAGTATACAGACTAATCTTCAAGTATAGTCTAATTTACAAAAAAATGCATTTCAAAGTAGAGATGCCACAATTATATTCGGAAAATGTGCAAGTTCTTATTTTGAATACTATTAGAAAATATTAAAATGAATTAAATAAAACAGATTCATTAAAAAAATTAAGGAGACTACCCTGTGGAAACAATCCAATAAAACAATTCATGGGAATCTAATAAAAGTTCTAAATTTTCAATATTGCAGTTACAAATAGAAAACTTTAAACTTACTGATTATGAAAAAAAACAACAACATTAAAACAGATTTAATTCTGTATTAGCTTCATAAGACTAAACGTACCACAATAGATACAGATAGATTCCCGCAGGTTACGTCCATATAGATTCCATACATTCAAAATGGTCTTTATGTGGCAAATTCTTTCCAGATAGACATATACTATTACAGTTTCTGTAGTTCTGTAAGAGAGTTTATTGGACGTTTTCAATAGGGTATCGCAGCTAAAGAAATATTATCTAAATGTATCAAAATTTCATTATTAGTCGTGTTTTGCTGAGAGAAACTATTATTATCTATACTAATAAAACTAACACGACCGTGTCTGTATTTTTTGAAAGATTTGGTGTAGGTCTAGATAGACATCGGTTTAACATACAAATCACGAATTTTGGATTTGTTTCTCTCTGTCTGCACACACATCATGGTACTACTACTGGATGGATTTCGAAAAAATGATGGAGGTACTTTAGAACTCCGGTCACTACATTGGATATCTACTACCTACTTATTACTTAAGAATGTCACCAGTATCCCCAATTTCAAATTGATCATGAAAATTTAAACACATATAAGCTGATTTTATGTACCCTATGCGAAGCGGCAGCGGGTCAGCTAGTTAATAATTATTTCGTAAGTTGATATTTCTATGTTCATGATAGTACGCATATTTTGTGTCCATACGAACCAAATAATGACGAGTTATACTTACACAGACCAAGTACCTATTTCCTGTGTTTTAGTGATGTTAGAATGTATTTTCCGCCTCGTTCTTCCTATTTCTATTGTACTCACAACGATATGGTTTTTAAATATTTATCTCTTTTTTTTTAAGTAACGCTATGCGTTAAAATATAAGACAGAGTTACCCTAAACGACGCATATTATCTTGTCTTTATAAAAATTGCTGCTTGCTCAGTCTATCGGTACAACTGAATGATATAAACGCTGTAAATGATCTTTTAATTTGGTTTTCATAATTTCTGTAATTATCATTTCTCGTAATCTAAAAAATTTCCTTATAATACGCAATTAAAGAGGAATTATATGACGTGTCAATTATTATTATAGTCGCCCCTGCAGGATAGAAAAGAGTAAAAATTCATTTAACATAGCGGAAAATTTTGAAGTTTTCAAATCTTTATATTTCAGAAATTCGTCAAGTAAAAATAAAAGTAGTGTAATTATCCGCAAATAAAGAGGAATTAAATGACATCAGAAAAATTGTGTAGCTACTTTTGGAGCTTAGAAAGAGGTAAAAATGAATATACCTCAGGGGACAATTTTCAAAAGTCCGAAAATAAAAATAAAAGTGGAATAATTATCCGCAAATAAGGAGGAATTAGATGATATCTGAATTAATAGTCTAGCTACTAATGGAGTTTAGGAGAATGGTCAAAATGGATTTATCGCAGCGGACAAATCTCAACTATTTAATGCTTCGTATCTCGGAAACGATAATTCCGCAAATAAAACTAAAAGCCGAGTCTTTCTCCGCAAGTAAGGAGTAATTTTTTAAGCTACGTTACAAAAAAAATATAATGATTTTGAAAACTTGTTTCGCTAACTTAACAAGTGTACTATAAACTGTTCGCCTCTTAAAACAATCGTACTTAAATTAAATAGTATCGTTGAATAGACGAGAGTAGGTTGGTCATTTCTGGTATGCCAGAAACGTAATTGCTATCAAACAAACGGTCCAGGCATCCTGTTCTTGCTCTTGTTTTATATTCGGTCGGTTTTATTATTGTATTGGGCATTTTTTATTAGAATGATTAACTCTCGAAGGTTTCTTAATTTTTGGCGGCGTAAAATGAATGTTATAATAATAGTTTGAATTAGTGGTCAAGTGAGCATATGTAAGATATTCATTCACTATATATTCAAATATATATTTGAAACAATATTTCCACTGTATTTTAACGATTATTTTATTCATAATGTGGGTAAAGTGTTGTTTTGTGTTACTTTTATGTAAATTGCAATTTACATCAATAAATATAAAGCCATTGACAACGAAGTCAGAACTGACTTTGAAACGTTCGGTTTTCCTTCAATATACGTCGTTTTATTTCGATTGTGGTGTTATTGCCCAAAAAACATATAGTTATCAAGAATATGTCACAAACAACTGTGTATGGCTCTTACTGGCATGATGCAAACACTTAAAATGCAAAAAGGTATCACTAATAAAACTAATGTTTTTGTTTGATTGTGTTGTATCATAATCCGAACTTCCTATTCTGTTGCACTCACCATCAATAACTTCTTGAACGTTGCGTATACTAATGACTAATCGAAATAAAAGAATCTCGTAAAACTTAATTTATAGCTATGTTACTTTTAAGGATCTAACAAAAGAATTTTCAAGTTGCGTGAATATACCTGTATAAAGATTAAGTACAGCAAATAATGGCTTCTTTATACGGCTTCTTATTTATAGTTGCAAAAAAATATTTTACAATTGTACAAATAGCAACTGAAATTCAATTAACTCGAAATCTAAATTGTTTTAATTTTATTATATCTAAATTATGACTTGTATTAACCCTTTTAATACAACGAGTGTACATATATTCCAAATAATAAATACAAAGTCCTCAGTCTATACGGGTATTACATGTTCGATAAAAACTGTATATGATTTTAAGTGAGATTTAGTTATTGTTAACTGGTTTTGTTATTTTTCAATGCCATTACGTACTGGTAGGTCTCTAGTTTACACTTCAAAAACTCAATGCATTATTTGTGACGAATCATCTATATCTATATACTATTATAACCTTGTAGTTGTCTGTTTGTTTGTTTGTTTGTTTGTTACCTCATCATATAAGGACTACTGAACTGATATTGATGAATCTTTTTTTATTGCGAAGCCTATAGTCTGACTTAAAATCTGGTAGACATTTTAGATCCCTAAATTGACAGAAACGGTAGATGTAGCGAAAAAACTTCTACCATGTTTGGTAAAAGAATCACTCAATTGGTTCCACCGCACGCACAAAATATTAGATACTGGCATCAGCTTAGCTTTTATTCAAAATTCGGAATGTGCCAATGTAATATGTTTGGATTTAAAAAAAAATCAACTGTTATAGCAATCGTAAATGTAATTATACAGGGTGTTCTATATATAGGAATCTTAGTGCGGAGTAAAATTACATGAATTTAAAAAATCTAAAAAATAGTTATATTGGGTGTCCTATAAGCAGCTGCATATATACAATGTGGTTGAAATAAAGGGGAGTGGAATTAGTTATACGGGGTGGTCCAAAAAAGTTATATTGAGTGGGCCATAAATAGTTGCATATATCAAGTGGTTGAAAAAGGGTAGAAATTTATAAAGTTTGGATAAAAAATCTTAGAAAAAAATGTCTTATGTAAGCAGTTAGGATCTTTGAATTATGTTCAGAAGATATTATTGTTATGAAATGGGTTGAACAAGTGTTAGAAGCAGTTGCTTATAGAGGGTTGTTGAAATATAAGATGGAGTCGAATATAGTTTATGGTGTGGTTTAAAAACTTGGTTTATATCCACATGTATTTGCATATATAGGATGGCTGAAATATATAGCGGAGTATAATTACAGCTATACAGGTGGGTTTAAAAATATTATAATGATTGTTATGATCTACAAGCTGTTCCATTTACCGGATGGTTGAAATATGGGGCGGGGTAGGATTCTAAGTATACAGGCTGGTACAAAAATGTTGTGTGGCAAATAAGTAGTGGCATATAAAAGGTTATTGAAATATATAGGGTGATGTGAGTTATATAATTATACAGGGTGAGTAAAAGGTGCTAGAAAAATTGTTGTATAGGGTGGCAAATAAGCAGTGAAGTTTGGGTGAGTGTTTAAATAAAGTTTGGTGATGGTGCAACACTGTGTTTTTACATTTGTGACACACCAAGTGATCCACAGGTATTTCCATTAGGGTGGATAAAACAAGTGACAAAAAATTGTTATATAGGGTAGTTGAACAGTTGCATTCTACTATATGGAATATCTGAAATATGGGGAGAAGCAAGATATAGTTTTAAAGTGTGTTTAACACAATGTTAGAAAAAGTTGCATATGAAAGGGTGATAAAAATATGGGGTAAAGAAAAATTGTACTTTAAAAGGTGGTTCCAAAAATATCTGAAATAGTTGTTATTCAGCGTAGACCAAAAGCAGTTGCATAACTGAAATACAGAATGGTTGCAATAAAGGGTGAAGTAGACTTACAGTTATACAAAATTCTTTTGAATAAAACAGTAATATAGGGTGACCCATAAGTACTTGCAGGTTGGGTGAAATATATTCGGGATTGGTGGACATTCTGTACGCGGGTGAAACCGCTGGTAACGGCTAGTAGTGTTATAAAATTTATCTACGCCGCTCCTGACTAAAACAACGTAAAACATTTATGTCGACTGAAGTAGAAAATAATTTGGTCAAGTGCGAGTTGGACTCGCATACTAAGTGTTCTGTACCACCTTCAAGATTTGATACAATGTAGGTGAATCAAAGTATACCGTTTTCTAATGTTCCAGTTTCAGACCAACAGGGAATGAGTGCTTTTGCTTATATTTACCCTAATATCTTTCAAAGGAAGCGTTTTAAATTATAAAAAATATACATTTTCCACACATAGACTGCTACAAGATTCGCTTGATTTTGATAAAAATATGTATTTAATTTTGTAATTTGGCCCCCAAAATTAATATTAGAGTTTTATTTTATTAATAAACTTTCAAGAAAGCTTTTTATAATCAACTGTCTGAATTTTAGGCTCTGTAGATTGGAAGATAAAGGGGAAAATAGGTCAAGTTTTAAAAATTAACTTATTAAATCTTTTAGACAAATTTTAGATAGTGCAGTATCTAAAGTTGGAATTCAGTCGATGTTTAATATTTTTGTTAATATCTTTAAAACAAATGTTTTAAAAATATGATATTTTTGTTGTTCACATAATGAGCCTTTTATTTGATAAATTACATGATGCGTTTGAAAATTTAATTTTTATTTACATTTAATTCTATAATTTGTCCCAAAAATTAATATGTGGGGTTTCTACTAATTTATGTGTTAGGAATAGTAGTCCTTTCTCCTTATTTTCCCCGTAAAATTCAGGAGAGGCCCTATATTTTTAATTTTTTCAAAATTTACTTCTTATAGTTTCGGAAATAAGGGAGGGGGGAACGGTTGATTTTTTTAGTTTTTCACCCCGGAATTACCCCCAAAATGTACGATATGTACTCCTTCAAGCTTTTTCGTCCAGTATTTTATGAGAAAATTGCTGTGATGTGACAGAGGGAGAAATCCGGAGTGATATTATAAGGGTATCCGCATATTAGGGTTCCCTATATACAATATACGGATACCCTTATAATATCACTCCGGATTTCTACCTCTGTCATATCACAGCAATTTTCTCCTAAACTACTGGACGGCAGTGTTGTGCAAAATTAAATTGTTGGACAATTAAAAATTAACAATTGATTAATTGTCAATCATGCCTATTGCAATTAACAATTAAATAACTGTAATTGTGAAAACTGGGATTAACAATTAATTAATTATTAGTCGTGAGGTTTCCACAATAAATCTTTTTAATGTTTTTATAAACAACTAACAATTAAAATTCTTATTATATAATGCAAGTAATCTATGTTTATTTGTATTTGTATATGTATATATGTAATTTGGTTCCGGAAAACGGCACTCTTTTGACGTAATTTATGAATTAGATTTCGATGTCTTTGGAAATAATGGTATTATTGAAAGAAATGAAATATTGAAAAATTCAGTGTCAGATTGTGACACTTATGTGTAGAAACAACAAGTATTTTATAGTTCTACAGGATGATTCAAAACACGTAACCCAGAAACAGTTGTATATGCATATATACTTAAATTTGTTAAAATATAAAGGCGCTGTGATTCAGAAGATGTCGGATACTAAATGTTTTATTATGTTAAAATATAGTGTAGTGGAATTATTGGTAGGATAGTTTAAAAAAATTGGAGAGCCATAAGCAGACGCATGTACAGGGTGGTTCAAATATATGGTGGGGCAGAAATACTTATACAGAGTGATTCCAAAAATGAACAAAATTTTATATTTGGTAGTCCATAAACAGTTGTATATATAAGATGGTTGGTATATACTAATACAGGATGGTTAAAAAATCTTAGAAAAATAATGTTTTATAGAATAACCCAAATATATGTTAGGTTGGAATATCGGACGGATTAAGATAATAGTTACAGGGGGTGGTTGATAAATTTTAGAAACAAATAGGTTGGTTCATAAGCAGTCACATATGCAGGATGATTGAAATATGGAGTAGAGAGAAATTGTGGTGATACAGGGTGATCCAAGTACAAAAAAATATATAATTGGTGGGCCATATAGGTAGTTGCACTTACAGTTTGGTTGATATATATTACAAAGTGGAATTATTTAAAGAGTGTTCAATAAATGTTATAGAACCGAAATTAAAATGATTCATTCTTCTTGGACAAATGGTTTACATAGCAAATGTTTGAATATTGGATATATGTATCCACATTTTTATGATTTTATTATTTTTTAAAATTTATTTTAGAATTTTTAGTGATATAATGGCATAATTGATAGCAGTTTCAACTCTGACAAACTTTGTTACATAACAATGTTCTATATTGACAAAAGAAGGGTACTTTACTATTATAAAAATTAATGTTTTGACGAACCTCGTATACAGTTATAAAAAGGGCATGTGACGAATTTATTTTAGGTTTTGGATCTAGCAGATCTCTTTATGAAGACACCAACAATATATTTTTTTAAATATTAATTTGTTATTATATGGGTTACAGAACTCCAATCGTAAATTCAAGGTTTCGTGAAAAGTGCGGGCACATATATCCAAATAACATTTGCTATGCGAGTAAATTTTTCACAAGACAAAATATTTTCGTTAAAGTTCAATTCTCTAACAATTATTCGGACTCTTTATAATAATTCAACTTCATAATATATTTCGTCCTCCTATATATGGTTATGGATTATTTATTACAACTTTTTTCCTAAACATTTTGAACCACCTTGTATAACTATAACATTCTATATTCTAAAAACTCTTTTTTTATATTTCAGCTATCATAAATGCACGCTTGCGGGTTACCCATTAAATTATTTCTTGTTTCAACATTTCTTTCACCACCCTGTATAACTACAATTCCTATCCACCCTATATTACAAGCATCCTATATATGCAATTCCTTATGGGCTACCAAATATAGCATTTTTGTCCTAACATTTTTTTAAATCACACTGTATAATTAATATAATAGAATATATGTGAACCACCATGAATATGCATCTGCTAATGACCACACAAATTAACTTATTTTTAATCACCCTGTATAAGATTAATTTCACTTTACCCTATATTTCAAACACCCTGTAAATGTCACTGCTAAGGGACTATCCTGCAACATTCTTTCATATATTTTTCAACCACTCTGTATAACCATTGTTCTAGTCCGTCCTATCTTCCAACTATCATAAGTATTCAACTGCTCATGGGTTACCTGATATAATTATTTTTTTATTTGTTTTCTAACACCCTATATAACTATAGTTTCACCTGACTCCTCTCTATTTTTAACCACCTTGAATATGCAACTGCTTGTGGGTAACCCAATGAAACATTTAATTTCTAACATATTTTGAACCACCTTGTATAATTATCATTCTATGACGGCTTATATTCAAACCAATTTGTATATGCATATGTAACTATTTATTGTAAGTTTACCCATGCAACAATCGCCAAAATGCCACTTTTTTGTTTCAAATTTATAACCAGTTCCAATGTTGCCAAAAGGATATTAAGGAAAATTCATCTTTTTGACAAACCTCGTATACCATTATATTTATCAGTACAATAATTTCTTTTTATCTTTAGGTTTCAGACTATGCCGATTTTATTTATGGAGAATAACTATATATACAGATAAATTAAGAATATTAATCTTGATATATCCTCCTTTTTTGAGGTCGCTTAAAAAGAAAATTTCCGTCTGTATCAATGTGAAATAATTGTTAATGTTATTGTTTATTAGAACAATTGACAAAGTTAATTGCAATTGATTTAATTGCAAAACACAAATAATGTAGATTAATTCAAATAAATTAATTGCAACATGCAGAACTATTCAATTGCGATTAAATTAATCGCAATTAATTTTTCAATCGATTAATTAGTTGATTGAAAATTCAATTGATTAATGCCCAACACTGCTGGACGTTTGAAATTTGGTATCAATGTATAGTTTGGTGACGCGACCGTTCCCCCTTCCTGAGCTCCGAAACTACTGAGCATAAAATTTTTTAAAAAAAAGGGAAATATAGAACGTTGCCCCAACTTTACAGGAAAAATAAGGAGAGACCATTAATGTTAATTTGGGGGGGCAAATTATAGAATTAAATGAAAATTTAAAAATATTTTTTTTCAAACGCATCATGTAATACATCAAATGAAACGTTCCATTCTGAGGAACACAAATATATTTTTTTCATATTAAAAAAAATAGTTAAAAAGGTATTAACGAAAATATACCAAAATTTACCCATTCCGAAACTATAAAACGTAAAGTTTTGAAAAAAAATTGAGGTATGGAGTCTGACCTAAAGTTTACTGGAAAAATAAGGAGAAACCTCTACTTTTAATTTTGGGAGGCAAATTACAGAATTAAATGGAAAATATAAAATTAAAATTGTTTCTAACGCATCATGTTATATATCAAATGAAAGAGCTCATTATGACGAAAACAAATATATTTTTTTCATATTTTTAAAATAAATTATTTAAAAGATATTAACAAAAATATAAAAAATCTACCCATTCCCCAACCCCCTTATCTTCGAAACCACAAGCTGTAAAATTTTAAAAAATAGAGGTATTGCGCCTCATCTGAACTTTACTGGAAAAATAAGGGGAAACCCCTAATATAGATTTTGCTTTGCAAATTATAGAATTAAATGAAAAATAAAAAATTAAGCATGTTTTTAACGCAATATGTAATATATCAAATTAAAGGGCTCATTATGCCGAATACAAATATATTTTTTAATATTTTTAAAAAATTTATTTAATAGATATTAACAAAAATATTTTAAAAAATTTACAGATTCCCCCTTATATCCTAAACTATAAAACGTAAAAAATTGAAAAAAGGTATAGCCCCTCACCAGAACTTTACTTGAAAATTAAGAAGAAAACCCTTAATATTGATTTTGGGGGCAAATTACAGAATTAAATGGAAAATATAAAATTAAAATTGTTTCTAACGAATCATGTTATTTATCAAATGAATGGGTTCATTATGAGGAATACAAATATATATTTTCATATTTTTAAAATTAATTATTACAAGATATTAACAAAAAAAATCTCATTTCTCGCTTTATTTCCTAAACCATACTATCTAAAATTTTGAAAATAATTAGAGATACTGGGGCTCACTTGAAATTTATTAGAAAAATTGGTAGAAAACCTATTTTTTTGGGGGAAAAATTATAGAATTAAATGGAAAATAAAAATTAAATTTTCAAACGCATCATGTAATTTATCAAATAAAAGGCTTATTATGTGAATAACAAAAATATCATATTTTTAAATCATTTGTTTAAAAGATATTAACAGAAATATTAAACATCGGCTTAATTTCCACTTTAGAAACTACACTATCTAAACTTTTGAAAAATTTATTTTATTTGTATTTTTAAATAATTTGTCCAAAATATTTAATAATTTATTATTTAAAACTTGACCTACTTTCGCCCTTTATCTTTCAATCTACAGGGCCTAAAATTCAGACAGTAGATGATAAAAGCTTCCCTGAAAGTATAATAGTAAAATAGAACTCTAATGTTAAATTTGGGGGCCAAATAAGAAAATTAACTACATAGTTTTATAAAAATCAAGCGAATCTTGTAGCAGATAAAATAAAAAGTCTATGTGTGTATATTTTTTATAAATTTAAAACCTTTTCATTAATATATATTAGGGAAATATAAGAAAATCCACTCATTCCCTGCTTGTCTGAAACTGGAATATTAGAAAAATATATAGTTTGATTCACCTACATTGTCTCAAATCTTGAAGGTGGTACGGAACCCTTAGTATGCGATTCCAACTCGCACTTAACCAAATTATTGTATACTAGCCGTTACCCGCGGTTTCACCAGCGTACGGAATGTCCAACTCTTTGCAAAGATTATAACTTATGAAACATATGGGTTATCCTATATAACAATTTTCCTAATGTTTTTAAACACCCTACTTAACTACAAATCCACCAACCCGGATATATTTCATCAAACTGCAAGTGCTTATAGGCACCCTATATAACAATTTTATTCTACTTTACCCTATAGTGCAACCATTCTGTATATGTTGCTGTTTATTTGTCATCCAATATATATTTTTTAACACCTGGTTATAACTCTACTTCTCCCAACATTTCAACTATGCAACTGCTTAAGTTCTACGCTAAATAACAATTATTTCTGACGTGTTTTTGAGCCTGTAACGTACACATTCTCTACACCCTATATTTTAATCATCCTTTATATGCAGCTTCTTCTAACATTGTGTTAAACACACTATAAAACTGTAATCTTGTTTCGCCCCATATATCAGGTATTCCATATAGTAGTATGCAACTGTTTATGGTCTACCCTATATAACACATTTTTTTTACCACTTTTTTGATCCA